>OZ020289.1:4386042-4436628 GCA_963971205.1 Aethes cnicana | reverse complement strand
CCCACGCGCTCTTAAACAGCTCGCCCGCGTCCCCCTCCTGTTGACAAACGTTAGTCTACATCCCCGCGCCCGCGCCCCGGCGCCTCAGTGCGTTTGACGAAAAGCTCCGCTTCTACATAAATCAATTGAGTACCTGTGACTCAAGGTGTCGCATGGCGCGCGTCTGTTTACGGCTCGGGCCGGCGGACGTGCAGGAGGTGTATGTCGGTGGCGGGGGACATTTGGTCGCTGTCGCTCTTTTTCTTTCCCTTGCCGAAGAGCTCTTTAGCATGCGAGGAGGCCTCCTTCTTTGCCTTCGCTCTCTTCCTCGCCGCCCTGCTGCTGGCCGTAGCCGGGGCCGCAGCCGGGGCCGCAGCCGCCAGGGCCGGGGTAGGGCCCGTAGCCCTGCTGGTTGGACAGCGGCGGCTCGCGCTCGCCGCCGGGCCCCGTGGTCGTCCACGCCACGCCCGCCCACGGTCCAGTCCACTGATGAAGAAAGCATAGCTGGGTTTCATTAGATATTGAATGTATCCACGAGAGGCTCTGATTTCGTCTAACGCAGTTGAGGACGTCGGGTCGCAAGGTACAGATATAAATTAGCGCTCTGAACATTTGAGTGGTGCTTTCGAAGCTGCAGTTATCGGCCTGCGCACTCAGATGGACACGTAAAATTTACAAAAAAAAAACCTATGTAAAGTTCCTGTGCTGGTAAAAAATAGAAATATTAAACACATGGGTTTCTGTCACTTTTATATTGATCGATCATTTTCTCAAAGACAAATAAATCATCATCCTACAGCCAGATTCCAATAAAAAGGTGGAAAACGTGACATGATCATCATATTGATAGTGGATATGTACCTTCACTTCAATACCATACTGATTTACGACATCTCTTCTAAAGTACCGATTTCTTATATATAAAAATGAATTGAATTGTGTTAGTCTGGCTAAGGCTCGAGAACTGGTGGCCGATTTAACTCATTGGTTTTTTGTTTTATTCCCTGGGATTCTGGGAAGGTTTAGAAAGAAAAAAACTTAGGAAAAATCTACAGAAACAGCAAAAAAACAAGTAATCCGTGGTGATACGAAGTATTAGCCAAGTAGTCACAAATAAAAATAAATGAACTTGAAACACGGACGATGTACGAACATCACTTGACTTGAAGAATGCTCCCTCAATTTAGGTATACAGAAAAAAAAAACAATTTAAAATTAAATCGCTCTCGATGAATCTCGTCGTCGTTCCTGCGTAGGTACGACATGCGGAGTAGAATGAAAGTTGAAGAAGCGAGAGCGGTAACATGTCAGATTCATGCAAGTTGAATCAAGTGGCAGAGGCCAAATCACAATGTTTCCCATGGGTAGGCCTACCCGTAAGAAAAGGTGTGCTTTTATGTAATTGTATAATATAAGCACGTACCTTAGCCACGGCCCCCTTCAGCGGCGGCACGACTATCTCTGGCCCCTTGATCCGGTAAGGGTCATAGTTGCTGGGCTGCGGGTCGGCCGGGCACTCGCACCGCCAGGCCGGCGGCGGCGGGTCAGCTTTCGGCCACACTTCCACCTTGCGGCCCTTCGTCTGCTCGTCGTCCTTGCAGCAGCCCGACTTGTTCGAATAGGATTTATACCCTGTTGAAATTCGCACTTTTTTAATGTAAAGGGCTGGCGATAGACCTATGTCAGTGTTAGACGTGTTGGAAACGTGATAGGGTCTAAAATGGAACACGCTGGCTGCCCCTCCCACCATTTCATACCAAGGGTAACTTAGAAATTCTATAATAGCAAATATTTTACTTGTTAACAAATCCATACGTTTCCATATTATAGCTGCGAAAGTATCTTAGTAAACTCTGTCTGTCTGTTACCTCTTCACGCTTAAATTGCTGGACCGATTTCCATGAAAGGTAGATATGGAGATGGAATCCCGAGGCGGAGCGGACGTAGAATAGTTTTTATCACTGAAAAATATTTTTTGCTGCCCTGTCACCCTGAGCCATCTTGACACTTTCCCGTGAGCCACACCTATTTAGGTACGTCCCACTATTGGGCACAGGCCTTCTCTTCTTCACAAAAAGGTTGAGGGCACCAAGTATGCGAATTTGAGGCTTCTTCCCTCCCATACACATCTTCGAATTGCTTTTCTGATGCGAGCAGGTTTCCTCGCGATATCTTCCTTCACCGAAATACAAAGTGGTAACTAAATAAAATCGAATCTCTGGAGCCTTTTTTTTATATAAAGTTTGAAAAACATTTAAGGTAACTCACCAAGTCCTGCTACGAAACTTTTCAGGTTACTGCCGCTTGTGATGTCGAAGACGTTGGAGGAGAAATGTCTCAAATAAAAGCCGGATTTCAGCTGGCTCCCCAACATATTAACGGAAAATTTTGCTGAATCAATATAAGAAATACTGTTTTTTTTCTGTGATTTGTATTAAATTTTCATATTGGTTGGTGCGGTCAAAAAATTGGTCGTCATTTTTGAAAGAAACTAAATTTTTCGACGGTCGTTTGAAATTCGAAAGTTGGATCGTTTTGATTTATTTTTAAGGAAAAGGTTTCATGTCAAGGTTAACATAGACATAGTTAAGTAGGATCCACGCCATTCCAGTCCACATGTGGACCTGGTGAGATTGGACCATGATCGGACCACTCTCATTATCTTTTGAAGGAGTTGTATTTAGAACTTTTTTATTTCTAGAAACAACTAACAATCGTGATGAGTAAAAAAAGGGAAAATTAAAATAAGAAATACATAAAATAGGTACTAATAATGTACTAACATAAATGCGAAAGTATGTCTGTATGTCCGTTTCTTAACGATTTAAGCAGCTAGGCCGATTTAAATGAAATTTACCATGGAGATGGAGTCCCGGGGAAGGACAAACGCTACTTTTTATCCCGGAAAAACTCGTTCCCGCGAGAACGCGATTACCGAATTGTTCGCACGATTGCGTCATTTTGATTTGCCTACCTTCCACTAGCTAGCCCCTTGATTCATACATACATATAATTAGGGCCAAGGCAGGGATATGCTAACAGTATTTCATGTTATAATTGCAAACCATTATTTAAATATTCAATCCTTGTGCCAAAACAAACTTAAGTATCTTTTCTCACATTAAAGCACGTTTAGACTCCCCGAGAACTAAGAAAATAAAACAAGCACATCAATTAATACATTATTTACTTATATGCTCACATTTTGTACAAAATAGAAATTCATACAAATCACACGGACTCAGAAATATTTACAAACAAACATTGCGAAGCACCCAGACTCTGGTACAGTCAACCTCTATACATGTATATAGTCTATCGTTTTTAGGGTGGACCACTTACAATACAGGTACAGTCGAGTTCATTAATGTGTACACTTTTGGACCTTATTATAACCTGGTAAGGTGCAAAGTGTGTATATATTGGCGAACTCGACTGTACCCGACCCATAAACGAAAGGCGTTATAGCACGACAAAACTTAGAAGGCGCGCGGCAAAGCGCGAAGCCGCAGTCTATTATTGCGAAATACACGCGCCTTCTAAGTTATGTAAACCTGTATATAATATTGTACAATCGAGGAGTGTATTCAGGATTCATTTTAAGTGTGTCTTAAAATGGATTCTGAGCGATTCAGTTTTATTAATATCCCATTATATTACTATTTTTTAATGGTAGATAGTGGTCGCCAAACGGTGGTGGTAAGGGGCCTCGCCCACAGCGACTTTTTGTAGCGATGCAGTTGCGTTACAAAAAGAAGCCGTGGGCGACTACGTGGTCACTACGGCCCATGGACATGCGGTAAGTACTAAGGAATTTTAACATTTCGAATGCGTTGCCAACTCTGAGGATAACAATAACTTCAAGAAAATCCTGAATTCTTAACCTTAGACATACTAGCTGGTGCCCGCGACTTCGTCTGCGCAGGATTATTATTTCGAGTAGCTGATATACACAATGTCTTTATAAATTGTAGCCTATGTGTTATTCTGATGTATAAGCTATATTATTGTAAAGTTTCATTAAAATCCATTCAGTAGTTTTTACGTGAAAGAGTAACAAACATCCATTCATACTTACAAACTTTCGCGTTTATAATATTAGTAGGATCTTTATTAAAGGCACGTTGAGTTGACATTATACAGACAGCATAAAGAGAAGGATAAAGACGGTTGAGGTCGACTGTTCCCAGTTGAATGCCTTGGATCTTAGCATAAAGCCAGAGTTAGAGGAATAAGTCAGGTGTTACTACAGTAAAGAGCAAAGACACGTATCCGCCCAAATTATCAAAACATGTACTTATTATAATGACAGAGCAATGGAGTAGCTGTGTTCATATTTTGATGCTTTGGCAGGAGTACACACACGCGTCTTTGCCTTTGACTGTACCACCACAAAAGTCCATTACAACCCACTGTTGGGCACGGGTGTCGCATCACTAGAGGCCTGGGCTGTAGTCCCCACGCGCCAGTGCGGATTGGGGGCTTCACACACGTCTTTGTATTACAAGCAAATTTTTTTAGGATGATTTTCCTTCAACGAATAGCTCAGTCGTTTTATTTGAATTTGCTCCATTAGTACCTACTTGTTTACGAACCGAGATTTGAACGCCCGACCCGACCCCCTGCATGCAAACCACTGACTGTGCTACCACGTCTAATAAAAAACTTAACATGAGTTATTAATATAGATGACACGATGTTACTAGCTCTAATTCCTGTTTGGTACAAGTCGGTTTTAGGAATTAATCTACTAGTTTACCTACAAAGGTAATTTGATACAAATGAGATAATTTTAGGCTGCCTTTCCTATGAGGCGGAGACGAGAGGAGCAGAGCGGAGGGGAGTAGAAACTTCCCGCACGCCTGATGAAAGTCGCCTAAGTCCCCTGATGAATCTACCGGTCCCAACTGACTTAGCTACCCTGAGGAGAGCACTAGGAATGTTCGCACATTACTCGAGGTGGATACGAAATTTCTCCGAAAAGATTAATCCTCTCATAAACGCTACGAAATTTCCACTCAGTAAGAATGCAATAGAATGTTTTGATTCCCGCACAATCAACCAATCACATGGAGCAGAACTAGGGATGTTACGAATATTCGTATTCGCATTCGCACATCACATACGAATGATTCGCATCGTTTCAAGTATTCGCATTCGCATCAAACGATGCGAATATTTTGCGAATGCGAATATGTGCAAGTCGTGACGTGTTTCGCCCGCGCCGGCTGCCTGCCGCCGAGAAACCGACTGTCGCATGCGCAAAGCGCGCTTACCCCGCATCACGTGATTAATTTTGGCCAATAGAAAGCACTTTTACTTTGGTAGCGACTTGTGATTGCTTGTTTAGTTCGTCTTGTGTTGTTTTGGTGGTTATCACTGTTATCAGGTTGGCTGATTAAATATGTTGAGTTTTTTTGTACCTCCATAACATTCGCATTCGCACATTAGCTTTCTTAATATTCGCATTCGCGAATATGATGGAAATGACATTCGTGACATCCCCTAAGCAGAACGTAGGAGGGAGCCGTCGCATCGGGCTGCCCCGTGATTGGTTGATCCCCGCACGCCTCCTCTCCGCTCCGCTCGTCTCCACCTCAGTGGGAAGGCACCTTACAGGTTAGGTTATACGTATATTTTTTGGGTATACTAGGGACCAGTTGGAATAAGATGACATGAAAAATGCTATAAACTGGAGACTAAATCGATACCTTTCAATCACACTTAAAATCATACAAAAATCTAAATATGTACTTCTGCAAATCATCTTATCGAATCAATAATTTATAAATATATTAGTTAAATTTTAATAAACTATAATTATGACGATAATTTCCTAATGGAGTTCCGTATCATTAATTAAATTATTAAATTAATAAAAAATAGAATACAATAATCAATGTCAGATGAGTAAAAATAGATATCAATTTCTTTCAAGGCGCAGTAATTAACATATATCTTTATTATCTGTATACTTGATTACACGTTTCACAAGAAGGGCTGGTTTCTACTGCCGGGAAATGAGAGAGGAGCGGAATTCATCAATCGTACTAACAGGGATGATGGGAACTTTTGACATCAGAAGAAAATCAGATAGTAGTACATCATGTTATACATTGACCTTTTCATCTTCTAACTAAACAAAGGGACAGAAGAGCCTTGTGTAATAATGGCTACTCTTTGATCCCAACATGCTATCAAAAGATCAATCCATACTATCCATATTATAAATGCGAAAGTAACTCTTTCTGACTGTCTGTTACCTCGTCAGTCTTCAGCCGCTGGACCGACTGAGATGAAATTTGGCATGGAAATAGTTGGTGTCCCGGGAAAGGACATAGGCTACTTTTTATCCCGGAAAAACGCATAGTTCCCGCGGGAACGTGATAACCGAATTCCACGTGGGCGAAGTCGCGGGCGGAAGCCAGTTTAGAATAAAGAAATGCATAGACAGACTGAAAAGACTTTTGACGATTTACACCCGAACTCCAACTAGGGAAAGCATTAAAATATAATATAAAGTTTCGATTAAAACAATAAATGCAAAACAACTTATCTAATTTAGATTTAGTTTTCTGTTCGATTATATTTATCATTAATCGTGAATTTGGAATTATAGTACATGAAGTGAATAAAACATATCTGTATATACTTTCATACGCATTTAAGGCTGCGTTTCCACCAGAGACACAGAATATTTAATAGTACTACGTACAGAATGGCCACGGAATCACGCGCCTGAATCTAGCCCGCGTGCAACTCGCGCCCAATTCGCCTTACCGTCATTTGTTTCATCCGGAGATGGTGAGTGGATCATTGGCCCGCGTAGTAGTATACACACATTTACAAGTGTACAGACGTCCAAGGACGCACACAGACGTCCTCGCACCCAAACATTGACATTTATTTACAGCGGAGCGAGGACAGGTGAATGAAGTTTTTCTATTGGTTGATGAAAAACACATCTCTCGCAACGCATCCTCGCTCATCTTTGGTGGAAACGCAGCTTTAATTAGGCCTATGTCCAGCAGTGGACGTCTTTCGGCAGAAATGATGATGATGATGATGATGTGATAATTTTATACATGAGGTTCATTTTTTATTTGTCAACATGAGGTTGGCTGACGCAACCTATTAATGGAATACGAACTTTGCCAAGTACTTGATAAGTTACAAAATTATTCATATTTACTTTTAAGTAAAGAAAACGAAAACTATACAATATCACGACACAACTTAGAAGGCGGGCGAATGGAGACTATCGTTTCTTTGCTCACCAGTCGGCGCCACTGTTGACTAAGGTCCAGAGGCATAGCTGTCAAAGGCGACTTTATAAGATCGGCGCCGAAACAAAGTTTAAAATCTTGAATGTCATAAGTTTATTAATTATTAATAACTATCATCATATCGAGTAGCTATGCCGCAATGTTGTGCAGTTCCGTTTCGTTCTGATTTTTTTTCAAAGCGTTCACATTGATCGCCTAATAATCCATATTTCCGATAATGTCACGATCACTTTACAACAGGTTAATTAAAGAAATTATCATTTATGTCACGAAGCCCGCCAAACCAGTGACAAGTGAATGTTATCGGACCTCACGCGACACTAGCGCCTCTAGTGGCAAATTCATACGCGATAGTACTAAGTTGTACCGTGCTATAAAGTTGTACTTATAGGTTTATTCTACTTTGCGTTGTCTATTATATCGTATTTCAATATTAATTACACAGGACACTATTCCACTTGAAACGCTCTATAAACCAATTAGTTAAAATGTTTTTAGTCTTCTTCAATAGTTAAACCTGAAAATGGCAGAAAGACTAAACATAATTTAGCTAAACCGTGAATAGGTCGCTCATCATGAATAAGATCATCATAAGACTACTAAAGCCATATACTACATATAAAATATTTATTAGTAAACGTATGAACACACTCTATACGCAATTTTTTTGACTTCTTTATGTCTACATCCAAACTGGAGAATTCGTTCACCTATATTCTCAAGGTGTTTACAGTTTACACTTTTGGCTATAAAGCGGCATATAATTTAACATCCTCTATACTTAAACTAAAAAAAACGGACTCTGAACACCAAACACTTTGTTTATTAAGTGTCAGTGACAATCAAATACTGTTCTCATTGATATTAAATACATAGTAAACACGCCTTTCATAAATAGCTGTAAATATGAATGAGCAATACGAAACTGTTAATGTAATAGCACTCTAATTTATATACACTATTGATAGGTATTTAATTACAAAATACATCATCGAAAATCAAACCAATAGGAACTTCACACAGGAGTTGAGTTTCAGTGCTAGTAGGCTACTTAGCGGGTCGATTTTATTTGAAAACCCGAGACCCGGGCATTCACTCGTTGACCTAGATTACAAACAAGCGGACCCAATGGTTTCCTCCGACGTTCCTTTTCATTTGACAGTCATAATTTGTTATTCTTTTTAGTTTTGTTTAAATATGTTTTTCATGAGCATGTTGTCAACATATTAAAGAGTTCATCAAGTCAAATCCATTTTGATTATTAAATACACGCTTTACTCGGCTTTACTGATAGCCTGACTCATCGTACTACGGGGACGCGAAGGTAAAACTTTAGAACCCTCCAAAATCTTTAGTAATTTTCTAATAATATTGTATAATTATTCAGTATTTAACTATGATTGGATCTGTAGTCTGTGTACAGATGGTGTACAGATAGACACAAAAATAAGATATAACATGAACGGATATTCAATAATACTTGAAACACTCTTACGACTACGTTGATAGAGTTGTGTCACATAACGTATTTTCGAGTCCATATTGTACACGAGAATAGTGAATTTTGATGAAAAATATTTTTTTATATAATTTTTTTGATTCTGGAGTGGTCAAATTATAAAATTACAAAAGCAGGTTTTGCGAGGCAAGTACTAGTATGAGCCAATAATAAAAAATCTTTTTAACTGAATTGGAAACAAACATATCAGTTTGTTCATTTTTTACCTGAACAATATTGTTACAATGTATGGCTATAAGAACTTCAGTATTCATTTCATCTATTAACATTTATAGACAATTGCGTTTAAAATATCCGCCGGGATATTTTTTTCCCTTTCTATTCAGTTTTAAACATCACTATAAATACTTATAATTGCACACTAAAATAACAAATTCCATTTAATTAAAATTTCAGTAAATAATACAACAAAATCGACAAGGCAGCAAAACACTCAGCTTCAGCGGCCATTAAACTGTTTATCTCATGCTGGTAAAAGACATAATACTTTTAATAATATTTACAATATTGGAGCAATAACATAACTATGTCTTGTACCAGATCAAGATACCGTTCCAAAGTTTGCGGTATCAGTGATTTTTGACAAAGCTGACTTCTCATCCCGTTAAGTAAGTCAAAAACCACAGGCATAAAACGGTGATCTAGGTAAATTTTGAAATTATAGACTTTTCAACTGTCGTTGTGCAAGTCCTGGAGTGGCGTCCGCGAACCGGTAGACGAGCTGTCGGTAGGCCTCCAACAAGATGGAGTGACGACCTTGTAAAGGTCGCGGGAACGCGGTGGATGCGAGTGGCACAGGACCGGTTTGAGTGGCGCGCCTTGGGGGAGGCTTATGTCCAGCAGTGGACGTCTATCGGCTGAAATGATGATGATGAACTGTCGTTGTATTAGGCTCCCTTTTCACTGAGGCAGAGACGAGCGGAGCGGTGCGGGATTCAGCAGGAGCAGTCACATCTGGCTGCCCCGTGATTGGTTGAATCCGCACTTCTCCGCTTCAGTGGAAGGGTACCCTAAAATCTCACCACGTATCAGCGGGTGGGTCTAGGAAGGTAATTAAAAGCCTCAGGCAAGCCTATCAAATCAGGTTTAGTTTCATCAACTTAGTTTGAACTCGAGTTAAACGCTAACCCGTGGCAAAAGTCGGCGTAAGCGTAAGAAATTGGATACCGAATTCATCCCCATCCTTTCTACTGTGTTAGATTTCCTGCAGTCTGCCAGCTATAGGCATGCATGATCTCCTGAACGACAGCTGAAAAGTTAACACACGGCCGCTGGTGCCAAGCTTACATATTAGGCAAATGGCGCGTAACATGTGAAAAGTCGAATTAAAGTCGTTGAAAATTTTAGCATCTTGGTGCTGTTCTGTACCAAATTCAAATAGACTTCATTCATGGCTAATTGGCGTGCTAAAATGTTCACCTACTTTTAATAGGGATGACGACAACTTTTTTTCTTTAGTCTATCAGGAAGATTATTAAAAAGTATTGGACACGTAATCAAACTTATACGGAGATATTAGGTCCTTACATATGAAATTGGCGTTTGGCGAACTGGCAACTTTGATTCAAAATATGTGGCGTTCGGCTAGGAATTCCAAATTCAAATTTATTTCAAATTTAAGACCATGTATTTCTGTGTTCGAATTACGAAATTTATTTGTTATCGCGTCATTTGTTTTTCTTTCACATCGTTCTGTTCACAATATGGAGAACTTAAAATATCGCTATATTTACGAATATGAGTTTCACCTCGGCACTAGTGCTGCAGAAACGGCTCGTAGGATTAACAATGCGTATGGGGAAGCTACTGCAAAAGAAAATACGGTACGTTATTGGTTCCAACGTTTCCGTTCTGGAAATTTTGACCTACAGAACAAGCCTCGTGGACGGCCGGAGACACAAGTTGATAACGAAGAATTAAAAGCAATTGTGGAAGCAGATCCATCGCAAACCACGTCAGAGTTAGCGGCAGGCTTCGGTGTGAGTGATAAAACCATTTTGATTCACTTGAAACAAATTGGAAAAGTGAAAAAACTTGAAAAATGGGTACCGCATGAATTGAGCGACGCAAACAAAGAAACACGCGTCGAGTGTTGCGTTTCACTTCTCAACCGGCACAATAATGAAGGCATTTTGAATCGTATCGTTACTTGTGATGAAAAATGGATCTTGTACGACAACCGGAAACGTTCTTCACAATGGTTGAACCCAGGTGAACCAGCCAAATTCTGCCCGAAACGAAAGTTGACTCAGAAAAAGGTACTGGTAAGTGTCTGGTGGACTAGTGCCGGTGTCATCCATTACAGTTTCTTAAGATCTGGGCAAACAATCACGGCTGATGTGTATTGTCAACAATTGCAAACGATGATGGAAAAGCTAGCCATTAAACAACCCAGACTGGTCAATCGATCTAGCCCACTGCTGCTTCAGGACAACGCTCGACCACATACGGCACGTTTGACGGCCGCAAAACTACGGGAGCTGCGACTGGAATGTCTTCGACACCCACCATACTCCCCGGACCTTGCTCCAACTGATTACCATTTTTTTCGGAATTTGGACAACTTCATGCAAGGAAAAAAATTCAATTCTCACGAGGCTGTCCAAACGGCCTTCAAAGATTTTATTGATTCTCGCTCACACACTTTTTTTAGTAAAGGAATCAATGAACTACCTTCGAGATGGCAAAAGTGCATAGATAGCCATGGTACATACTTTGACTAAATAAAAAAATAGTTTCATAAAAAAAAATCGTTTTCATTTCTGCCATATGAAACGCCAATTTCATATGTAAGGACCTAATATATTGAGTTGAAATGTCGCGTGACGTCACGGTTAGGTACGATTTATACCTAATGGTGACATAGTTAGCCCCCACTTTCCAACTTTAATGCGTTTTAACTTAGTCATTCTTTGTTAATTTGATAAAACAAAAAATACGTGTCTAATATTTTTTTATTACCTGACTGACGGACTAATTACAATTTCGATTTCTTCACCCTGTCGTCATCCCTATTTCGACTCGTTTGATTCAACAGGTTGACCGCCACAGTCCATCAGACAACTTAGTACTTACTATTAAGCGCACGTGAAAGCCAGGTAGAGCGTGTTGGTGCGTCACTCGAGCCCGAGCAGCCAGTTGAGGCCCTGCGCGAGGAACAGCACGAGCGGCTGCCACGCCACCAGCCAGCGCAGCCAGTCGAGCAGCTGCCCGTACAGGAGGTGCGGGCGGTCCCAACTGACGTATGGTTAAGGACCTATGAGATCCATGTGGACAATTGGACATGTTAATGCAAAACAAATTGTGTATGTTTTCACGCTTGAGTTGAGTTCACTTAGCACAATGGAGAATGATGTTTCTTAATGAAATGACTGCTTGGCGGCTGGGCGAACAGTGCCTAACAGAATATGTCAAAATATATGGAGTCAACTGACATTAGAAAATACGTTCCAATATGCTAATAACGCCTCTTTATAATATGTGTCAAGATAAATATTTTATACAAAAGTAAACCTAACTTAACTATAAGACTCAAGTGTCAAATTTACTGAGCGCCAAACGGGTGCCCGGGTTGTTCGGGCATCCGTTTTGATGGGCCATTTTTCTTCGGCTGATTGTGAATCCTTACTTATAATAGATCAATGTTGGCGGCCATATTTAGGCGTTCTGAGATAGAGATTTTATTGTGGTCAAAGTAGACCTCTGAGATGACCGGAGTTGTCTGTGGTACAAAAAATCCCACCAACAAGCTGTGATGGATGAAACACGAGAATACTTGCATGAGAGGCGATAGATCAAACCACTGGGCTACCTCGGCTCTTAAATTCAAAATTCAATCATTTATTCAGCAAATTGGCCACATAGGGCACTTTTACACGTCAGAAAAAATTACCAGTGCTTCCTAGACCCATTGCTTGAGAAGAAGCGCCGCAACAAACACAAGCCTTTTTTCAAAATTTACACATAGTTACAAAATTTACATTTGCATTACATGTATAAATAAAATACACATATAGGTACGTACTCAAATTAAATTGAAGGGATGTATAGTCCCTGACTTAAAAGTTAAATCTATAAGATCTTAGAGATGTATAGTCTCCAAGGGTCCAGAAAAACATGGAGATGGCCTCCATTGTCAAATAAATATAAATTCCATAGATGTCGACAAGATGTCGATGTGTGTGGTGTCAATAAATAATGAAATACATCATGTATAAAAGAGTTCATTAATACATGTCAATAAGAACATGATGAGGTCTCTCGCTTAAAATGTTTGACTTAGTATTATATTCAAAGCTAATGATTATTTTTAAACGTCCTTGCAAGCATGAACAGAGCGGACCCCACAGACAGCACCCGTTCACGAGCGTGACGCGTATCTCAGCCAACGCCTCCCTCAACCATTTCTTAGGGAAGGTGGCTTAAAGGTTGTTAAATAGTGATCTATTAACAAGAATTGTGACTTAAAAAGGATACGGATTGGTGAACATTGTCTTGAGGTCGACCCGCTCCCTACAATAAGGACAAGTCTGCTTCTTGCCCACGATGCACCAGCCTCGGATGCAGAACTCGTGGAATACATGCCCGCAGGACAGCTTGTATGTGTTCTCTGGAAAGAAAAAAACGATGGTCATCCGGTTCCAAGGATCGTTTTAGTTTTGTGTTTTTAGTCTATTTTGCAAAGTTCGATCGTTTTAGCAACATGACAGTGCTTTATACTATAAATTACGGATTCCATATCTATACTAATATAATAAATGCGAAAGTAACTCTGTCTGCCTGTTACCTCTTCACGCTTCAACCGCTGGACCGATTGAGATGAAATTTAGCATGGAGATAGTTGGCGTCCCGGGAAAGGACATAGGCTACTTATTATCCCGGAAAAATGCACATTTCCCGTGGGAATGCGATAACCGAATTCACGCGGGCGAAGCCGCAGAAGCTAGTATAAAAAAAAACATTACCTAATACGCCCTCTTCATTAACAGCTACGAGAAGTTTGTTCCCGCAAACTGCGCACACGTCGCTCTCCAACTGTCTCGTTGGAATGCCCTCTTGCGTGTAATACTGAAAAAACAAGTGATTGAACAATTGAAAAAAAAAGAAAAAAAACACATCCCACGCAACGCACCCTCGCACAGCTCTGGTGGAAACGTAACGCAGCCTAAATGGCAATGGAGACAATATTTTTCTCGCGACCTAGACGGCATGGCTGCCTTGGCCGACACCAACGCCACTAGCGCCCCTAGCGGATCTTCCACTCGAGGTTACCCTAATTTTTAGGCGATTAAGCAATAATACACCCTGTGTGAAGTGCACGCTTATTTATTCGTGTTGTGCATTATAACGGCAATTTTAACAGCTGTTGTTGTTGACAGTTGTGACTGACAGTAGCGGTCAAAAGGTTATCAAATCAAAAATCAAAAATAAATATGTAGTTGTAATGTTAAATAAGTAAAACAGCACTCACCCCAATCGACGCGGCCATCTTGTCAGCGCAGTACTCAGCCACGTCTCGCCCCAGGACCCCAAAGTAGAGCCCATAGAACAACAGCACCATCCCCACGTCCATCCACTGCTGGGGCTTGTGCCCGAAGACCAGGTTGACCCCGAGGAAAGTGAGCATCATTATCACGTAGCCGATGATGCCGATGAAACAGCTCACTTTGTAGATTAGGTAGAACCATTTGTATACTAGCCTGCGGGGGAAAATTGGATTTATAAAAAAGTGGCGCCCGAATATAGCTTATTTTTAATTAACTGATTTTTTCTCGTCTTTATTTTAAATCTGCGAATGAGTGATAGAAACGTCTAAACAAAAGTCTAATTCTAGGTCCTCATAGCTTTGTGTCCAGGCTGTGGGACGTTAATAGGCATTAAACTGAAGCCTTACCTCGGCGTGGTGGCAGACATGGATCTAATAGAACTCTTCCTCATGACCAGAGCCGTGAGGAGAGTGAATATGCTCCAGATGATCACGAAATGGATTAATTAAAAAGTGGCGCCCGAAACCCATAAATTATTTTTTATTAACAGATTATTTTTTGTCCTAATTTTAAATCTGCAAATGAGTGATAGAAAAGTCTAAACAAAAGTCTAATTCTAGGTCCTCATAGCTTTGTGTCCAGGTTGTGGTACGTTTATAGGCATTAATCTGAAGCCTTACCTCGGCATGGTGGCAGACATGGGTCTAATAGAGCTCTTCCTCATGACCAAAGCTGTGAGGAGAGTGAATATGCTCCAGATGATCACGAAATGGATTAATTAAAAAGTGGCGCCCGAAACCCATAAATTATTTTTTATTAACAGATTATTTTTTGTCCTAATTTTAAATCTGCAAATGAGTGATAGAAAAGTCTAAAAAAAAGTCTAATTCTAGGTCCTCATAGCATTGTATCCAGGCTGGGGGACGTTAATAGGCATTAAACTGAAGCCTTACCTCGGCGTGGTGGCAGACATGGGTTTAATAGAGCTCTTCCTCATGACCAAAGCCGTGAGGAGAGTAAATATTCTCCAGATGATCACGAAATGGATTTATTAAAAAGTGGCGCTCGAATCCATAAATTATTTTTTATTAACAGATTTTTTTTCGTCCTAATTTTAAATCTGCAAATGAGTGATAGAAAAGTCTAAACAAAAGTCAAATTCTAGATCCTCATAGCTTTGTGTCCAGGCTGGGGGACGTTAATAGGCATTAAAATGAAACCATACCTCGGCGTGGTGGCAGACATGGGTCTAATAGAGCTCTTCCTCATGACCAGAGCCGTGAGGAGAGTGAATATGCTCCAGATGATCACGAAACGCCACCAGTAGCTGCGCGCGCTCATGATCAGCGGTATGCACCACATTGCCACCATTGTGAAGAACTGGACAAGACAATAGGAAAACATTGAAGCTAAGTTCAACAGACTGCGCGGGCGCAGCGCGGCGTGTGAACGATAACATTGACTTGGGTGTATCTTCTTTGTGAACTTAGCCTAAAGGAGTTCCCACACTATAATGTTTGTCATATATATTGTACTAGCTTCTGCCCGCGAGTTCGCCCGCGTGGAATTCGGTTATTGCGTTCCCGCGGGTTCCGAGATAAAAAGTAGCCTATGTCCTTTCCCAGGATACCAACTATTTCCATACCAAATTTCATCTCAATCGGTCCAGCGGTTGAAGCGTGAAGGGGTAACAGACAGACAGACAGACAGAGTTACTTTCGCATTTATAATATTAGTATGGATGGATGATTTGTTTACTGATTATGGATAACCAATGTAGACTAGATTTGTGATATGAGGAATTGAGGATTGTAGTTATTTCTGGATGAAAGGAACTTTATGTTAATGGAATCTTTAGTTTAGGCGTCATAGCGTGACATATTAACAAATTCACACAAATGTTTTATCCAAACGTCACGGTAGATGGTTTTGTGATGTGAGTTTCAAAACTGTATCTTTCTGTAGTTAGGTGGACTTACCGCGTACGAGCGGTAGTGGCGCTTCTTCCACTCGACGACGACGATCTGCGCGACGATGAGTGTGCCGATGAGTATGAGTATCATCGTGGTGTGCATGCCCTCGTGCCCGCGATGCATCTCGTGGAGCTTCTGGTGGTCATATCTGCAGGAGAGAGTTTTATTTGTGAAAGAAGACGACTGCCTCGGTCAGTGGGTTGGATAATAGATCAACTATTAATGAGGGCTGCCGTATTCCTGCCCAGTAGTTGGCGCCACTATCCGCGAGGTGGGAGGTGGTGGCTGTCAATGTCAAAGCTGTCTATGTCGAAGTAATATATTACGGTTACGGGCGACAAGTTTACTTATCACATTTATTTGTGAAAATTAATATCGAACATGCCGCAGTGGTGCCATAAACCGACTTTATAGACAACCGTTTTTTAATTAATGTAAGGGTTTTTTATCCATCCACTTCCCAATAGTACTTTGGTGGAAAAGTAAACCTTCTAACTACTACAACTACTACAGCCTATTTGCGTCCCACTGCTGGGCACAGGCCTAAAATGTGAAATCATGAGAGAAAATGTAACATAACATGAGAAAGCGACAAGGGAATGATATTGACCGTGAGTATCTTTTATACATGGTGGGTCAAAAAATATGGCAAATAATTAACCCACAGTATCGGCTATCGATTCTAAGTATATTGTATAGGTCTTTAATTTTTTTTTAGTTGGTAAAAAAATATATTTTGTATAGGATTCAGGTGTCGCTCACACAACCAATCCCATATACAATTTTTTTTTTACCAACTCGAAAAAAATTAAAGACCTATACAATATACTTAGAATCGATAGCCGATACGGTGGTTTAATTATTTGCCATATTTTCTGACCCACCGTGTAGAAATGTTGCAAGCTCAAAGCTACTTCAGTTGCTACCAATAGTTGCTAATATTCACCAAAATCATCAATCACAATTATTTTTTTATAAAAATGATTCTAATTCCCATTAACATTGACTGAAAAACAAAAAGATATATAATATTGTAAGGTACAAATGAAATTTATTAAAACACAAAGTTCAATTTAATTTATGAAAGAACTTTCAAATTATATAAACATTTTAACTTAAATATTATTTTCCTGTATCAAGAATCAAGAAATCTTATACAGTCTGTCTGTAGCCAAAAGCCTTGACATTTTTGGTCAAGCCATTTACACCTTTATACATGTAAACATATGGCACCAGCATACAACTGATAAGGAAGTTGGAGTTTTACACATAATGACCATTAACATTCTTGTGAAATGAAATACTTATGAAAGTTAGATAATACTTATAATGTTTTAACATTACCAACAAGTATAATAGTGATAAAGTCAATGGTGTTTTCATTTTATTTCTTATTTCTGAACTGAGCAGTGATTGACCAGTGTTTGCAATTTTAAAGTGTTATAATGCAATTAGTTCTTACCTGAGCTTTTCTTCAGATGTTAGTTCTTCATAAGTCTGTAAGAAGAAAGTGAATCATCACTCTTAAATACAGTAAATTAAAGAAACCTTACCAAATTTGCAGGTTGCCATTACCTTGTTAGGATCCACTGGCCGGTGAAGATCCATGGCTAATGTTGTGTTAGTAAATTAATACACTATGAATTAGTAAGCATTTATACTTAAACGTATGTTAATGAATCACATGAATTGTGATAGATTAGCGTATTTATTGGAAAATAAAACGTAAGCTGCCGCAAGCAGTCATCATTTTGGCAAATGTCATGTTGACAGATAGATAACGGTTGTCAATTTCAGTGTTACCATATAGGTGGAAAAAGTCATTAGTATTTGATTTTCCAGCCACGTTATGTGAGTAGTGTAAAACAATAATTATCGTTTCATATTACACTGCATGTATAAATAATTATCAATTAGCTGTTAGGTATTCTGCTTTTAAAAAGATAATTCAGTTCATTAATTAACTGCATAATTTCCAACGCCCGGCCCTTGTGCCAACTGGCAATAAAAAAAAAATTGACACTTCTGCTGGGGTTTTGTTTATAGTAATTTTGGTCATTTTGGTAGTAAATAACTTTATTAATTATTTATTTATGTCTACAGTATAATTACATAATATTATGTTCTACTAAAATGTGAAATATAGACACGGACATTGTCGATCTAAGTCTTGACTGTCTATAATGCCTAACAAAGGTGAGAAACTGGTTTGTTTTTGTTGCAAACTCAATTATAATTTTGCACAAATAACCTCTATGACCTAATCAGGCAGTTTTTGGTTTTCTTTCCTTTTCTTGTTCATAATTTCTATCTCTATTTCCCTTCCTTATCCTCCTGATCCTGATTTCTATTGTTTACCTTCCAATGAGTATGCCAATTCTTTTCACTACAAACAAACCCTGTTTGTGTAGTATAAAACTGGAACTGTATACCTTTCTATAATCTGTCGTAAAACAAATAGTATACCAATGTTGTATCTAAGTTAAACTTAAACTAGTAGATTGTTACTTTCACATTTAAAATAATGGGTATGAATTAACAATCTACTAGTCCTTCCTATGACTATGACTATCCCTGTATGAGTAAACCGTTCAATAAATTTTGATCGAATTTTGTAGGATTATGGTGTGTCCTAGTACTTTTAGTAGCGCTAGAACTAATGCAAGTCTAAAATACTTAAAGAATGGCCCAAAAATTCATTCAACTTGTGAGCTTCAATTTTATAAATAAACTTTTACTTTCCTGTTATTTCAGACATGAACCGCAGTCAAGTGCCTGAAGTTAAGCCTGCCCCTGTGGCTCAAACTGTGGTGCCAGCCAAAACCAGCACTGGAGCGCCAACAGCCAAAACCAGCACTGGAGCGACAACAGCCAAAACCAGCTCTGGAGCGACAACAGCGAAAACCAATGTTGTGAAGGTAAGTCCTATTACATTCCTTTTTAATGGATTTTTTGAAAAAATGCCTTCTGTTGCGGCGCTTCTTCTCAAGCAATGGGTCTAGGAAGCGCTGGTAAATTCATTTCTGATGTGTAAAGGTTCCTCAATGTGGCCAATTTGCTGAATAAATGATTGATTTGATTTGTTAATGGATCTCTACAATCAACATAAGTGAAAAGGTTTCAGTGGAAGTTTGTGCTTAAGGAATTCATGATCTAGCATGGATCCCTCTAAGGGAACATCTTAGGGAACATACCCATATTATTGATATAGGAAATAAACAAAATCTTTGGAAAGTTACTTTATATTTGTACTAGCTTCTGCCCGCGACTTCGCCCGCGTGGAATTCGGTTATCGCGTTCCCGCGGGAACTATGTATTTTCCCGGGATACAAAGTAGCCTATGTCCTTTCCCGGGACCCCAACTATCTCCATGCCAAATTTCATCTCGATCGGTCCAGCGGTTGAAGTGTGAAGAGGTAACAGACAGACAGACAGAAAGACAGACAGACAGACAGACAGAGTTACTTTCGCATTTATAATATTAATATGGATTACAGATTGTGATGAGAAATATCTATAAAAGCTTTGCAAAGAGCATCTTGCTAGTTTTTAGTTTCATATTAAAAATTAATAATATGGATTGCACTTGCATTTTCCACAGTAACTTTTTTTGCACAGTGTGATTAGCAAAGTGTACTGTGTAGCTTTATGGAATAATAAAACAACAGATTCATGTGTCACTATAAGTATTATATAATTTGTTCACAAGCTTGATCAGAGGTTTGTTCAGAAGCTTGCCAACATCTTTGGCAAACACAAAGTCGAGGTGGTTGAACTTGGGCCAACTGCAGGCTGGCCGGATCTCTTCCAAGGTTCCCGTGCTGTTCAGAGCAGAGGCTAGCCGCATTACTTGCTGTAAAAAAGAACATATTTTTAAGAATTCTTAGTAACAGCTAGTATTTTGTAGGTACTTATATTATTATACATGTAACATTTAGAAACCTCCACGCATCTGAGAAGTAATTCAAGGATGTTTGTGACATCCCCAATCCGCACTGGGCCCGCGTGGAGGTTATATCCTAAGCCTTCCGATGATGAGAGGAGGCCTGTGGCCTAGCAGTGGGCCGTGAATAGGCTGTTGTGGATGGTATCATTTAGTTGTAGGTACTAAGTATACTTACGGATTTTTCTGTCAGCTGATCATTCATGCCATACAGCAAGGTCACTGGGATTTTGACGTTGGTTAGGTTGTATGGTCTCACTTCGCCATATAAGCCATCTTCCCATGAAGTAAAAACACCTGGAAATGTGAGGAAGTGTTATGGTACCATTGGCTCTATTGCACACTAAACCACATAACAGTGATCTAAGAAAAGTGGCGCCCAATCATTATTCAGTTTTTGAAAAACAAAACACTTGTATTTAAGTTTGTAATATAACTCGTGACACATTAGCTCATAGGCTTTACTCCTCACGCGGTTTAAATGCAAATTGAGCTCTTTACAGTCATATTTTAGATTTCCCCAGATTAGCTTAAAGCAGAGTTGAGTGGTAAATTTAAATTTGCACCGCCACACTGAGAAGTGCGAGTAGTAACAATAAACTACTATCGTCTGTATGTGGTTGGCTACCAGGGCGTACAATAAATACATTACACACAAACTTTTCTAAACTTACTTGACATCGCAATTTTGGCGAAATGCTCGAGCTGCCGCCACGACGCTGGTTGGAGCCGAGACATTATGACGTTAGTCATTACCTGTTACGAAAATAAGGAAAAATTTAGAAAATTCACGTATCTAAATAACGTTTAGTGAAAAGTATTTTGGTTGACAGTTTTATTTGAAGTCCTCAATCCGCTTTCGAATAGAGAACTGGCAAACCACTATTCCGACTAAGATGGCCCCATAATCTCAAGATTCTCACCGGGTCATTCTGCTCGTAGTCGTCACCGACGATGGTGTACATGATCCGCAGACAGAGGTCCTGCCGCGGTTCGCGCGAGTTACAAAAGCTGCCGATTACGGTGTCCATCATGCTTTGGCTGATGCTCACCGATATCAGGCCTCTGGAGCGCATGGTGCTCTGAAAACAGTTACAATTTCTTATTAGAGGTAGCAAACGGGCAGGGGAGCTAGGTAATGGGAGATAGACATAGCGTTGCCGGCCTTTGATTGCCGTTTGAATTCGCGAATTGAATAAGATCGTCCGTAGTTCAATACACGGTCTGCTTGTGGTGGTCGAAGTGCCGCCATTGACGGGCAGCTCTGTTGGCCGCAATATATACTATGAAGTTATGAATAACTGCTCCCTGCAGCATGGATATCCGTAGGCCTTTAGGTATACATACATTGCAAGGTGTGAAAGCATTTTTGAAAATCGGAATAGGTTACATGGGAACTAAAGGTTTGTATGGGAATCAATTGCAGCCAAAATCTTGGATTTGTGATCGTATTGCATTGTAATGAAAAGAAACAGTTAATATAATCGAAGAATGCATAATTTGTTCAACCTACTATAATTATCGATTACGGTTTACTAGTATCCATAGAGACATGAATGACACAAGAAGAGTGGCAGAACCCATACGGCTCGCCAATAGCTTCAAGTAGCGGTAGCAACTGCTAAACGGTCGGGTTTTAATCGGGGTTCAGCCACTCGACGCTAGATGTCGATCTAGTGTTAACCCGCGTTTCGGAGCACGCACTACAGTATGGGCTGTGCCACTCTTCTTGTATCATTTCTCTATACTGGTAACGCAACAGACAAACTGACATGCTTATTTTCGAACAAACAAAACTACGTTTATATTAAATACTTACGGGTACATTGATGGTGTTTATAAACAAGTCGACTATAGGTTTAATGTTGTCCAAGTACACGGCAGGCGCCAGGGCCACCATGGCAATTAGCTTGTCGTTGTACTCCGGCCGCTGGGCAAGCATGGTGAAAAAACTGGTGGTCCCCATAGAGTAGCCGATGTACATGATCTTGGGGAGACCAGTCACGTTCAGAACCTTGTCTATCATGCTCGGGATATCGTATTTTCCGTGTTCATGGAAGCTGAAATATAGTACTATGGTTAGATAGAACGATTCCACCTTAAAGTATTTTGCAGTCATTTATTTAATAAATAAATTAAAGGTAAATTAATTTCTGTTAAATTCATTTAAAAGTGACGTGTAAAAGTGTCCAGATGTGGCCTATTTGCTGAATAAATATTTTCATTTCATTTCGCTTCGAATTGTTCGTGATGGAGTTAAAATAGAGATTCTTCGTAAGAGTAAAGTGCAAGTGGTACCTGTATTCCCAGAAAGCTGGATCTTTCCTAGACAGGTTCTGATGTGTCGTATAAATGTTGCCTCTGAGGTTTCCGAGCCATACGTCGTAACCAGCATCAGCTAAGAGATATGCTGAAACAAAAAAAGTTTGTAATAGAATCTCCACTTCTACATCAGATATAAAAGAGGACACCTTAAAAAAAACTATCATTATTCTGAAACCTCTCAGGCCAATTCTGCTGTATTAATCACTGAACAAAAAGCAAAAACTTTGTTCCTTAGTGACAAAAAAGTAACACTTTCATTGAAGGTATCAAATGCCTATTGAAACCTGCCTGCTGCCTATGTGGTCTATTCTTACCAAGACTTCTCTCCGGTCCCATAATAACGAAGTCGCCGCTGCAACCCAAGAGTCCGTGAACCACCAGAACTGCCTTCTTGCCCTTGGCTGAGTCGGAGCGTCTCGGCGATCGTCTCCCAGTCGGGATTCTGTGCATCTGCAGGATGTAGCCATCGGGTGTTCGGACGCGGTGCTTTTCTGACGGGTAGCCGGCTGCTGTTATCAGTTGAGGCTGGATAAAGATAAAGGTATTCAGATGTTAGTCACTGAGAAAGATTTGGGAGAAGAAATGAGTTATAAACTTATCACCTAGGTCTGTTTCCAATTCTCTCACAAACTGTGCTTGGCAATCGGGTCCCGGACACTGAACCATTTAAAGTACTTAAAATATTCAATTTATGTTCCTAGTCCCGAAAGGGAATTTCAGGTTTTTGTAGTAAGTGCGTCTTACAAAAATAATTGACCTATTGCACGTATTTTCTTTAAAAATGAACGTTACTTAGATGATGTGATGTTTCCGGTACTTGGTTAGAGTTTTAACACAATATCATTACTTCCTGTTACTTTACTACAATGGGACCCATCTAATAATCTCAGTGCCCATAACAATGAAAACTCGTTTAGCAGAAGATCTGTAAACTGTAATTTCGCTGTGAAACGAGTATTAATGTTATTAGGTACCTAAGTTTTCATTCTAGGTGACTAAGCGAATACGCATTTACGCGACCTTGCATAGTTAAAGTGTGGCTGTGAACACCTGTTTTCACTATTTATCGTCATTCTATTCAAAAGGCAGCATGACAATCGCTACTTATTTGAACTGGAGACTCCACATCTTTTTTTATTTTATTAGACGTTTGAGAAAAAAAGAGCCTTCTTGGCACTACGTTGGAATCAAGAAAACACACGTTAAGCCAATGATGAATGATTGTTTCGTATAAAGTGAAAATGAACATAATAAAGAGACAGCGAACTAAATATTTCATTGGCTTTGACTCTATTCAGGGTCTGTTTTTAATTATAAATAACAAGATGATAAGATTTTTTACCTTATGTAATGTAATTGATTTAGCATAGCGCTTAGCATGCTATATATGTAACAGCTTAGTACAATAACGTGGCAAAAAATTGTCAGAGATCACCGTGATTTGACCTCTTTTTATAAATAACAATCTTGGGCTACTCCATCAAGGTTCTGTTCTTTAAAGTTTAATGAATTTATTCAAGTCAATTAAACATGTTTCTTCTATGTAAAGTGCAGTAATGAGCTTGGTCAAGGTGAGTCCAGTTGCCAACCGTGACCTGAGAAATGCAGGCCCTAGCTGTTTAGGTATCAGGTTCATCTAGGTCTAGGGCCATGTTAGAGTATTTGACTTTATTTGAGGATTTGAGGTTCGTTCAATATTTATATTGGAAATATTTTCTAAACCCTAAGATGTTCTGCTAAGTTGGTATTTTTGAGCTTACGATGGATATACCTAATAGTCGTACGAGACGCAAAATAACTTTGCCGTTGAGCGAACACACAATTGTTCACCTCACTATTTTTTCGTCCCACTGCTGGGCAGAGGCCTTCCTTCTTCCGTCAGCCGACCCTGTTCAGTGCCTGTGTTTGCGACTTGTTATCAAAGACGTCTACGTTGTCCCGCCATCTCATTGTGGGTCTGTCTCTGCGCCGGAAACCGTCTCGTGGAGTGCAGTCAAAAGCCAATGGAGAGATAAATTAGATAATAACTAGCTTCTGCCCGCGACTTCGTCCGCGTGGAATTCGGTTATAGCGTTCTCGCGGGAATTGAGCGTTAAACTATAACACATTACCTATATACAAAAACCTTCCTCTTGAAACACTATCTATTAAAAATGACCGCATCAAAATCCGTTGCGTAGTTTTAAAGATTTAAGCATACATAGGGATATAGGGACAGAGAAAGCGACTTTGTTTTATACTATGTAGTGATATTGTATCCGACGAGATCGTTAACGACGTCAATTACCTCAACAAAGTAGTTCGCAACTAGGGCATGCCTTCGTATAAATCTAAAATGGCCGGTTCAAGTTGATAGCCTCAACCTTTCTAGGATTTAGACCTAGGTCTTTATCAGGTTATAAATAAAGATTCTGAAGTTGATTAACTAGATAATTTAGTGTATCTACTTTTGGACCTTAATACAACGGAATAGGGTGCAAGTGTGTTTCACGTCGACCGCAATACTAAGCCGATTATTCCTAATATTAAACCGTCAAATTCAAATTCAATCATTTATTCAGCAAATTGGCCACATAGGGGCACTTTTACACGTCAGAAATAGTTATTTGTTATGCAAGGCTGCAAAGTTGTTGTTTGCTGTGAGTGCGTGAATGAGACCCGAGTGAACGAAGGATTCTAGGGTTGAACCACGAGCGAAGCGAGTGGTTCAAATATAGAATCCTGAGTGTAACGAGGGTTTCAAGGCACGAGACAGCAAACGACTTTGCTGCTGAGCGCAACACAAAATTTTTCACCTCACGCGCGATTTTTCGGGAAGAAGACTTAGTTCGGCGTCACGTACAGTTTGTGCTAACTCTGGAGGAGTTAAATTCGTATCTTCATCGCTAGAATCGCTCATATTTTCTTTATTACTTCGTATAGGTATTCTAAATTACAAAACCAGCAATCTAAAACTTTTTTTAATGTTTTTTTTTCCGGAGGTTGCGTTCCAAATCACTCTTACTCGTACTTCAAGATTCAATTATTCATTGAATACAGTTAAAATATACACATATTTAAGTATTTTTGTGATAAAACATAGTGAAATAATGAAATACATCTGAAACGGTGTATTATTAATATAATTTTATTAATGATGATATTAAGTAAATTGAACCTTTATTTTAATAAAACTCTCACGACGAATTGCGTTTCAGAACGTATCGTTGTTTTTTTTATTGTGACAGTGGCGTCATGCGTCGTTCGAATTTCAAAAACACTTTCCACGCTAGCGGATAAAAACAACTTTTGCGCTCGGATATCAAGCTGCAAAACGACCACTTTCGAGCCAGTGAGGTGAAAAAGAATTTACCGTCCAAGAGCGAGTCGGACTCGCTTACATGGAGGGTTCCGTAGCAAAATGATCCTATATCTTAAAAACTACGCGAGCGCTTTGTTGAATTCCATTACATTTATATTACCGTTATTAAAAAAAAAAATCGGTTGTCTATAAAGTCGGTTTATAAACCATAATTTTTACGTGATAACGTCATAAAAACATTAATGAATATGTCCCGTTGCGTAGGTCATACATATCGCCATAATAATAATAATAATAATAATCTTTATTGAAACATGGACATACATTGTCACGTATTGTCGTGGGCGCAGCCGGCGTTCATCAATTTATAAGTTAGTGAGGGATGGTGAGGGAACTCACATTTTTTACCACTTTAGAAAATATTGGCATATTTAAATAAAAAAACTTATTTAGAAACCTCTATATCATTTTCAAATACCTATCCAATGATACCTCACACGGCTAACATTTTTTTACGTATACGGACGGACAAAAAGACGGACATGACGAAATTGTTGGCTACGGAACCCTAAAAATGATATATACGTGAGAAGTAACCTAGATATTATTATTAATACGCAACTAAATTATAAAGCTTTTTGATTGACACCACATTTGGAGTATTAAACCGGTTAATAATATTCATTTTAATTTAACATTTGAGATTCTTTGAGATGACTCATCTAATTAATATATATAGCACCTTAAAATAAACAAACCATGGACACAGACCTTCAAATTTATGGTTTGACATAGCATTGATCTATTTTTATTGAAATTGTTTTTGTTTTTATTACCTATATGTATTTTAAAACGTTATGTCTCCTTGTTAACCATGTTCGGTCGGGGAAAAGCTTCTGTCATTACGGCATCGGTGTTTCGAACTAAATGTTTCACGTATACAATTCACCTATTATGTATTTAATTTTAACACGAAAATAGTAGTTTTATTTTCACCCGACTAGGGCGTTGGCTACGTGTGATTTACCTAATGGACAAGAATACGCAAAGCTCGAATTAGATGGCGCTGCAAACGCTTGACCCGAACCAAAACCCAATCACTGCAGCTGTCAAATTTTTACGGGTTTTTTTGTTCAAAATTTTAAGTAGATTTGTTTAGAATTGTTAAATATTGACCGCAATTTTAATTTTGGTTCAGTTATTTGTGATGAAAATGAAGACAGCCCATATACCTGCTCCAGACACATACCAAGTCTTTCGGAAATACGTGTCGTCCGTTCTCATTGCATCCTGAAACTGCACAGTGCGGCATTTTTTAATAATTTAAGTAAAACCAATAACAAAAAATATTTCTCTATGTAATTGACATATGGTTTGGATCAAGCGATTGCAGCGCTCCCAGTGGCCAAATTATGCAGATTTCTTGTCTATTTCTAAAATACATGACAATTGGAATATCACATTTCGGTTATTACGTGGCTTATTACATTTCTGTAATATCAATAAATAATCGAAACCGTATACCTAAGCTTCCCTTCAAGCCAGTAAATTACATTTAATTAGGCCGGAACCCCAAAGCTGCGCACGGTCGAGCCACGCCAGGTAAGTAGGTGCAAAAACGCTTCGTATCAAAATTTAGGTTGATACTTCCACAGCACGTTTAACGTGTGCGTGCGTAGCGTGCGCAGCATTGGGATTCCGACCTTATCGGCCAACCGGAATCGAACCCCCGACCCTCTGCATGAGAGGCGGTAGGTCGAACCAAAATTTATAAAGGGAGGATTTATGAATGACCGATCTATCAACGCATAGTTCAGACTACTGCATACTGGGGCTATATTCGAAGTCTTAAATAGGGATCTCCCTGTTCCCTATAGGATCATTCACGCGTCAAGTTGAACTTTAAATCCAGCTATCGATCCTATAGAGAACAGGGAGATCCCTATTTCAAGACTTCGAATATAGCCCCTGGACGGATTAGACTGAAATCTGACACACTAATAGGCGTCCGCTAAAAAGAATTTTTGAAAAATCCACCCCTAAAGATATAATGAGGGGGTTGAAAATTTGCATGGTTTAACCTAACCGAATTCTACGCAAGCGAAGTTGTATATAAATTTAAATATGTGTGGTCTTGGTGTGGTCCTTTATTACGATCGCATTCATTCGTAAACACATTAAACTGTACTTTGTATGCAACATATAAGGAAAATACGGTAGGCTCGTTGCCTGAATTTTAGTACGTGCTAAGTGGATAGATAGTTTAAAGCAGTAAATACATTTAAAGGTGCGTGAAGCACCATTACAAGTTAGTTTTGTTTGATTTGTAATTACTTACTTGGTGGGCCTTGGCCCGCGAATGACTAATTTTCTGCTGTACTTGCAAATAATTAACCCACAGTATCGGCTTTCGATTCTAAGTATATTGTAGAGGTCTTTAATTTTTTTCGAGTTGGTAAAATACGTAACTTTCCTGTGTGAAAATCCGCATTAGGAATAAACTTATTGACTGTTTCAGTATTTATTGTGATGGAGGCTTTAATAATGCGTATTTTGTGAAAATTTCACAATAATGGTTCATTAGATAGAGCGCTTGAAATGAGACGAAGAATAAAACAGTTACTTGTATGAAGACCCCAATGTATATAGATATATTTTAACTTATTAGTATTTGTTGTGATAGCGGCCACAGAAACACGCATTCTGTGAAAATTTCAAATCTCTACCTATTTCCGTTGAAGAGATAGAGCGCTGTGACAGACAGACGGACGGACGATGGAAAGTTTTCAAAAGATACTTCGATAATCCTAAAAATTTCGTGTTCCTATGATAATTGTTGCAATCCATACTTAATGTTTTATTCAACCATAGTGCGATAATTCATGTTTTTATTCATAAATTAATGAAAACTGCGAAATATTTGACAGCCATTTGCGACGTTGCCATCTTTCGGAGTAAACCCTCTTCAAAACATTTACGAAACAATTACAAGCTCTAGTTGTCATTTTACTAAATTGCATAGACTAGCAAAATTACCAGAAAATGTATCGTGTGAAGCGCTAGAGCCGAATCCTAGATGTATGTTTGATATACACTAAATTAAAGTTTAATAACTTCCGGTTCTTTTTTGTTTTGTATTAGGCATATAAAACCCAAATCATGAATTTATTTTAACGACGTTCAGTTACAGTTTGTTCAAGCAATCATTCACTATTAAAACTGTCATTTCCTTGGATAAAGCCGTTTGGTACATGCATTAATGGTTGAAACCAGAAAGTTATATTGAACCTATTAGATTTAATAATCCCAAATTGTACCTAATTTACCGTTTATTATTTACTAGCTGATGTAAGATCAAACCTTTTATACGCCCATGCTGGTCGATTATTATCATTAGTCTTTTTTTGACTACTAGATGATCAGGGCTTCTAAATTAGTAAAAATAAAGTTAGGTACCGTAATTGTTAAGGTCGGCCGAGTTAAGTTGATACTTAGTTAATAGGCTAGTGAAGCCGTGGTGGCCTAGTGGTTCGACCTACCGCCTCTCATGCCGAGGGTCGGGGGTTCGATTCCGGCTCGCACCTCTAAGTTTACTTATGTGCGAAATTCAATTTGAATTTACCACTGAGCTTTTAGGTGAAGGAAAACATCGTACGAAAACCTGCACGCATCTGCGAAGTAATTCAAAGATGTGTGTGAAGTCCTAAATCCGCACTGGGCCCGCGTGGGGACTATATATAGCCCAAACCCTCTCGTGATGAGAGGAGGCCTGTTCCCAGCAGTGGGACGCAAAATAGGCTGTAGTAGTAATAAGCTAATCCGAGTTAGCTGCTTGGTACAAAGGTTGCAGAACGTTTGGAAGAAGAATAGCAGAGATAACTTTTACATGTCTGTGGCAATGTGGTTTCTATGAAAAATACCGTGTTTTCCTTTCAACTGACGAACCAGAGTTAATATGGACAAAGCAGGTTTACTGTAAAGTCGCAGGGAGCAAGTGAGATTAATGTGTACTTGACTACTTGTGTAGCTCGGCCTGTCATTCCAGGTCATTCCGTTTATTGAACTGATTCTGAAACTGTAGTGATAGAAAGATATATCTACACAGGTTGTTCAGTCTGAATTATTGTCTTTTCGGTTGCTGGACTGACTGCGATGACTGGCAAAAACGGGCATTATAAAAATAGCGGATGACTTATAAATCGAAATTACATGCTCCATCACGCCGTAGGCTGTAACCAAGGAATCCAGTTTGGTTGACGTGCCGAATGCCAGACGGGTGGCATTTGACGTAGAAGCTAAAATGACAAGTCACTAGATGGAAGTTCCCAAAACTCTAACTCAATAGGTAATATTAATTTATTTAGAAAATGGGTACAGAAACCCTACCCATCGCGAGAATTCGACTGCGTTTCTATAGAGATGTGCTAATAAAGAGGCGTAGAGATCTTCTACTATCTAAAGTCCCGCGCCTTCACATTTCAAAACGCTTCAATGTATTTAAAAAATACCACCAATACTCTCAACACATGTGCGCGAGCTGAGACAGCCATCAACTATGCGTTGAAAGTGTTGGTGGTGCTTTTTAAATAATAATAAAAAAAAATAAGCGTTTTGAAATGTGAAGGCGCGGGACTTTAGATAGTAGAAGATCTCTAGCGAGGGAAGTGTTTTTTATGAACCAACTATAAAAAATTATATTATATTTAGCTTCTGCCCGCGTGGAATTCGGTTATCGCGCTCCCGCGGGAACTATGCGCTTTTCCGGGATAAAAAGTAGCCTACGTCCTTTCCCGGGACCCCAACTATCTCCATTGTAAATTTCATTCAAGTCGGTCCAGCGGTTGAGGCGTGAAAACGTAGCAGACAGACAGAAAGAAGGACAGACAGACAGAGTTACTTTCGCATTTATAATATTAACTAGCTTCTGCCCGCGACATCGCCCGCGTGGAATTCGGTTATCGCGCTGCCGCGGGAACTATGCGCTTTCCCGGGATAATAAGTAGCCTATGTCCTTTCCCGGGACTCCCAACTATCTGCATAGCAAATTTCATTCAAATCGGTCCAGCGGTTGAATCGTGAAGACGTAGCAGACAGACAGAAAGAAGGACAGACAGACAGAGTTACTTTCGCATTTATAATATTAAGTAGCTTCTGCCCGCGACTTTGCCCGCGTGGAATTCGGTTATCGCGCTCCCGCGGGAACTATGCGCTTTCCCGGGATAATAAGTAGCCTATGTCCTTTTCCGGGTTTCCAACTATCTCCATAGCAAATTTCATTCAAATCGGTCCAGTGGTTGAATCGTGAAGACGTAGCAGACAGACAGACAGACAGAAAGAAGGACAGACAGACAGAGTTACTTTCGCATTTATAATATTAACTAGCTTCTGCGCGCGACTTCGCCCGCGTGGAATTCGGTTATCGCGCTCCCGCGGGAACTATGCGTTTTTCCGGGTTAAAAAGTAGCCTCTGTCCTTTCCCGGGACTCCAACTATCTCCATGCCAAATTTCATCTCAATCGGTCCAGCGGTTGAAGCTTGAAGAGGTAACAGACAGACAGACAGACAGAGTTACTTTCCCATTTATAATATTACTAGCTTCTGCCCGCGACTTCGCCTGCGTGGAATTCGGTTATCGCGTTTCCGCGCAAACTATGCGCTTTTCCGGGATAAAAAGTAGCCTACGTCCTTTCCCGGGACCCCAACTATCTCCATTGTAAATTTCATTCAAGTCGGTCCAGCGGTTGAAGCGTGAAAACGTAGCAGACAGACAGACAGAGTTACTTTCGCATTTATAATATTAATATGGAAATATGGATATAGATACAACTCCAATTAGGCACACAACACACAGGCTCCATACAGTTCCACAGTGTTGCTGCAACCTCGCACCGTTCAGCGACATCGCACAATGGTGGAAACGCAGCCTTCTTGGATTCAAATTCAAAGTCAAGATTCTTGTGTCCAGCATTCGGATGCTATTATAATTTGATACGATGTGGGTAGAAAACTTTTTCCTTACGAAAATGAAAATATTTATTTAGCAAATAGGCCACATCTGGGCACTTTTACACGTCACTTTTAAATGAATTTAACAGAAATGAATTTTTCACCTCACTGGCTCGAAAGTGGTCGTTTTGCAGCTTGATATCCGAGCGCAAAAGTTGATTTTATCCGCTAGCGTGGAAAGTGTTTTTGAAATTCGAACGACGCATGACGCCACTGTCACAATAAAAAAACAACGATACGTTCTGAAACGCAATTCGTCGTGAGAGTTTTATTAAAATAAAGGTTCAATTTACTTAATATCATCATTAATAAAATTATATTAATAATACACCGTTTCAGATGTATTTCATTATTTGACTGTTTTATTACAAAAATACTTAAATATGTGTATATTTTAACTGTATTCAATGAATAATTGAATCTTGAAGTACGAGTAGGAGTGATTTGGAACGCAACCCCGGAGGTTGCGTTCCAAATCACCAAAAAAAACATTTAAAAAAAAAGTTTTAGATTGCTGGTTTTGTAATTTAGAATACCTATACGAAGTAATAAAGAAAATATGAGCGATTCTAGCGATGAAGATACGAATTTAACTCCTCCAGAGTTAGCACAAACTGTACGTGACGCCGAACTAAGTCTTCTTCCCGAACAATCGCGCGTGAGGTGAAAAATTTTGTGTTGCGCTCAGCAGCAAAGTCGTTTGCTGTCTCGTGCCTTGAAACCCTCGTTACACTCAGGATTCTATATTTGAACCACTCGCTTCGCTCGTGGTTCAACCCTAGAATCCTTCGTTCACTCGGGTCTCAATCACGCACTCACAGCAAACAACAACTTTGCAGCCTTGCATAACAAATAACTATACCAGCGCTTCCTAGACCCATTGCTTGAGAAGAAGCGCCGCAACAAACTCAGCTGAAGGCCTTTTTTCAAAATTTAAACATACAGATTTACATTACATTTACATTAATATGTATAAAAATACATATACATGGTGGGTCAGAAAATATGGCAAATAATTAACCCACAGTATCGGCTATCGATTCTAAGGATATTGTATAGGTCTTTAATTTTTTTTGAGTTGGTAAAAAAAAGCATTTTGTATAGGATTCAGGCGTCGCTCACACAACCAATCCCATATACAATTTTTTTTTTACTAACTCGAAAAAAATTAATGACCTAGGTATACAATATACTTAGAATCGATAGCCGATACTGTGGGTTAATTATTTGCCATATTTTCTGGCCCACCGTGTATAGGTACATACGGAAATTACATTTAAGGGATGCATAGTCCCTAACTTAAACTTAAATCTAAGATCTTAGAAATGGTCTTATGTTAGGTACAAATTAAAAAGAGAGTTTACTCCGAAAGTTGGCAACGTCGCAAATAGCTGTCAAATATTTCGCTGTTTTCATTAATTTCTGAATATTACTGAATGAAAAAATGAATTATCGCTCTATGGTTGAATGAAACTTTAAGTATGGATTGCAGCAATTATCATAGGAACACGAAATTTTTAGTGTTATCGAAGTAATATGTTTTGAAAACTTTCCATCACATTTTCCATGCATTTTAATGTAATCTTGTCATTTGAATGCCTAACCAACAAATATAAAACGAGACGCGTCATTCAACCATAGAATGATATCTTCCTTTTTAATTCAGCAATATTGAGAATTAATAAAAACAGCAAAACATTTGACAGCTATGTGCGACGTTGCCAACTTTCGGGATAAACCTTCTTTGTGCAACATTTCATACACCACTGTTTAAACGATTTGTTACTTTGTAAAGATTAATAATGAGTGTACTACTACTACTACAACAGCCTATTTACGGCCCACTGCTGGGCACAGGCCTCCTCTCATCACGAGAGGGTTTGGGCTATAGTCCCCACGCGGGCCCAGTGCGGATTGGGGACTTCACACACATCTTTGAATTACTTCGCAGGTGCGTGCAGGTTTCCTCACGATGTTTTCCTTCACCGAAAAGCTCAGTGGTAAATTCAAATTGAATTTCGCACATAAGTAAACTTAGAGGTGCGAGCCGGAATCGAACCCCCGACCCTCAGCATGAGAGGCGGTAGGTCGAACCACAAGGCCACCACGGCTTCAATAATAATGAGTGTAGGTGTTTATTAAATTTGATACTATTTCGCAACACCAACGAGACCATAATTGTAAAATAATCTATTCATCTATTGTTTATAAATATTTTACATCGTCTGGTTATCATAATTACGTAGACAATTAAGATGATCAATTGATAATTTATAAGAACCTGTTACTCTAATGAAGCCTTAATTAACTGCATGGTGTTAAATTTTGTACTTGTATTGAGTGATGACACTCATCTTTGAAATACTTCGCAGGGGTCTCTTAATGTGTTAACATTAAGAGACCCCTGACACTCTGACTCAGACCATCTATAATTTGTGTATTTACCCCCTTATGTATCTATCTCCAGTCCTTCAATTTGAATTTACCACTGAGCTTTTCGGTGAAGGAAAGCATCGTGAGGAAACCTGCACGCACTTGCGAAGTATTTCAAAGATGTGAGAACTATAGCCCAAACCCTCTCGTGATGAGAGGAGGCCTGTGCCCAGCAGTGGGACGAAAAAGGCTGTAGTAGTAGTATCTCCTTGATCTCCAGTATTTACCTAAGATTCGTGTTTAGGATTTTGTGTCCCCTCTGAGACTGCCTCCCGAGTTACATGAGAAGACTTGGGTAGGGAAAGTCAGACCCTACTGTGGGATGTAACAGGTAGGCTAAGACGTTAGGTATTCCAATTAACCGTATACCTAGCTTTCTTTCTTTAAAGAAAGAAGGCAAGTACACATAAAAGTCGAGGGCTTCTATTCGATATTTTTGTTCATGTGACGATTTGGGATCATTTTCTACATTCTCGACACAGCGAATCTCTAAGAGCAAAGAGTAGAGATTATCTCTACGCGACAGCTCAGGTAGCAGCTCACGTGCTTAATTGAGATTTAGCTAAATGAGCAAGATCACAATTCACAGATAATTGTAATTGGTCCCGCGCTCGGATTATGGTTATAAAAACGTAAACAATGGGTATCATTCAACACACGCTCCTTGTTTAACAGTACGATGTTAAAAACAGTAGGAAAACTGGTTTCAACGTCGGTTTTAGTAGACAAATCTCCAGGAAGAGCTCGATCTATAGTTAACATTTCTTATTCGTCTTTTACCGAATCTCATGAACCGTGATAGACAGTTTTTTTTACTACAACAACAAATAATAAAAAACAGAATAAAATGAATATTTAAGGGAGCTCCCATACAACAGACATTATTTTTGTCTGTCATCAGGCTGTATCTCATGAACCGTGTTGGTTAGACAGTTACAATTTTCACAGGTAATGTATTTCTGTTGCCGCTATAACAAAAAAAAAAACAATAAAAATAATTAAATAAAAAAATAAGGGGGCTCCCATACGATAGACATATTTTTTTTACCGTTTTTATAGATAATAGTATGGAACCCTTCGTACGCGAGTCCGACTCGAACTTGGCCGGTTTTTATATGCTATGTGGTCTCCAGACCCCCTAAAACCCACCCTTATAATAATAAATAAATGAATAAATAAATAAAATGCTGTTCATATCTGTGCGCTGCGCCGTAACGCCACAAAGGCTGCGCTCGCGCCGGCCGGCGTGCGAATCCTATTCAGATGGTGGTCACGTGCGCGAGCGTCTTTTCATGCAGAATCTACTGTTTCCTCACACGTCACTGAATCCCTGATGATTCGGAGGATTCTACGGAGTCTTGTACGGACAATGCAACAGATGTTATTATTTGGCATTGTTGTATGATCATTGCTTCTTCTAGTTACTTGTTAAGTGACCGTCAATTTTAATAACAAAAATAAAATAAAACGGCCTTATAATTCCTAGAATTAATTAAGTCAGATTTTTTGAGACAGCTTATACAGTGGTTTAATATGCTCCTCTGTTAGGTTAGAAATTGCGATACGATAGATAATTAGAATTTTAGTTCGCGCACAATTTAACGTACGTGCTACGTATTTGTATGGAAAAATTACCTACTAAAAATAATAATATAAAATGAGCTGGGCTTCAAAGATTAGTCTCTTTCCTTCCATTTACTCGCAAAACGTAACAATGCGTTTCTATTACGTATTCCAAAGGAAGTTCAAGTTTAAGGATGAAGTATTGTTTCGTTTGTGGTGTCATACCCACGTGGGTTACGTGCTGCATAAAACAATAGCTTCCCTGGATACTATATACTGTACCTACAGATCTAAGTTGAGAACTTAAAATGGAATTATTAAACGTTTTACTTATGAAGAAGGGTCATCACCTGTAAAGGTAATTGTATTCATCCTTTGAGTATAATAGCGTTGCGACCTTGTCATAGTGTAAGTGTTATGAACAAGCAGCTATAAAAAATAATTAACTTGAAATTTATTTGGGGTTTTCATGTGTTTGTTGCATGCATTTATCAAAGTGGCAGTGGGTGGGGCACAGTGCTCGTAGGACTGACGGCCGATGGGGCCGGAAAGTTCTCGAGTGGCGTCCGTGATCCGGTAGACGAGCTGTCGGTAGACCTTCAACAAGATGGAGCGACGACCTCCTGAGGGTCGCGGGAAATCGGTGGAAGCAAGTAGCATAGGACCGGTCTGAGTGGCGAGCCTTGGGGGAGGCCTATATCCAGCAGTGGACGTCTTTCGGCTGAAATGATGATGATGATGATACTAAAGTGTCCCGGACATATTTATTAATGAGGTTTAGTGACGCACAGCCAATCATGAGGCCTAATCGTCCTACCCGTTAATGTGATAATGATAATAGTACAAACATCCGTGGTCGCACGCTCCTCATTCATTAAACTAAGGTTGCGTTCAAATTCCTGACCCGTTACCGAGAACGAAATAAAATTGCACAAGGAGTTGAATGAAGGTTTAGGGAAACTATAAAATATTGATGTTCATACCGACCACGTGTCTAAAGTCCGCTGACTCTATAGAGTTCCTGAGCCCCGTTGTCCGTGTAATACAGGTCTCCTTTTTTGGAAATTTCCAGAAAATGCATTTTGAATGATGCACTGATTAATATGGCATACCTCAGCAGCCTCTCCGCTGCCGTGAAGTATCACGCACACTTGTTCTTATGTTTATTTTTTGCTGTCGTGTTTGTAATATTATTTATGTGCATTTTTTAGGGTTCCGAAGTCCACTAGGAACCCTTATAGTTTCGCCATGTCCGTCCGTCTGTCCGCACTATTGCTCGGAGATGCTTAGTTCTAGAAAGCTGTAATTTGGCATGAATATACATATTAGTTACGGTGACAAAGTGGTACAATAAAATTTTGAAATATATTTTTTTATAGGGTACCTCCCCTACTGGTAAAGTGGGGATGTAAATTTTTTTTCTTGCGTACCCCATGTTGTGGCATATCGTTGAATAGGTCTTGAAAAAATATTGTGGGTTTGTTAAAACCATTTTTCGATTAAGTGATGCGTTTGTGACATATTAAGCTTTAAAGTGCTATTTTTTGTTAGAGTCACGTGTCCCCCCCCCCCCCCTGCCAGCTAAATGGTGGTATTTGGATGGCTGAAAAAAATCACGGTTGTGGCGTATATAACGTAGTTGAAAGGAAAACTATCACAGCTAAGTAGGCTGTACAAATTTACGAGTCATTAGTCGACTTATGAAATGATTAAAAAACCAATGATTTTTCTCGAGCGGCAGGTGCGTCGGGCGGGCACGTCCTACCACAGGCTAGCTAGATGCTAATAAGTCTTAGAAAGGTACTGTGGGCATCGTCAACTTCGGAACCCTATAATTTGCGCGTGGCCCGACACGCACTTGGCCGGTTTTTTGTGTATTTTTTTGCTGTGAACTGTGTCTTCTGTGTAGCGAATAAATGTCTTTCTTCTTCTTTTTCTTCTTGTATAGGGACAATTTGATAACCAGAGAAGGAAATAGGATATAGTATGAAGTTTTTATCCAGAAAAATTGTAACAAAAATTACAAGATTGTGATACATTCTTTCTATGGCCTATAAATCTGTTCTTACGTTCACCTGCAACACTTTAAATAGAAAAATGGCGCCGGAGCAAAAAGCTTACAGCTGTAAATTGCCATAATTGCCGCACGCCACTGTCACCTAGATTTAATGATGATTGCTCATTTCTTCTCAGGTCATCATGTTTTTATCTTTATTGTGCACGTGCGGGGATTTGCTTCTATGGGCTCTTCAGGATGATCGGAGGATGACGTCGAGGTTTACAATATACTATTATAATCGGCTTCAAAGTAATTCTAAATTTAAACAATAGTTTAAGGATGTAAAGCAACGCTTTTAAACTTTTCCGTTTCCACCTCCGAGCTCCATCATCAGATCAGCTTGGTGGTGCCATATTATTGGAATGTCATTTGATTTACTCAGTTATACTTGTCGAGTTTCATAATGAAGTAGAAGTTTGTGAAATTTAGCTTTCAACATAGTTTTTGAACGACAATAAAAGCTGGCTACAGATTGATGACTACAGAAAAGTTGGCATGAATTTTATTATTATTACTGACTATATTCGTATAATATTCCTTTCTACAGTCTATCACTACAGTCTCTCTACCCATATTTTTTCACATTAGTGTCGTTAATACCACCAGCCTATTTACAGAACAGGGCTCCTCTCATCACGAGAGGCTATAGTCTATATATGGCTATAGTCTCCAGGCGGGCTCAGTGCGCATCGGGGACCTCACACACATCCTTGAATTACATCGCAGATGCGTGCAGGTTTCCTAACGTTGTTTTCCTTCACTTCAAGCTCAGAGGTAAATTCAAATTGAATTTCGCACAAAAACAGTCTCAGAGGTGCGAGGCGAGCTGAATTCGAAACCCCTACCCTCTGCATACCACTAGGCCACCGCGGCTGGTTTTAAAAAAAATCGTAACGATTTTCAATTAAGGCATTCACTGCCACCGACGCATATATGCGTCTTGCTGACTTTCCCGCAGTGCCTTGAACGAACATGTGCGTTTCAATTCAATTCAATTCAATCATTTATTCAGCAAATTGGCCACATAGCGGCACTTTTACACGTCAGAAAAAGAATTTACCAGCGCTTCCTAGACCCATTGCTTGAGAAGAAGCGCCGCAACAAACTCAAGCAGAAGGCCTTTTTTCAAAATTTACAAAATTTACATTACATGTATAAAATATACATATAGGTACGTACTAAAATTACATTGAAGGGATGTATAGTCCCAACTTAAACTTAAATCTAAGATCTTAGAGATGTATAGTCTCCAAGGGCCCAGAAAAAAATATATAAAAAATGTTAAAAAAAAATGTTCCTTTAATGACAGATGTGGCACCTGGCGAAAGTTTGAAAAACAAAAGTGGCAGTGAATGCGTTAATTGATTAATTACGGGCCGAAAACTAGTCAAAATTACAACAGTAACTTAACTCTTAAACTATAAGGACCTGGGCAATCGATCTTTGCTCAGGTGAAAATAGCTAAAACCCAGTTTTCTCAGATACGAGACCTAGCTAGATCGATTTGCCGCCCCCGTAAACCTCTATATCCCAAATTTCGTCCAAATCGTTAGAGCCGTTTCTGAGATCGCTTGGAGAAATAAATAAAAAATAAATAAACAGGGAAATCGCGTTTAAAGTATAAGATATTTTGATTTACGTAGTTTTAATAATACTATTAATGGATGTTAGAGTTGACGAGTTAACGTTAATGCATAAATAATAACTTGAAGGTGTGATTCAAATAACTTTGTTGTGTTATTTATTTTACTGTCTTTAATGAGTGGAATTTGCGTCCAACACCTATTTATGCTTATCGGAATTGTACGATATTTATGTACAATACAATACCTACAATATTCTTTCTTGAACACCACACATGACAAAGGTACAATAAATGTAAACTAAACAGTAAAAATAAGAAGTATGGTATACAGCATAGCGATCATCTTTGACGGCCGGATTGGTCCAGTTGGTCCTTCTGATCCGATGGTCGCGGGTTCGAGTCCCGCTCGGGGCAAACTTTGTGTGATGAACACGAATGTTTGTACCTACTCGAGTCATGGAAGTTTAGTATTTATACACGGTGGGTCAGAAAATATGGCAAATAATTAACCCACAGTATCGGCTATCGATTCTAAGTATATTGTATAGGTCTTGAATTTTTTTTGAGTTGGTAAAAAAAAAATTGTATATGGGATTGGTTGTGTGAGCGACGCCTGAATCCTATACAAAACATATTTTTTTTACCAACTCAAAAAAAAATAAAGACCTATACAATATACTTAGAATCGATAGCCGATACTGTGGGTTAATTATTTGCCATATTTTCTGACCCACCATGTATATGTATGTATTTCTATATATAAGTATTTATATCGTTGTCTAGCACCCATAGTACAAGCTTTACTTAGTTTGGGGCTAGGTCAATATGTGTGAACCAGACATATTAATGCTTAAATAAATACTGCTTTAATATACATATATGTATACCTAATCCAGTGCAGTTATCTACCAGTAAATGGGAAATTTTGTACCCAATTAGTTACTGTGAGCTGTCACAAAAAAGTAAATACCGTGTCAGTTTTGTGACCACGATTTAGCATTCAATTTGATATGAAAGCAAACTATTTTAACGTTGTTTTTTAAAGGCTACGCATTAAGTAATTTATAATTCCATTAAATTGTATGCTTAATGTTGTTCACTAAACTGACACAGACTGATTTTTTTTGTGACATGTAACACTTAACTAATTGGGTACAAGATTTAGTAATAAATCCCAAATACCTAACTACTGACAAAAAAATTTTGATTCACCGAAAAGAAGGGTGGTTTTATAAGTTTAGCGTGTTTGTTTGTGTGTGTGTATCTGTAACCACTTAGCTCAGCAACGGGTAACTGATATTGCTTTAGGTTGCTTTTGTTTGATGGTGATTGCGTAAATAAAGGTGTTCTTAACTATGTTTGCAGAAAATCGGTGATGGTTGAAAATGATTTATCTGTTTTTTTGTCAGTAAGTCGCCGGGTTTTATAAATTTGGCTATGTTTATTTTGTCTTAAATCTTCTTATATATAAAATTCTCGTGTCACAGTGTTTGTAACCAAACTCCTCCGAAACGGCTCGACCGATTCTTATGAAATTTGGAGTGTATGTTCAGTAATCAGGTTTGAGAATAGGACGTAAGCTATTTTTCATACACCAAAAAAAAATAAGGCAGTACGAAGTCCGCAGGGTCAGCTAGTAAATTATAAAAACTTAAGTTTGTATTAAAAATACTTACCACAGTAAGGTACGCTTCTTTCCTCAGTGACTGCGATTCACCACCCATTAAGTTCATGCACACAATCAAAAACAACCCTAACTTGACGACACTCATTTTCACTAACATTAAAAATTAAATAAATTCTAATTTTCTTATCATTAGATGACGCAAACAATTTGAAATTAAAATTGTTTCATAGACTACTTTTTTTTTAACAGCCTGTATGATAATTATTTTTCATAAATTTCTGTATTACTTTTTCTTAACAGCCAGTGCGCCTGAAGATTTTCATAAACTTTTCTCAATGGCCAGTGTTAAACCGTCCGTGTAACGCGGTGCGTGCGAAATGCGAACGCGTGTCGTCCTGCCGGCGTTTTTATCATTCGCTCGTAATGTTATTGTCTGACGACCGGACGATTTATGCGCGATTCCCTGCAGTGATTCTAAATTTGAATGTTGGTCGTCACAGACCATAGATTTACCTAATAGGGAACTCATAAACCGAGTCCAAAACGTACTTATCCGTTGAAAATCGGTCCAAACTGTAAGTAGCGTCAATTTAATGAAAAAAAACGCAATTTACTCGTTTCGATCGTATAGAGTGAGATAACCAAAATGTCTGATAAATAACTTTTTTTTTAATCGGCATCCACCATCACTTCAGCGTGCCTATTGGGGACTCCCCCCCCCCCCCCCCCCCCGGAAAAAACCCTGGATCCGTCCTTGGTGAAGAGTAGGGGTAGGTTCGACGAGGATGGCATATGTGTTTTCAAAATAGGAAATGCGTATGGATGCGGTAACAGTTCTGTTATTTCGGTAACTTCATCTAGATCGTTTATATTTCATTATTCCGTAAGATAACAGGGTAAAAATAAATTATGTAAGTTCATTAGATAAAATTCCGTTTATAATCTAATGCCGGATATAATACATGTACAAATGCACAAACATCCATATTTTTGTTCGTCAGCCAATTAAAAAGCTATTATACAGCAATTACAATTATGACATAATATTTGAATATGGAAAATTCTTTTGTCATAACCGTTCGAAAATTAGATAATCTGTGACAAACTTTTGGTTTATACAAAAATGGGATTATCCTTTATTGACCACCAACAAAATCATGAAGAGTGATAATTTTAAGAAGAAGAAAAACATTCACACCACATGTTACACACAAAAATAAAATCAAGAAACAATTGAACAAACATTTAAACTCTGATCACAAAGTGGTATTTTATGTTACTAGTTGTGCCCCGCGTCTTCGCCTGCGTGGAATATAAAATTGTCGATACTTTTCTATCAGATATCCGATTTTAATGAAACATAGCATATGTAGCTCCGAATTATGCTCTACCTTTGAAAACTGAATGAAATAGGTTCAGTAGTTCCGGAGATTAACTCTAACAAACAAACAGACAGACAGACTGACAGAAAGAAAGAGACAGAAAAAATACCCTTTTATTTTAGTTTAAGATAGATAAGAAAAATTAGGAAGGAAAATTGTAATGAGTTAATATGAGGATGATAATGAATACCTTAGTACTGTAGAGAGGGGTTGGTGTTAGCTCAGGTAGATGCTGCAGGCACGGAGATCAGCGGTGGAATCCGAGGACACGAAGACGATGCATAGCTAATTAAAATCTCTAAATCCTGAAGACTGGCCCTATTACTGCCCTAATTATGAAATAATAGATTTAAAGTTGAAATGATAATGTATTTTCAGAGATCTGTTCGTTACAAAGGATAGAAAAAGAATATAAAATGCTACACAATTCTACGCTTAAAATTTCCTATTTTTGAAAGAAAATGTGTTAACTCACCGATTGTAGGTACTCGGCCAGTCTCCACAGTACCCTAGGTAGGTACATCCTCACAATGTAGAAATTGACCGTAGATAATAAATTTCGTTCTATAGGTATCCTCATAAGAAATTGGTACAGGAAAATAATCCTGTCATTGGCGTGAGAATCATTCAGATCACGTTGTTTCATTTAAACTTTGAACAAACATTGCTTGTTACGTCACAACAAGTTATCCTTAAACTTGGATTCCTGTAGAATACTTAATTGAAGACTTTGGAGTGTATATTGGACTGGAGTCTTCGATTCGTTACATCTAACGCATTTAACATAACAACAACAGCCTATCGACTTCAACGGGTGGATACTGGGCACAAGCATCTAATTAGTTATTACTTTTTTTTATTATTATAAGCAAGCATTTGACCACGATCTCACCTGATGGTAAGTGACGATGCGGTCGAGTGATACATGCTTACTTAGATAGAACCTCTGTTCACTCTCGACTTGAAAAGATCCAAGTTATAACTATCGGGGAAGAGACCGGCCGGTAGAGAATTCCACTCCTATTTCCTTCTTCTTAAAGTTTCAACTATATGAACAGCAGTCACGCAGATTGGGGGCTTCGCATACATCTTCAAGTAGTTTTAGGAACTATTCGGACTTCTTTGATATATAGCAGCATCGCAAATGCGGCTATGGCAAACCACTATGCTACCATGGCTTGCCATGGCAGTTTTCAGACTGCCATGGTAGAAATAACTTCATTTTCATGAGGGCTATTCTCTCCTCTTTGCTCCTATCTCTCTTGATGATCTACAAAAATATGTTTTTAATCCATCTGTTAGCATAAGAGCACATCTGATGGTAAGTGGTCACTGTAAACAACGGTCGTAGCATAAATACCTGGAGACCTCGTTCAAACTCAAACGGTTCATTATACATCTGTATCGGCCTTAAGCACAATTTGTATGTATGGAAATATATGCGTGACCGGCCTGTCATACATATTTGTGAGGCTTTGTCACGACCGCCGAACGTCTGCGATGCGATTATGATGCTAATACAATGCGTTTCCGTGTTTACTACGGACCGTACGTACAGATGGACCAATTGTTTTTTATTATTACTTAATACATATTGTGTTATGTACTGGTGACGGTAGTTGTTTGTTTTTTATACTTTTTTTACGGTGCTCCATCGTTTTAACTGACAGAAGACATCTACTTCTGAAAATAGGCGTCACTCAAGGTGTAAATAAATAAAACATTTTAAATAAACAAACAAACAGACTAATAAAAACATCCCAAAGAATTTTAGTCTTTATAAAAAAATATCTTTTGACCCCCATGCTTAAGCCCCTAATGCTTAATCATATCCCAAAGTCTTTTAAGGAAATGCCGAGAAGTAAATTTAGATCCAGTCTTTTAACATGGCTAATTGACACTTATTTTTACACAGTGAAAGAATTTTTAGAGCAATCACAAACTATAAATTGAATATAATAAATAAGTATTTTTAGTTTTAAAATTATGATAATTTTTGCATGCTGAGCGCAGCTAAGTGTGCGAACTGATAATAATAATATGTGACATCTTTGTAAATTCCCACACTTATCGCAAATAAATTATTTCATTCATTCATTAATTCATAAGGGAGTAGAATAACCAGAAGTGGGAATAACACTAGTTCAATAATGATAACTTTTAAAAATGAAAACATATTCACACGGGTCGATGCCGATGTCTAGACGAAGTTGATCTGTTTCATTTTGTTATGGGTCGTTATCAAAATATTGTCAAAACAAGTCCTATGCCGTCAATGCGTTAATGCCTCCTTTATAAAACGGTTCAAGAGATACTAAGTAGTTGACGGAAGAATGCGGTTAGCCAGCAAATGTTAGAACGGAACTCGGTTATTTTGGAAAACAGATTGAAATTGATTCGTAAATATTCTTAGGTACGGAATCTTCGGTGGTGGACCACCTCCTCTAGCATTTATTTATTGAAAACTAGCCTTTTCTCGCGGACTTCGTCCCGCGTAGACTCAGAATTTACGTACCCCATGAAACTATACATATAGATGGTTATAGTTATATAAGTAATGAAATAACTGGATTGACCCGTGGAAAACCCGTTCCCGTGGAAATATCGGGATAAAAAGTATCCTATGTTATTGCCCGGGTTTCTCAAACTATCTCCATACAAAATTTTATCCAAATCGTTCCTCTCGTTGCGACGTGAAGGAAGGTTCGTCCTTCCACATTTATAATATTAGTATGGAAGTATGGATTCACAGTGTACTGATCTCGAATGTGTTCTTTGTCTTGGTTCCGGTTCATCGTCATCATCAGCGGACAGCCGTCCACTCCTGGAGATAGGCCTCAAGGTTCGCTATTCTTGGAGCTATGTCGGTGATCCTAGTTCTATTGCGGATAACATCATTTCTGATTATATCACTGGTTCTTGTTCCGTGTAAATATTGTAAAATAAACTGCACCAAATGACCCTGACTGACTATAACCCTGAAAAAAATATAAGGCGTTCCTTTTCCCAGTAAACCACATAGGTTAGCTACACGCACTTATTATATTAGAGTCTAATCAATTTGGCGCGTAAATGTGCACGTATGTGGCCAATTTGATACATAAATGATTGATGAATTTATCATAATTATCATATGTGTTTGAATATATTTGACAAATTAAAAAAAAAACATATAATCTTAGGCATCGCAATTATGTAAATACAAATAAAAAAATGCCATGTAGATATAGCCGTTCTGATGCCCATGGCAATAGATTTTTACTAATGTCAGAAAAAAACGAGATGTCTCATTACATTGAACTTCTTCTAACTATACAAAACATACACAGTGTTGCATTAAATCACGTTAGTTACAAACTGACGAGTAATTTCGCATAACAACGTGCTGTTATTATAACATAATACAAGTTCAAGTAAAGTGCAACGATGCTCGAGACCCGGGTAATAATAGATTATTATTGTACATTGAGATTAAGCATTATTTTTTCACTTAATGGACACGTGGATAGAAAATTTCCTTCGTGCAATTATGAAAATACTTGATCTAGAATTTTTGTTTACACCACGCGTAGACTAGAGATCTTCTACTATCTAAAATCCTGCGCCTTCACATTTCAAAATGCTTCAATGTATTTAAAAAGCACCACCAACAATCTCAACACATGTGTGCGTGCTGAGACAGCCGTCAATTTTTAATCAATTCAATTCAAATCATTTTTTTGTGATACACAGGTTAGTTACCTTTTACGCTAATATTTTATGTTTAAGAAATAAGTAGGTACTTATTTGAAAAAAAAAATGCTTCGAGCTCTGTAATGCTGATCTTTAGACCTTTAGAAAAGTCCGTCTTTTGCTTCAGACAACCACAAAAGAGTGCGCCATGTCCCCGGGCGCTGACGCCGCTCCCGCCAGCGAGCTTCTCGGCTCGTTGACGACGCAGCAGCAGCAGCGGACCAGCGCCCGCGTCATCAAGAAACTGAGACTAGAGCCGCCGGCACCCGACCCTGATAAGAGAGGTATAATCTTCTACATGATGGGTTGATTCAAGTATAGTTGACGGACTCCTAGTCGTTAAATATGGCCGCCGAGCTGTCATTCCATACATACACGTCATTTTGTCCCATAGTAAAATATTTAACGTTAACTTTAACGGACGGTTTGCATCAGCCGACCCTTAATGAGGGTCACCGTCAGTGGATTCGCCGCTGGAAGCCCTTGCAGTCCTACGAGGTGCCATTTAGCACATCATATGCCATATAATATGCGAAAGCAGTTTTGTGGAGCAATGTTTTGCTTTTATAATTGTATCTCATTTTTTAGTAATAAATAAATAAATAAATAATAAATATTAAAAGCCGTGGTCGCCTAGTGGTTCGACCTGCCGCCTCTCATGCAGAGGGTCGGGCGTTCGAGTCCGGCTAGCTAGAGAAATGATACAAGAAGAGTGGCAGAGTCTACACTGTAGTGCGTGTTACGAAACCCGGGTTAACACTAGATCGACATCTAGCGTCCAGTTGCTGAACCTCGATTACCCGACCGTTTAGCAGTTGCTACCGCTAATTAAAGCTAGATGGCGAGCCGAACGCAAAGCATATATTATTGCTTAACAGTTTACAACTTACAACTTGAAGTCTCTGTGTAATAAGAGGATTTCAAAAAAGAGTTCTAGTTATAATATTAGTTGTAAATTGTTTAGAAATACACTTTGCGTTCGGCTCGCCATCTAGCTTCAAGTAGTGGCAGCAACTGCTGAACGGGTTGGGTCATCGAGGTTCAGCCACTGGACGCTAGATGTCGATCTAGTGTTAACCCGCGTTCCGGAGCACGCACTACAGTATAGACTATGCCACTCTTCTTGTATCATTTCTCTATGCTAATGTTGATGATCTCATTATCATTACCCTCGAAACTTTGTCAAAGGTGGCCTGATGTAACTTTGAAGGTCACTAACGCTCTACCTACCCCGCAAGTGAACATAGCATAGGCGTGATGATATGTATATATCTTCTACTTTGGACAAATTCTTCAAGATATCACCGGTCCATGCTTCGTTTTCCCTAACGCGGTCTTCATTCTAGAACGTTCTTGCTCTATCATCAATGTTCTTGGAGGCAGAGATGACCAGCCTGAGCCTAATGTAGATCAACGCGAGTGAAAAATACGCTAGGGGCGTTAGTGGCGTTGCGTTGGTGTCGGCCAAGGCAGCCTTTGGCTTTTTTGCGCGGTCTGACATTGACAAATTGACATACATCCCTGCAATAACCACCTCGCACGCAGTCTCCAACGCCAGTGGCGCCCGCTGGTGAGAAAAAATCGATGGCCCAAATTGAGGCGTACGAAGAGGGATTCTTCCCCTCTTAGAAAGATGTACTTGAAATTCGTGGATTCATTACGTTACGAGCACCGTCAGACCACCGAGCTACTGATCTAGTTAGCAACCCAATACACTACTGTTGGAGTTAACTGTTTTACGAATACAATTTCCCTTTTTTGCAGACGTCCCAGAATGCGATACTCCAAGTAAAATAGACGACAAGGAGCCTCTCAAATTCCCGACGGTGAAGCAGCGAATGCCAAAAGCTCTCTGGTCCGCCGACGAGAAGAGCTTGTTCTTCGAAGCTCTCAACGAGTACGGGAAAGACTTCGACGCTATAACGGCGTACATTTGCGTCAAAATGAAGAAGCGGGGTATGCCTGACGCGAATTTAAAGACGAAGACGCAAGTCAGCCACTTTTACTACAGGACGTGGCATAAGCTGTCGAAGCATGTGCACTTTGGCGAAAGTAAGTAGCGTTGTCACTTGTTTCTCTAATTCTTAATTTTCGGGCAATATTTAGGTGTGTAAATGAAAACAATATAAAAATAATAGTGTATTGGAATTTAGATCCAATTGGTAAATGGGTTATGTGAAAGAGGATTTACTTATTTAAAATGGGTGCTAATTCTGAGATAACGGCTGATAGATAAAGAGAAATGGAATGAAGTGATAGTTTGTACCGACTACCGACTATGGGCCCCAGTGTGGGGCAATGGTTAATGAAGCCAAGGTTTCTAGTAGTATTAATATGTTATGATTTTACGTTTAATCATTGTTTGAATGATTCTCGGCATCGCAAACGGCTATGTTGGCAAAAGCTTGCTTCTACTACTACAGCCTATTTGCGTCCCACTGCTGGGCACAGGCCTCCTCTCATCACGAGAGGGTTTGGGCTATAGTCCCCACGCGGGCCCAGTGCGGATTGGGGACTTCACACACATCTTTGAAATACTTCGCAGATGCGTGCAGGTTTCCTCACGATGTTTTCCTTCACCGAAAAGCTCAGTGGTAAATTCAAATTGAATTTCGCACATAAGTAAACTTAGAGGTGCGAGCCGGGATCGAACCCCCGACCCTCGGCATGAGAGGCGGTAGGTCGAACCACTAGGCCACCACGGCAATTAGGCGGTAGGTCAAACCACTGCTTGCACAAAGCTTGCTTTCTCTTAAGTAATATCCTATTTTTGATTCCCTTAGCCTTTTTAGGCTAACCGCATAGTCAGTGTCTTACATGTTATTTAATAACCGTTTCAGATGTGAAGAAAGTAGCTCAAGAGCTATACGCCCTCATAAACTACGGCGAGCTCCGCAAGAAGCTAGTGTCGGTGAGCGAGAAGACCTGCGCGCGCCTCCAGGAGATGGTGCTGGGCGGCAGCATGGTGGTGCGCCACCGCGGACGGAACGTGCGCGCCCGCACCCCAGCCTGCCGCGCCCTGCGCCGCCTCAACCAGATCACGGGTGAGGCCGGGGAGTGGGGTCCCTGGCGGGCGTCGGTGTGCCGCTGGTGAGCTCGGCGGGAGCCTGGGCTCGGGTCCAGGCGGCGGCGCACAACCCGCGCGCCGTGTTCATTGTGTCTATATACTGTGTACAGAGGGGTCCCTGGCGGGCGTGTGTGTGCCGCTGGTGAGCCTGCGTGCCCGCTCGGCGGGGGCCTGGGCTCGGGTCCAGGCGGCGGCGCACAACCCGCGCGCCGTGTTCATTGTGTCTATATACTGTGTACAGAGGGGTCCCTGGCGGGCGTGTGTGTGCCGCTGGTGAGCCTGCGTGCCCGCTCGGCGGGGGCCTGGGCTCGGGTCCAGGCGGCGGCGCACAACCCGCGCGCCGTGTTCATTGTGTCTATATACTGTGTACAGAGGGGTCCCTGGCGGGCGTGTGTGTGCCGCTGGTGAGCCTGCGTGCCCGCTCGGCGGGGGCCTGGGCTCGGGTCCAGGCGGCGGCGCACAACCCGCGCGCCGTGTTCATTGTGTCTATATACTGTGTACAGAGGGGTCCCTGGCGGGCGTGTGTGTGCCGCTGGTGAGCCTGCGTGCCCGCTCGGCGGGGGCCTGGGCTCGGGTCCAGGCGGCGGCGCACAACCCGCGCGCCGTGTTCATTGTGTCTATATACTGTGTACAGAGGGGTCCCTGGCGGGCGTGTGTGTGCCGCTGGTGAGCCTGCGTGCCCGCTCGGCGGGGGCCTGGGCTCGGGTCCAGGCGGCGGCGCACAACCCGCGCGCCGTGTTCATTGTGTCTATATACTGTGTACAGAGGGGTCCCTGGCGGGCGTGTGTGTGCCGCTGGTGAGCCTGCGTGCCCGCTCGGCGGGGGCCTGGGCTCGGGTCCAGGCGGCGGCGCACAACCCGCGCGCCGTGTTCATTGTGTCTATATACTGTGTACAGAGGGGTCCCTGGCGGGCGTGTGTGTGCCGCTGGTGAGCCTGCGTGCCCGCTCGGCGGGGGCCTGGGCTCGGGTCCAGGCGGCGGCGCACAACCCGCGCGCCGTGTTCATTGTGTCTATATACTGTGTACAGAGGGGTCCCTGGCGGGCGTGTGTGTGCCGCTGGTGAGCCTGCGTGCCCGCTCGGCGGGGGCCTGGGCTCGGGTCCAGGCGGCGGCGCACAACCCGCGCGCCGTGTTCATTGTGTCTATATACTGTGTACAGAGGGGTCCCTGGCGGGCGTGTGTGTGCCGCTGGTGAGCCTGCGTGCCCGCTCGGCGGGGGCCTGGGCTCGGGTCCAGGCGGCGGCGCACAACCCGCGCGCCGTGTTCATTGTGTCTATATACTGTGTACAGAGGGGTCCCTGGCGGCGTGTGTGTGCCGCTG
>OZ020289.1:4326217-4385842 GCA_963971205.1 Aethes cnicana | reverse complement strand
TTCCGAAGTCCACAAGGAACCCTTATAGTTTCGCCATGTCCGTCCGTCTGTCCGTACTATTGCTCGGAGATGCTTAGGTCTAGAGAGCTGTAATTTGGCATGAATATGCATATTAGTTACGCTGACAAAGTGGTACAATAAAATTTTGGAAATATATTTTTTTATAGGGTCCCTCCCCTACTCGTAAAGTGGGATGTAATTTTTTTTTCTTGCGTACCCCATGGTTTGGCATATCGTTGAATAGGTCTTAAAAAAATATTGTGGGTTTGTTAAAACCATTTTTTGATTAAGTGATGCGTTTGTGAAATATTAAGCTTTAAAGTGCTATTTTTTGTTAGAGTCACGTGTCCCCCCCCCCTGCCAGCTAAATGGTGGTATTTGGATGGTTGAAAAAAATCACGGTTGTGGCATATATAACTTAGTTGAAAGGAAAACTATCAGAGCTAAGTAGGCTGTACAAACTTACGAGTAATAGTCGACCAACTTATAATGATGATTTTTCTCGAGCGGCAGGGGCGTCGGGCGGGCACGTCATACCACAGGCTAGCTAGATGCTAGTAAGTCTTAGAAAGGTACTGTGGGCATCGTCAACTTCGGAACCCTATAATTTGCGCGTGGCCCGACACGCACTTGGCCGGTTTTTATTTTATCAAATTAACAAAGAATGACTAAGTTAAAATGCATTAAAGTTGGCGAGTGGGGGCGAACTAAGTCACCGTTAGGTATAAATCGTACCTAACCGTGACGTCACGCGACATTTCAACTCAATATATCTCCGTATAAGTTTGAGTACGTGAAAAAAGAAAAAAATACATGTCCAATACTTTTCAATAATCTTCCTGATAGACTAAGGAAAAAAAGTTGTCGTAATCCCTATTGCCATGCATTTATTGTTAGCTGAAAATAGTAGTTTATGTACAGGCCCCGGCGCGAATCTTGAGCGGTGAGCAAAAGTAGAGGGTACTTCTACGCATGTGTACAACTGAAGGGCCAATAAACGACGGTCTTAGACATTATTTTGGAATTCTTCGCAACGAAGGCTACCGCTCAAGATTTCTAGTACAAGAACTCATCTCATAAACATACAATAGCTGGCATTTAGATCGGTCGGTATATAAGTCTGAAAGTATAACACACAAAGATCTGTTCTTAGGAACCATTTCATCGATTCTAAGGTCTTCAAGGTACCAAACCACTATTCCACAATTTCTACGAAAAAACCTTAACCCTTTGAACATCAAGGACACCTAAACTTGTCTCAGCTCAGGTGTAATTAAAAAGTTTAAATACATATGCATAAGATCCATATTCGCTTTAGATGTCAGCCACCCTTGGCGTGTGAGTGACGGCATTTATGGCTTTAAAAAAGTTAATAGTACATTACAGACTGGCGAATTCGTAAATGTCCCAGATTGCAGGTTTCTGTGGCCCAAACCGAAGGTGAGGGCCATAAATATGCGATCTGGGGCTTTACGAATTACCGCCCGTGGTTTGTCAAAAATTATACGTCTTGCCTTGGCCAAGAAGTGAGATTTTCTCTCCGCGTAGCGGGCAGAAAATCCCACTTTATGGCCAAGGGTGATGTAAATATCATTATTGCTAATTTTGCTTGCAGTCTATCTTGTTTCTACGTGCTGAGCGAGTCGAACGGCCAGTTCTTCTTCCACGACGGCGACCGCCGCATACCTATCTCGCCGCTCAACGCTGACCAAGATGATGGTAAAGATTTAGGGCGAGTTTATTCAAACCGTCCGTTAAATATTTTTCTCAAACATGCAATGAAATATTGATATTATGTTCTTCTTATTAGCCTGGGAAGTATCACGTTTCAGGCGCGGCTAGACAATTGATCTATAATTAAATTTCATACAAACGTTGAATACCTAGGCCGGCAACTCACTTTTTTAAATTTCCATTTGATATATTTGTGACACAGCATCTTGGCATTCCGCCATTTAAAAAAGCTACAAGCAATATTTACTCCATGGTTCGCTATGACATTCTGCCAATACAGCTATTAAAAAAAACATGAACCATATTTGCTACATAGTTATCGCAGTTTTATTTATGTAAAAAATACAAAATATATTATATATAAAATATTATTTTATTTATTTATTAAGGTATAATACAACTGAATAGGGTGTAAAAGTGGCACAAAAAAATAATGATTTAGACTATACAACGTGTTACATTATTTTTTAGAAGAAGACGTTGAAGACGAATCAAAGGAGGACATAAAAATGGACATCGGGCCGACGGAGGTGGGGAGCCGGCCGGACGAGCCGAGCGCCGAACCGAGCAGCGAACTGAACTCCGAACCGACCTCCGAACCGACCGGCGAACAGAAGGTAGACAAGAGACCGGAGACGGGGGATATTGCGAGTAAGTTAATTTGTTAAGACCATAAAAAAGTTAGTTTTTTTAATGTCAATAGTATATGCAAACGAGCGCACAGCCCATCTGAAGGTAAGTGGTCACTACGGCCCATGGAGACCGAAATCCTATGATCCCCCAAGAAACCTTAAGATCTCGAATGCGTTGCCCACCCTGAGGTCCAAGATGGAATGTCTCTGAGCCAGAAATTTCACCGGCAAACGAAGGTAAACTTTAAATGACAGCTTTTAGTGACTGTCTAATGTCAGTGCACAGCCGAAACTACTGATCGTAGGAAGCTGCAATTTGGCGCGTAGGTTCCTTGGAGAGTGTAGGGGAACACTAAGAGAGGATTTCCCGAAATTCCCGCGGGAACGAGAAAAAAAATGGGATTTTACATCTTACTGTTTGTATATGTTAATTGTTCCCCAACTGGGCCCGCGTGGGGACTATATAGTGCCCAGCATTGGGCCGTAAACAGGCTGTTGTGGTGGTGGTGGTTTAATTGTTAATGCGCATACGAATTAGCTAATAAAATAAAGAATAAAACTAGTCAGATATAAAATAGTCCCAATATGAGAGACCCTTGCTAGCGCGGCGGTGTTAAAGGCGACGCGACGCGGGGCGACGAAGGGGGCATGTGCGGGCTGAAAGTTGGCAACGTCGTATATAGCTGTCAAAAAAAAATTGTATATGGGATTGGTTGTGTGAGCGACGTCTGAATCTTATACAATTTTTTTTTTACCAACTCAAAAAAAATTAAAGACCTATACAATATACTTAGAATCGATAGCCGATACTGTGGGTTAATTATTTGCCATATTTTCTGACCCACCATGTATAGCTGTCAAATGTATCGCTGTTTTTGTTAATTTCTCACTATTGCTGAATTAAAAAGGAAGATATCATTGTATGGTTGAATGACGCGTCTCGTTTTATATTTGTTGGTTAGGCATTCAAATGATAAGATTACATTAAAATGCATGGAAACTGCGATGGAAAGTTTTCAAAAGATGTCACTTCCATAGTATTAAAAATTTCGTGTTCCTATGATAACTGTTGCAATCAATACTTAAGGCCCTTCCCTGACCCAGCATCGTCAAATTGCTCATTTAAGATCATACTTTTCTAAGAAATGTTAAAAGTTAAAAATATGAAAAATATCATCCTTACATTGACAGCTTTCGATACACGTTTCACGAAACTTCGCTCGATACAATTTAATTCCAAAGTAACCTCTAACTCGGACCGCTAATCCAACTTTACTCCAGTTTATTATATCAAACAGTGTAAAACTAATTATAACACAAAAAATATCCATATTATATGCATACATCGACAGCTTTATAAATGCCATTTTTTTAGACGGTATTTTTATAGAAATTAAAACGTGTTAAAAAGTAACTAAATCGGGCGTTCTGTGCGTAGCGCTTTCTCTTTCACTCGTCCCACGAGTGACAGTGACGGCTGAGCTGGGTCTATGAACCGCCTTAATGTTTTATTCAACCATAGAGCGATAATTCATGTTTTCATTCAGTAATATTCGGAACTTAATGAAAACAGCAAAATATTTGACAGCTATTGACAACTGAAAATCAGCGTCGAGCTCCCTGTGCCTCGACTTCACTGCTGAGTGGACTCCTTACTGTAACATTCCTACCTCTTAGATCATAAGTTATAGCCTTAAGACTTATTGTTACAGTATCGAAAATAAAGATTTTCTAGGCCGCGCGCCCGGCTGGCCTGCGCTGCTGCGACTGAGGAGCGCTAACGCCAGGAAGGCTATTAACGGTTCCACCAACGCACTTGTCAGCATTGTGAGGGAATGGGACGCCAGCCCTCTTCATGAGAAATGGAGAGGCTACCACAAACCGGTCGCTCCACGTCGAATCAGACCTCCATTAGTTTTAGTATAGTGTTATTTTGTGTGTGTTGTTATGTAATTGCTATGGAACCTGGTTCTGGAATAAAAACATTCATTCATTCATATTCTATTCTATTTGCGACGTTGTCAACTTTCGGAGTGAACCCTCTGAAACGTGTCGAGAAGTCCCAAGTTATCGTATTGTTGCCCTAATCGCCGACGCACTCGTTCGCAGGTTTCCTGCCCGCGGAGTCGCTCTCGCTGTCCCCGTCTCGGCTGCTGGCGGGCGACGGCTGGCTGGCGGGCTCGGTGCAGGACTTCTCGCTCAGCAGCTTCCTGGGGCAGCTGGAGCCCGCTCCCATGGCGGTAAGCCACCACTCATCACCAGGGCCTATATTCCTAGTTCCTGCCCGCGGAGTCGCTCTCGCTGTCCCCGTCTCGGCTGCTGGCGGGCGACGGCTGGCTGGCGGGCTCGGTGCAGGACTTCTCGCTCAGCAGCTTCCTGGGGCAGCTGGAGCCCGCTCCCATGGCGGTAAGCCACCACTCATCATCAGGGCCTATATTCGAAGTCGTCAAATAGGGCTCTCCCTGTTCCCTATAGGATCGCTCAGTGGCTTACGTGTCAAGTTGAACTTTAAATCTAGCTGGGGCTATATTCGAAGTCTTCAAATAGGGATCTCCCTGTTCCCTATAAGATCGCTCACATGTAGCGTGAACTTTAAGCAGCTAGGTTTCAAGTTAAACTTGACGCATGAGCGATCCTATAAGGAATTAAATAAAAAAATAAAAACCGCCTTCAAACTCCGACAGGCTGCGATGTCAATGTCAAGTTCACTATATGATTATCATTTCTTTGGGTCGGTTCACTTGACACCGACTTCGCAGTCTGTCGGAGTTTGAAGGCGGTTTTTATTTTTTTATTTAAAAATTTTTTTTCGGCTACAGTTTCCAAACATTACTATAGAAGTACATAAGTACCTATATCTGAAGTCCTCGAAATTGACACCAAAATCATCTACGTGCTAGCAAATTTGGAGAAGTTCCCTCATTTTCTCATGGATCCCATCATCAAAACTGAACCAAATTAATATGGGACCAACTTGGAAGTACCACCTTTCGAACAAAAAAAGAATCATCGAAATCGGTTCACGTTTACTATTTATTTTTGGTGAACATACATAAAAAAAAAAATAAAAAAAAAAAAGATTCCGACGAATTGAGAACCTCCTCCTTTTTTTGAAGTCGGTTAAAAAGGGAGATCCCTATTTAAGACTTCGAATATAGCCCCAGTGCTATAAAGCACAGGAAAAACTGTACTAGTTTCAGTAACTCGCTATAGAGTATAAATTCAGACTGTTAGTCAATAGTAATGCCGTGGTGGCCTAGTGGTTTGACCTACCGCCTCTCATGCAGAGGGTCGGGGGTTCGATTCCGGCTCGCACCTCTAAGTTTACTTATGTGCGAAATTCAATTTGAATTTGGCACTGAGATTTTCGGTGAAGGAAAATATCGCGAAGAAACCTGCACGCATCTGCGAAGTAATTCATAGATGTGTGTGAATTTCCCAATCCGCACCAGGCCCGCGTGGGGACTATAGGCCAAGCCCTCTCGTGATGAGAGGAGGCCTGTGCCCAGCAGTGGGACGCAAATGGCTGTAATAGTAGACGATGATTCCCAATTCCGATATGTGAATTTTCTCCAATCTTCCAATAAAATCTTGTTCGGCTTCGACCCTGCCTGATAGGGTCATAAGGTACTTAGAGTTGTGATTAAATTGTTTTTTTTTTCACCAACTGTGAATAGGGATCACATAGAGACGCTCAGTTGTACGGAACCCTACATATGCGATTCCGCATTTGACTGATTTTATAATTGTAATATTTTCTGTATACTTACAGGTTGATTCTCACTTACAATCGCTGATGGCAGAATCAAGCGTGGACTACGTGGCAAAGTTCGCAGATCTGGCCGCCGAAGTCACCGATGAAAGGGGACCTCTCACTTAAAAATACAACTCGTTTATGTAGTAGGTAAGGGTAACTTTGTGCAGTTGTTTTGTTCATAGTAATCAAAACCATATAACGATTTAAACGTCGCTGTACTTATAGGAAACTAAGTGAAAATGAAATATACCTTGGTAAAAATTAAAGTTTTTTTTTACATATAATCATAGTTGTCATTTTATTGTAATAAAATAAAATGGGACTTATTTTTAATGTCAAATTGTACATGCGTTGAAAAAATAATAGTGAGTGTAAAAAAATAAACGAAGAGATATCATCATCATCATCATTTCAGCCGACAGACGTCCACTGCTGGGCGCGCCACTCAGACACGTCCAGTGCCACTCGCATCCACCACGTTCCTGCGACCTTTACAAGGTCGTCACTCCATCTTGTTGGAGGCCTACCGCCAGCTCGTCTCCCGGTTCGCGGGCGCCACTCGAGAACTTTCCGGCCCCAACGGCCATCAGTCCTGCGAGCAATGTGCCCCGCCCACTGCCACTTAAGGCTCGCAATTCTTCGGGCTACCCTAAGTGATTCCCAAGCGGTTCCCCATTCATCGGGCTTAGGCACTTCACTGTAATATTCCGCTGCACGGCTTCTTTTACAGATTTTATCGCTCGAACGAGTTAAGTCTGAAAATTTAATGAATACCTGGTGTTTTGCCTTTGCACTGCTAGGGTAGGCTAGGTAGATAAAATAGGATATGTAGGCCAGGCCGTGGTGGCCTAGTGGTTCGATCTACCGCCTCTTATGCAGAGTGTCGGGTGGGTTCGATTCCGGCTCGCACCTCTAAGTTTACTTATGTGCGGAATTCAATTTGAATTTACCACTGAGCTTTTCGGTGAAAACCTGCACGCATCTGCGAAGTAATTCAAAGATTTGTGTGTGAAGTTCCCAATCCCCGCTGGGCCCGCGTGGGGACTATAACTCAAACCCTCTCGTGATGAGAGGACGCCTGTGCCCAGCAGTGGGACGCAAATAGGCTGAAATAGTAGTATGACGGTGACCCTAGTTCTGCTCGAACTAGGGAACGAAGAGATATCTTTTTTTTCAATTCAATATCTCATCTTCGAGTACAGTCAAACTTAAAATTCATATTTAGTCTTTTCTAAGAAGAAACATGAATTTTAAGTAATAATAAAATAAAATAATAATTTACTCTATAATTTGATGAAACTTTGAACTGCGCAAAGAAGTAAAATTTTCATCAGCTTTGTATTAAACTCGTTATTATTATCTTATAATGTAAATGAGCTATGTCAACGCACCGCAGCTATGTCAACACATCCGCATGCGCGGGGCGACGCCCCAGCAACTAATTATACCTACACTTTTAACACTTCTATCCGCGAAACGTATGTAACCACCCAAATTAATTCACCTTGTACCAAACCCTCCACACTACATTTTTGAAAAAATGAAATGTCATTCTATTTTATTTTGTACATCAGTGAAAACAGCATGAAAATTCGATTTTGTTCAGTAGTTCAAAATAGATTACTTAACTGAAAATTCTATTTCTGTGAAAGACGGGAGATTTAGGTAATTCCTTTTTACCCGACTGCGCTAGAAGGGGGGTTATGTTTTTCGAGTGTATGTATGTATATTTCTTTGGCACGCTCTGTAGCCTAAATGGCTTAATGGATTTTAGCATGCGAGGTGTCGTTAGATTCATCTTAATTATGAGAGTGACACTGGGTATATCAAAATTGCAAATAAAAAAGAAAATGGGTGACTTCTGAAGGCATTTTAAACGATATCAAAAATGTTTTTTTTTTGTCAATGCCTATCGAGTGAGGTATCATAATAAAGGGTTTAATGAACGGATTACAAAAATATATAATGTGGTATCAAAAGTTTGTTTGCAGTTGGATATATTATTTTTTCAAAATAGATTACCCAACTGAAAAAAGGCCTTCTGCTTTAGTTTGTTGCGGCGCTTCTTCTCAAGCAATGGGTCTAGGAAGCGCTGGTAAATTTTTTTTCTGACGTGTAAAAGTGCCGCTATGTGGCCAATTTGCTGAATAAATGATTGAATTGAATTGAAGTGAAGAAAAAATGAAAAAAAAATGAAAAAAAAAACAGAAATATTTATTTCCTCAATAAATCACGGCCGAATGACAAAACTCGTTAGCCACATGAATTTGCGGCTGTACAACACATGTCGCAACCGCCCGAGTCCGGGCGAGCGCACGAGCCGGCTCCGGTGCAGGACCCGGCGCCTCTGCCGGTTCGGGCGCCTGTGCAAGACCCAACCCCGGTGCACGACCCCCGGCCGGCGCCACTGTCGGGCCCTCCACATGAAGTATCCCCCGTGCACGACTCGACCCCGCTCCCCGACCCTCCTCCGCTGCACGCTCCCTCCCCGGTGCAGGAACGCTGCCCGCCACCGCTGTTCGCTCCCGAACAGGACTTGGGTCCGGTACACGTTCCCGTCCCCGACCCCGCGCCCACTCCGGCACACGCACCAGCTCCCGTGCACGAGTCTGGACCGGAACAGGACCCTAGACTCGCCAGGCACACACACCCTAACATCACTAGAGACAACATGGTTATGCCTATTTTAGGCCGTGCTTTCGTATTTAACCATATTCTTACATTATCATACTAGCTTCTGCCCGCGACTTCGTCCGCGTGTAATTCGGTAAGTGTTCCTGCGGGAGCTTTGCGTTTTTCCCGGATAAAAAGTAGCCTATATGTCGACCAGTGTTATAAACTATCCCCATACCAAATTCCGTTGCAATCCGTCTGGTAGTTTTCGAGTTAAATCCGGACATAGGTACATACATGTATGTGTGTATACAGCCAATTTTTCTAAAAATCGTTATTTTGTGTTCAGTATCGTTTGTATAGTCCCCTCGACCCTTTTAATTTTCAAGTTTCAGAGGCGACTTCCTCTACAGACTTGTTATTAGTATAGATAAAGAGCCAGGTGCAAAAAATTTAAATAAATTCAAGGTCAAGGCTTAGCTCTAGACACGTGCCCGTAGCAACGGCGATGTCTGGCGCGTGCCGTCACGACGCGGCTAGCCGAACGTTCCCGAACGATACCATAGAATACAGAATATTATGTACTACGTACAGAAGGCGCACTGTTAACAAATAACCGGTTTTAGCGTGTCAAATGCCCCAAAATATGGTAATCTCTTTCTATCACATGCAAATCTACTATTGTAATTTGAAACTTACGACTTGGTGAAGATGGTAGCTATTTGAGAGCGTTGTTTTATTACTTACTTCTTTTTATTTTGGACCGGCGATTAGCGCGTGCCGTAGACAAAAAAAACATTGGTATCCCAACTAGCAAAAATAAGTCATATAATGGTCGCGGCAACGTAACTTATTCAGCATACGAATTACGAGATAAGTCATATAAACGTAATGATTACGTTTATATAGCGCGATTTAGGCCCATTTTATTCAGCGTTTCAGTCATATAAAGCTTGTATAAGGGTAACTTAATCAGCATTTCAGTCATATAAAGGTAACCTATTCAGCTAAATGGTCATTTAATTATCACCGGAGTGACAGATATATGCTTAATTTGTGCTGTAACTGCAACTTATATAGCTCTTATATGACTTTTATGACTTATAAAAGCGACTGGTATACTAATCAGCAGATTTCTTTTTAAGCAAATGTCTGATTGTGTCTCCAAGCAGATTATTCTACACATTATTTACAAAATAATTTCAGTTCGGTATATTGTATCATAGGTTTGCGAAGTATTGCGAAGGTCAGTTTTCTGATGAAATGTAATAGGTTTTATCATAAATAATTAACGCCCCCCTTCAATTCTTAGATAAATGAGTGCAATTAAAAATATTTTATAAGAATTATCCATTTGTCCGCCATTTTCACTGCTAAATAAGTCATGAAATAGCTTCTTACATTGCAATTTAGTGGTTTCAGCGCCATGACACCAAACCGGTTATATAATTATTGTAATGGATTCCATTATATGGCGTTTTATGATTTAGTGCTATAATAGTCGTATAAATGCAACATATAAATTATTAAAGTCGTATAATAGTAACGAAGATACTTTTACTCGGCTGGCTTGAGATTGCTATAAAAAAGTCATATGACATGCTGTTACTCGATTAAAAAGTCATATAAGCGTCATTTAGTAGAGGCTTAATCAGTAAGTCTTATATGATACTTAAGTCATATAAGGACGCTGAGTAAACGTTTAGTCAGCATCATTATATGACAAATATGCTGATTAACTAAAATGCTGAATAAGATGCTTTTATATGATGTAGGCTGAATAATTCGCGTTTATATGTCTTTTTTTATGACCTAATTGCTGAATAAGCTCTGCCTTACTTTGCTAGTTGGGATTGTAACGTATTGTTTCGAAGAGAAGATCTCAACTGTTAGACAGACGGCTTATAAACGCCCGCGGGCTCCCTGCTCCAGCTACTTGCCATCAAACTACTATTAGCCATAACTTTGTGCACCTCCCTAATTTTGATTGTAAACGAAACGCGTAGTAGAGATCGTCTACTATCTAAAGTCCCGCGCTTTCACATTTCAAAACGCTTCAATGTATTTAAAAAGCACCACCAACACTCTCAACACATGTGTGCGTGCTGAGACAGCCATCAACTATGCGTTGAGAGTGTTGGTGGTGCTTTTTAAATAATAATAATAAAAACCGGCCAAGTGCGTGTCGGGCCACGCGCAAAGTATAGGGTTCCGAAGTTGACGATGCCCACATACCTTACTAACACTTATTAGCATCTAGCTAGCCTGTGGTATGACGTGCCCGCCCGACGCCCCTGCCGCTCGAGAAAAATCATTGGTATTTTAATCATTTCACAAGTTGGTCGACTATTACTCGTAAGTTTGTACAGCCTACTTAGCTGTGATAGTTTTCCTTTCAACTACGTTATATATGCCACAACCGTGATTTTTTTGAGCCATCCAAATACCACCATTTAGCTGGCAGGGGGGGGGGGGGGATTTCACAAACGCATCACTTAAACGAAAAATGGTTTGACCAACCCACAATATTTTTTAAGACCTATTCAACGATATGCCGCACCATGGGGTAAGCAAGAAAAAATAATACATCCCCACTTTACGAGTAGGGGAGGTACCCTATAAAAAAAAAAAATAATATTGTACCACTTTGTCAGCGTAACTAATATGTATATTCATGCCAAATTACAGCTTTCTAGAACTAAGCATCTCCGAGCAATAGTGCGGACAGACGGACGAACGGAAGGACGGACTGATGGACATGGCGAAACTATAAGGGTTCCTTGTGGACTTCGGAACCCTAAAAAAATGGAAGACTTGAAATGTGAAGGCGCGGGACTTTATATAGTAGATCTCTAACATCACTATGTAGGTGGAATGTGTGTTGGCAAGAAGCGTAATCTTATAATTATGGCGAAACAGTTGAAAAAGTGTATAGGTAGCGGATTATTCGTATACGCAAATTCATATGATAAAAATCTTATGATAAACAGATAAATAAATATGAAAAATATTTAATGATGTAAATAATAAAAATAATAATATAATAAATCTTGTAAGCTTGAGCCGAAATGGCGGTTACATTAAGAATAGTCCCTGTCGTCCGCGTCATAGTGGACACCGAGTTGTTTCCGCACGGTGTCCTCCAGTTTGGCCAGCAGGAGACTGTCCGCGTGGGGCATCCGGGGAGACTCCAGGAGCCCTGAAAAGTAGACACTGATGAAACCTGCACGCAATTACTGCGAAGCAATTCTAAAGGCGTGAAGTCTCCGCACTGAACCGCGTGGGACTAACCCAGTCTCTCATGACGAGAGCCCTGTGCCCAGCAGTGGGACGTAAATAGACTGTTGTATATCTTCTCGAAGGTCGCGGGAAGTCGGTCAATGCGAGCGGCACAAGACCCGTCGGGGTGGCGAACCTTGGGGGAGGCCTATGTTCAGCAGTGGACGTCTATCGGCTGATATGATGATGATGGTGATGATATCACGAGAGGCCTGTGGCCATCTGTGGGACGTAAATGGCTGTTGTATTGTTGGGAGGTTTTGTGCGGTATAGGCTGTCGGTAGGCCTCCAACAAGATGGAGTGACGGACGAACTTGTAAAGGTTGCGGGAACACGGTGGATGCGAGTGGCACAAGACCGGTCTGAGTGGCGCGCCTTGGGGGAGGCCTATGTCCAGCAGTGGACCTCTTTCAGCTGAAGTGATGATCATCATCATTGCTGTCCACTGCTGGACATAGGTCTCTCCCAAAGCACGCCAATGAGTTGCCGAGGAACTCGCCTCCATTTCTTGCCGGCAATCTTGAAGGTCGTCGCTGGACACGTTTGCACCAGCGGTTATAATATCACTACTACTACTACAGCCTATTTTTGCGTCCCACTGCTGGTCACATGCCTCCTCTCATCACGAGAGGGTTTGGGCGGTAATAAATAATAAGTCCACACGCGGGCCCAGTGCGGATTGGGGACTTCACACACATCTTTGAATTATCTACTTCTCAGATGCGTGCAGGTTTCCTCACGACGTTTCCCTTCACCGAAATGCTCAGTGAATTGAAACCCCCGACCCTCTGCATGAGAGAGGAAGGTCGATCGACAAGGCGCGGTGGCTTATAATATCATCTGCGACAAATGTGAAATGATGATGATTATTGTTACGTGTTACCTTCTCTTATACACCTGGCGACCTCCAGAGACTCATACACGAGTCCGGCGCTGTTGCCAAAATTGTATGGCAGCTGGGATGTGTGAAGCGCGTAGGTTTCCGCTGAACCGTCCGCGCGGATCAAAGTCTCGGGGAAATGGAAGGGGTCTTCCAACTGAAAACGACAAGTAAGAATGAATCCTTACTAATATTAAAAATGTGAAAGTGTGTTTGTATGTCCTTCCTTCACGTCGCAACGACTAGACCAATTTGTATGAAACTTGGTAGGATAGTTTGAGACCCTGGAAATAACATAGGATACTTTTTATCCCGATATTTCCACGGGAACGGGTTCTCCACGGGTCAAACCAATTTTTCAATACGTACTTCTATAACTATCCATATGTATAGTATCATCGGGTACGCAAATTCAAAGTCTACGCGGGACGAAGTCGCGGGCAAACGGCTTAGTCTTTACATAATTTATATTTTGTATAACATCAAAAATATAAGCTCACCGTAGCGCGTCCCTTAGTCCCAGTGACGGTAGCCTTATTCCACAACTTAACGGTCGCGTCAGCGTTAAGCACCGCTCTTCTGCCGCCAGAATACTCCAGGACTATAGTCTCCACTATATCGGCTCCATCCTCGTTCAAAGCGCCGACAGCCGTCACTTTCGTGGGCTCGTCTTTGAAGATGAACTGCGCGAATTGCAACATGTAAACTCCCAAGTCTAGGACGACGCTGCCGCCGAGCTCTTTCTTGCTGAAATTTTAAGAACATATTAGGTTTACAGTTATACATCTTAGGGCTGATTCTTCAATCGTCTGCAGATTTTTATTCTTCGGATAGTCCATACAAAATTCGAATTCATTGTGGAACAAATTCAAATTTTGTATGCACTATTCAACGACTAAATTTTATCTGACGATTGAAAAACCAGAGCCTATATTCAAAGTCTTTAAATAGGGATCTCGCTGTTCCCTATATAGGATCGCTCACGCGTCGCGTGAACTTTAAGCAGCTAGATTTAAAGTTCAACTTGACGCGTGAGCGATCCTATAGCGAACCAATCCCTATTGAAGCGACACGCGCCTTCTAAGTTGTGTCATATACTATACCACCAAAGCCATACTAATATTATAAATGCGAAAGTACTCTGTCTATCATGCTATATGCTTAAAAATATATAATATTCCGTTTTTCGTCGGTTAAAAAGATAGTTAAAATGCTATACATACCTCAATCTATCCACAGAGATGATGGGAACACCGAAGTTGACCTCAACCACTCTAACCTCCCCCAGTTTCCCGGAGCTGATCTCCTTCTCCAAAGCCAGATATGCAGGAGCAAATCTGGACCATACAGCCTCCATCAAAAAGAGCTTATTTTTCTTCGCCAGGTCGATCAGGACTTTGGCCTGTTTGTAGTTGAGACAGAGCGGCTTTTCGCATAGCACGTGTTTACCGTGCTCAAGGAATAACTTGGTGAGAGCGAAATGGTCAGGGTTTAGAGCTCCAATGTAGACAACGTCTGGGGAGAAAGGGGAACAATTTTAAACGTAATTTTTCATCCGACTACGGCAAAAGAAGGGTTATCATTTTTTGCATTCTATAAATGTTTGTATGTGTGTTCCATTTTAGCGCTTAAACTGCTGAGTACTGACCCGATTTTGACATTTGACAAGGGGTGTTCATGGATTCGTTATCGACGTCATAGGGGACTCATCATAAATGACATTTAAATCTCCCCATCTCTTTCATCCTTTCGTTGACTAAGTTTGATTTGACAGAAAATGACTGTCAAGTATCATGAGTCCCTCTTCCTTTTTAATTCTACCACAGAGTGATATTTTGTCGACGACCAGTGTGTTTCGTGTTCGTGCAACGCGCTTGTTTCGTCTCCCCGCAACCCTCGCCGTCCCCTCTATCGTCTCGCCCCCCAACGTCTGTCGCACCGCAGGTCGGGCCCGAAGTTGACGACCTACCTACGACACCGCTGCTCTCCGCCATGGCTTGATACGAATCAAAGACAGTCTCGATCCCATGAAGCTTCGCGAACGCTTCGGCCCGCCCTCTGTCCCGCGCCGCGATGGCAGCGACGACTTGGTCGCCCTTGCCGGGGAACGAGTTCATGGCGTTCACGAAGTCATTGCAGATCTTAGCTGCGCTCACGATGCCCCAGCGGATCGGCATCTGGACAAATTAAGGCATTTAAAGGAGTAGGTAGGTATTTTGAAGAACAAGAAGAAACACTCGGTACAAAACACACGACATAACACAAATACTATTTATTGAATACTATTAAACAAACACAGATGAAGCAGAAATAATAAGCAGTTTACAGGTAAACAACAGGCGGACTTATCGCTGAACAGCGATCTCTTCAAGTCAACCTTTGGAAAGTGGCGAAATCGGAAGGAATACCGAATCGGATGGGCGGTCGAAAAAAAAACAGAATAATTTAAATAATAATAAGGAGAAAAAAACTATAGTGCTTGTGATTTGTCACGAAATGGTCCTAACTCAGTATGTGATTCACTGGTAAATTCTTTTTCTGACGTGTAAAAGTGCCCCTATGTGGCCAATTTGCTGAATAAATGATTGAATTGAATGGGGGCTATCGCGTGTGAATTTGCCACTAGAGGCGCTAGTGTCGCGTGAGGTCCAATAACATTCACTTTTCACTGGTTTTGGCGGGCTTCGTGATATAAATTAATAATTTATATCACGAAGAATTTATATATAAATAAATAATTTACCTGTTGAAAAGTGATCTCCTCCGTGAAATTATCGCAAATAGGGATTATTTGGCAATGAATGTAAAAGGATTGAAAAAAATCTTTTTTTCGAAACAAAACGGAACTGCATAACATTGCGGCAGGCATAGCTACTCGATATGATGATAGTTATTTATAATGAATAAACTTAATGAGCTTCAAGATGTAAAACTTTGTTTCGGCGCCGATCTTATAAAGTTGCCTTTGACAGCTATGCCTCTGGACCTTAGTCAACAGTGGCGCCGCCTGGTGAGCAAAGAAACGATAGTCCCCATTGTGCTGGCTACCATGCCAGGGCTGGTCTTTCGTTACAACATAGACATAAATAATACTTCGTATGGACCCGGCCTAACGTAGATACATGTCATGTTTCCCCACTTCATTGGTCTCCAATCCAAAGTTAAACTTATATCGTGACACTAAAGCTGGGTCACATTTTTTCAACAACGAGACGAGTTTTTAGTTACTAAGAAACAGTTTCGAAAAAAGTTTTTTTAAAAACGCTTATTGTCACGCACGCTCGGTGACAGAACTTTGGATTGGACACCGTGGAAGTGGGGACATATACGTGTACGTTAGACCGGGTCTATATTATTTACGTCTATGCGTTACAACCATTTACAGCATGTTGCAGTTGCAAGGACTATTTTGTTTTGCAAGGTTACTCACTGTTATGCGGCTATGTATGCATCGAATCGTAATTTTATCGTATGCCCTCAGCCCTCAACAATAATAATTTTGCATGGATTAAGCATAGAAATCTGATCGCCACATAGAAAACATGTTAAACATGTTATTGTGTAGGTACTTGGTTTTTCTAAATTCAATGTTTTTCCTTAATTGCATTGTGTTTCAGTCTAGATTCTGGTTAGGTACGTACACGGTACGTCTATTTCGTTACTCCCAATTTCAATTTCCAATACGCATTCGTATCGTATCATAGAAAAGTATCCAAGAAAAATGCAGAAAACGATTAGGTATTTACTATGTAAGCAGGTAACGATCAAGATTAAAAAAAAAATAAGATGCTCGAAATAACTTAAATGTAGGTAATTCATGGTTAACTTACGTTAAACAACATTCAAATCTGTTTTTGGTTTTGAGGACGTTGTAATCACTGATTAGACGGTGACATAAGACATAACCTAAGAATAAGAATGTGTCAGCTGTTTCTTCAAAAGAATGCTGTTATTTCTGAGTGGCTGGACTTTTGCCGACAGTTCAAATATAGGCGCTTTGGCGCCTTTTGCAGATTTGGTAATAATTGATAAATTTTCACATCTACTTATCAGTAACCTACTACTACTACTACTACTGCTACAGCCTATTTGCGTCCCACTGCTGGGCACAGGCCTCCCCTCATCATGAGAGGGTTTGGGCTATAGTCCCCACGCGGGCCCAGTGGAGACTTCACACACATCTTTGAATTACTTCGCAGATGCGTGCAGGTTTCCTCACGATGTTTTCCTTCACCGAAAAGCGCAGTGATCAATTCAAATTGAATTTCGCACATAAGTAAACTTAGAGGTGCGAGCCGGAATCGAACCGCCGACCCTCTGCATGAGAGGCGGTAGGTCGAACTACTAGGCCACCACGGCTGTATCAGTAACCTATCACCCATAAATAGGTTAAGCGGCTGGACCGATTTAGATAAAACTTCAAGTCACAGGTACCGTAGATATACTTTTTATCCCGGAAAAACGCATAGTTCCCTCGGATAAGGACGTAGCTAGCAGTAGATGGGAAAGTGATCACCGATGCAGTTACTTAGTTTACACGTACAGTATAGCCATCAGATATATCTAAGCGAACAAAGTGATCATAAATATCTGGACACGACCTTATTGTCAAGACGTTAGGAGTGCATGTTTACAAATATGATCACCCTTATTTTCTTAGATATATCATATCTAATACAGTAGCCATCAGATATATCTAAGCGATCAAGGTGATCATAAGTATCTGGACACGTCGACCTTATTGTCAAGACGTTACGAATGCATGTTCACATATTTATGATCACCCTTATTTTCTCAGATACTTATATCATAAATAATTCTAATTTTAAAAACTTACGATGACTGTTGATACGATTGTCGGTACACAAATGATAATAAGAAGTCCAAGTTACATAGCAATATATGTAATAACCGCCTAGTCATGCAATAGTATCTTTTTTCTTCAGTGATAACTCATATCGACATACCAATGACAATGTTTGACCTTTTCAATATCATCCATATCTAATATTATAAATGCGAAAGTAACTGTGTCTGTCTGTTACCTCTTCACTCTATAACCGCTGGACAGATTTCGATGAAATTGGAATGGATATAGTTGGAGTTATATAGGACATATGCAACTTTTTATTCCGGTAACGCGATAACTGAATTCCACGCGGGCGAAGTCGCGGGCAGAAGCTAGTACCTAATATTATAAATATTATAATATAAAGTAAGTCTGTTGTCTGTTACCTCTTCACACTTAAATCGCTGGACCAATTGAGATGAGGTATGGAGATCGTTGGAGTCCCGCGGCAACCGAATTCCATGCGGGTGAAGTCGCAGGCTGAAAGCTAGTAGGCACTAAATTTACGTAGTAGTTTCTGCTACTATACGTTGTTCCGAATAAAAAATAGGATGCCTACGTACTAACCAAATTTCACCTAAATCGGTTCAGCGATTGAAGCGTGAAGAGGTAACAGAGTTACTTTCGCATTAATAAGCAATATTTAAACTGCCGGTAAATGAAAAGAAAATTGACGCTTAAAGCTATGTCTCAAACATCCTGGCTGCGTTCCGAATCGCGCTCAGAGCGCTCACATTACCTTGCATCCTTTTTCCTCTTGAAAGTTGACTCCTAAGAGGAAAAGGGATGCAAGGTGCTGTGAGCGCACTGAGCGTGATTCGGAACGCAGCCCCTGTTATGTGGTACGGTGTTATAACGGCTGCGTTCCGAAACGCGTTCAGAGCGCTCACAGCACCTTGCATCCCTTTTCCTCTTGAAAGTGGAGTCCTAAGAGGAAAAAGGATGCAAGGTGCTGTGAGCGCTCTAAGCGCGATTCGGAACGCAGCCACCATGTCATTGACATTGACAGCCATTTAAACGTCACGTGTCATATCACGTATCATAGGTGGTGTTTATGGATCGGAATATTCGTATTAAATGAATGAAAAAGTGTACAATAAGCTTTAACTGGAGACCATCAAAATGTTGTTTGAAATCTTCATGTGAGTCAAGCCAGTAACACGTCATAAACAATTTATTTCGTAGTTTCCTTACTACCCAGTTTCGATCAGGGAACAAACTTATTTACCGGCTATAATTTCCATGTTATTGTCCTTTTCAAATTAATTGTCTTATTGTTAGAGTTTCGCGGACACTTTTCGATGGTATTTCGGCACATACATAATGAAATAAAACCGCGGAATGTAACGTAAACTAGTTGTGTTCGTCACATATCGTTCTCTTTTGTGTACAACAAAATTGCAGTATTTCAGCTAGGATTTCATCATTAGCAAATTTATAACTGCTGTAACTGGAAACACTAAAAATGCGATGTATCAGAAGTTATGTACACACATTGGAAGTTATGTACATATATGGGTGAAATGGTTCCGAATGGAGGACCGATCACCCAACTGATCCAGGCAGTTGTCCCCTTTCATAAATAAAACACACATGTTATAGTGCGACAAAATTGAGAAGGCACCCGGCGAAGCCCTTAATCCGTTGGTGCAGATACTATTATTACTAAATCCTCGCACCTTCTAAGTTGTGTTAAGTTGTACAGTCAGCAGCAGAAGTAGATAAGCTGTCCAGGTGTTCAAAATGACCTACACACGCCCTTAACATCTTAAGAATAAGGTTGTGTGTAGGTCATTTTGAACACCTGGACAGCTTATCTACTTCTGCTGCTGACTGTACAGTCGGCTGCAAAAGTGCATGGCCACGACAAAGTCGAGATTCCTCTGAACGAAGCGGTTCGGCGTCGATGGCGTGCTACGAGCTACTAGCTACGTGAATTTCAAAAAGTCAACTGGCAGCGCCGTAAGATGGCGTTGTTATTTGAAAGCAACATAATTAAAACGTATCTGAACCTATATTTCAGCCACTCGTAACATGAGTCGATAGCTTAGTTAATTAGCGCCTTGGTATAACGAAATGATAGACCGAGGATCGATTCTGGACAAGTGACAAGATATTTTTAGTTTTTTTTTCTTTTATCAATACCTACTATTTTTTTCTGAACTTTTCATAAGTGGATTAAATTAATAATTGTTATGTTATAATTATCTATAACTAGAAATAAAACAATATTCTTGGTTTAACCAAAATAAACTTTATTAATATTTTTAAATTCTATTATACGTGAATTAAATAAACATAATAAAAGTATATATTATTTCCCAAAAAATGCCAAACCAATAAACAATTACCAATACAACCAAGTAATTATGTTCTAAACAAAATAAATCTTTCCTCATTTATACTTATACTTTATACGCAATTTGTGATATTTAGGCCGATCCGTTACCCAGCTGTTCGCTACATTCCATATTTAAGATACTTTTCATAAAAATAGCAACTTGATACTATTTTTGGTTATATCATTATTTCGCATTTAAGTTTTCGTTTCACATATAATGACACTTCGCTGATCGCTCGATACAATTATTTTAATGCTAAAATAAACTATTCTTGATTATTAAACCGTGTTAAACTGAAAATAGCAGAACATAAACCATTATAAATAAATTGATAAGTGGCAGGGGGCGGGGCACATGGCTCGCAGAACTGACGGCCGATGAAGACGAGCTGTCGGTAGGCCTCCAACAAGCTGGAGCGATGACCTGGTGAAGGTCGCGGGAAGTCGGTGGATGCGAGCGGCACAAGACCGGTCGGAGTGGCGAGTCTTGGGGGAGGCCTATGTTCAGCGGTGGACGTCTATCGGCTGATATGGTGAAATAAATTGATATGTTTTAAGACGGTATTTTTTATACAAATTAAAACTTAAAATCTACGCATAAGCGCTTTCAATTGTTTCTCGCTGTAGGAACGGCCTGTTTTATAAATAACATTTTATTGAGGATATAGCTTAAGTATTCATTTCCGAACTCGGAAAGAGGATTGAAGCTTCTCCACAATAAAAAAATATCATTTTTTATAGTCTGTTAGATAATTCGTGATTTCGGATTGGGAAGGTTTTTTTTTTACATTTTTGTTAAGACCTTTATTTTTTTTAATCAAGAATAAATTGTTCTGTTACTTTAATGAAATTGTTTGCTGTGTTTTCTTGTGAGGAAGCGTTCTCAGGCTATCCATTATATCACTATCCAATAATAATACAATATCACACATGTTAGATATTTTATTCTTCACTATAGTTACTTACAACAACGACAGACATAGATGAATATCACATTTAATCTATAACACCCTGTTATTAGATATTTTATCTATTCATCAAACTGTTGAATATGATTATTTTAAAGTAAAACAATACTTACAATATTTGCAGTGATCACGTGCTTGTCGTATCTTTGTTTATTTTTTCTCTCGAATTATCTAACAGGCTATAGTCACTACTAACTTACTCAGGTATTTATACTTAAACTTAGCACTTATAACTTGGGTTTTACAGGTCTGATCACTTGTCAATAACTTTCAATAAACTAAAGGTGGTATTCCAAGACCCCTCTCGTGATGAGGGGAGGCTTGTGCCCAGCAGTGGGCCGTAAAATAGACTGTTGTGGTGGTGGTGGTATTCCAAGGCAAGGCACTGGCCTTTGATCGCGGCCGCGGCGATTGAAGCACGCGACCGTAGCGTGCATGGTCTGCTCCAGCACATCTACCATAGGGCGTACCCAGCTTCTCTCAGGGGGGCAAGCGCATATTCAGCTTCAGATCCAGGGGGGTGGATCGATTTTGTCGGGGCATTTTGTATTAGATCAGGGGGCAGCTGCCTCCCCAGCCTCGACACGATACTGCAAACCCTCATTACGAAGAGAACATCCGTTTTCCTCTGCAACAATTTTCAGAAATATTATGATAATTTATGATTAAGGAATAATTATAAGTAGGTGATAGCACTTATAGAAAGCTAGGAATAAAAAAAAATACTTACGTTATACCGGTTCGACTAGCAATTACTGTAATCTTTTTGCATTGCAAAAGCTTGCTTTTTGCTTTGTTAGGTCGCGATCTTGTAACAAAGTCAATATTTCAACGAGAACTCATTATTAATGAAGTAATCCAACAATAATAAAAGAAAAACAACAGAAATAGGAACAGACAACGAGCTGACGTAATAAAGACCAGTGAAGATTGCTTCTATTAAAACAAAAAAATATTAGGGTGTTTTCAAATGTTCAGTCTACCCTTTATTTTTTTATGCGTATAATATCTGGACATAAAATTAAATTGACGATAGTAGTAATGAATTTCAATGCCTCAGCAACATGTTTCGATGGTCGAGTGGCTTAGGACAGCTATGAAAAGACTACATCACCGAATGGCTCGGGTTCAAATCACCCGAGTGTAATTATTGTTCGGAGAAGATTTTTGTGAATGGTTGTGAATTGCATTTGGAGTTTCACAATATTGACACTGAGCCGTGCCCGTGGTATTAGATCTCGCCATCTCGTGGTTTATTGAAATAATCGAAAATGCAAATTCGACATGAAGAACACTGCTGTATGGAATAGTTGAGGGAGAGTAAGCAGGTTTACTCAGTCACCGAAAATACCAAGTTCCAGAAAGGGAAAAAAATGTTTTAATTTTGTATGCTATGACCGATATCAGCGCCATCTAGTGAGAAGTTTTTAACCGAATTCTTAGATGAACTTAGATCAATGAACGTGCTCATAGATGGCGCCACTTAACGGCGCCATGCCATTATGTTTTCCTACCGACCATGCACTTTTGCGGCCTATTGTACATAGCTAATGAATACCGTCCTGTTCCAGATTGCTCGTAGTGCTTCCAACCTTCATCCTAGGGCTCCTACTCTTCAGTTGCTTCGTGTTAATGCCATGCGCATTCATCTCTGCGTCCTGGTACATGCGAGTGTATGAGCGTAAGAAGGAGAGACGGCTGCGCGACGGAGCCAATGTAGCGTTCTTTCATCCGTATTGCAACGCTGGGGGCGGAGGGGAGAGGGTGCTATGGGTGGCTGTCAAAGCCATACTGACAAGGTATGGGTGAAATTAAACATAGATTGAAATATGAATTAAATATTGCTGAGAAAACTGAAAATTCAAAAGTCAATTTATCTCTTCCTTTTCTATTGGTTTTTTTTTATACCAATTGTATAGGCAAACAAGCGCACAGCCCACCTGATGGTAAGTGATCACTGCGGCACATGGACACCAATCTTATGATCCCCCATTAAGAAACCATAAGATCTCGAATGTGTTGCCTACCCTGAGGCCTAAGATGGAATGCCTATATGCCAGAAATTTCACCAGCTGCGTTAACTCCTACTGGAACACAACAGTGCGAGCACTACTATTATACAAATTCTGCTAGTTACACAAATTCTTTGCTATAACATTATAGATACCCTGACAGCAAGATCTACATATACACTGTAGACACAACGGAGCCGCAAGCCATTATAGACAAGGTGCACAACCAATTCAATGTGACAGTCGATGTGTCAAAGATCACCTTTATAAGACTTGTGTCGAAACGAGTCATAGAAGCCACTTCGTACCCCGTCTTCACGCTGCTGATGCAGAGCTTGGGGTCTATGGTACTAGGATTGGAAGCATTCATGAAATTTAATCCAGGTAATTGTAATTAAAAGATTGATTTGTAAATTAGAGTAAGAATGTCTTTTTGTTTTTATACATAATGGATACTAACTGTAATATGTAAGTATTCACCAAATAGTTACCTAGTGAAAGGCTTTGTAAATCAAAAGTATTTTTCTGTAATGTGTTAATATTTTACAAATATCTATGTTATTGAATATCGAATAGGTACAACTGTCAACAACACTTTACAATAAGTAGGTTTAAGGCAGCAGAAGTAGATAAGCTGTCCAGGTGTTCAAAATTACCTACACACGCCCTTAACGTCTTAAGAATAAGGTCGTGTGTAGGTCATTTTGAACACCTGGACAGCTTATCTACTTCTGCTGCTGACTGTACATTATTTTTTATGAAACTCTTATAAGAATAAAGAATAAGTATGAGAAGAAGAGCTTATCTGTTCAATCAAATTTTTGAAACGTCATAGTCAAAATTTAAAAATCAATACATTACAACATTACAGAAGATTTTTATGAGAAGGAATTAATATATTAAGTGGATTAATTATTTTAAGAACTAAAAGTAACATACAAAAGTTGGACCTACTGTCCACAGATATCTTCATAGACACAACGGGCTTCGCGTTCACGTACCCAATCTTCCGCTACCTGGGACAGTGCCCAGTGGGCTGCTACACGCACTACCCCACCATCACCGGCTGCATGATGCGCCGCGTGAAGCACCGCGTGGTGGCGTACAACAACAGCAGCCTCATCGCCAAGAACCCGCTCTTCACTTGGTGCAAGCTGCTCTATTACAAGGTCTTCGGATGGGTAAGGAATATGACAAGTTGCGATAGAAAAATATTAATGTTGAAGAATACGTTGTCTATCTATGGCCATGGTATAAAATACTTTTGTGTGCACCATTATTATATTATTATAGCTTTTATTCCCAATTAGTGGTCCCCAAGGGTTTTAGCCTCCCATCTTTTTCCATTTCACTTTGTCTTTGGCAATATTCATCCAGTTATTTCAAGCTGATTTTATAATGTCATCAGCCCATTTTGCGCACCATAAAATGTATAATTTTAAATTAATTATTTGAGAAACTTTAAAAGTCAAATTTGGTAAATTTATGTAACGGATCTACTGCTGGCTCACGCTACGCTACGCTCGTATATTTTAAGTGCGTAAGTTAACTTCTTATTCACAAGATATGTTAGTTTAAGAAAATGTAAACTATATTGTCTAAATTTTGCCAATGTGCTTACCGGTGACTTCCCTATTTTATTTATTTACTTCTCTATTAAATTGCCGTGATAAGAGAAGACAGCAGTGGGACCTTATAGGCCGTTTGCGGTTGGATCAATCAGCTTTATCAACTTTTCTAACTCCAGCGCTCACAAGCTAGTTATCACCCACTTTAAAGAAGGTTGCCCAGTAAACTGGACATTGTAATGCTACCCTAACTGTTCACATGTTTTTGCAGCTGTACAGCGTCGCGGGCCGCTGCGCCGATGTGGTGATGGTGAATGGCTCCTGGACGGAGGACCACATCAACCAGCTTTGGGGAGTACCCTTCAAGACTCACAAAGTCTACCCGCCTTGCGACGTGAGTGAATCGACTAATCATATTCTCACTTCATTTTCAGTTATTATTTGTCATGATTGAGGCTCAGTGGCGGGTCCAGGAGGGGGCGGGGGGGCAAGGGCCCAAAATCATCAAAGTGTACTCGTGACCAATCTTTATTTATTCACTCAGCTGGGCGCCAAGCCCCCCTCAACAAAAATCCTGGATCCGCCACTGTGGATGCTTATGCGAATTTTGTGAAAATTTCAAGTGTACATCTAACATTTCAAAAGATAGAGCACTGGAAGAAAGATGTGATACAGAATAAGATATACTGTGATGACAAAATTCTTGTAAGAGGCCCCTTTTAGATCTATTTTGTTACCTTTTTTGTTGTAACAGTAACACGCATTCTGTGTAAATAAGTTTCTACCTATTGCCACTCAAGATTTTAACTAGAGAGCCATGTGATACAGAATAAGATATATTAATACGGTTGGTTGTGTATGGAACTCGAAAAAGTACCTCATTTTACAGCCAGTCATCATTTCGATTTTAGAAAAAACTATAGGAACTTGTAGCTTTCAAGGAAAATCCTTCCTGTTAAGTTGATATAACACGTCCATCCCCCAGGCACATTTATAATTTTTTTTCATTGCAGGTGACAGATTTGAAGCAACTCCGTTCGCTAGTCAAAGAAACGGACCCTATCCGAATATTGTCAGTCGCCCAGTTTCGGCCTGAAAAGGACCATCCGTTAATGCTGCAAGCCATGTACGAGTTACGCACACTGCTCACCAAGAATGAAATACTTTGGAATAAGGTAAGCCTAGATAAGTAGATACGTTAGACCATAAGGCTCGGTACAGTGGTTCAAAAAATTCAAAATGGAGGACCATTTGAAATACACTGGACTGAAATTAGGCTGTGATCCCCTTTTGTAGGCAATAAGGAGTATAGAAAAAATATCTAACAGTATATGACTAACTAGAAAATCACCGTGAAGCTGTTGTATCGGTTTTGAGTTTCTGGACTGGAGCCTATATCCGCAGGGGTAAATTCGTGGCAGTATTTAGTATTGACTATTGACATTTATTTTTTGGGAAACAAAACCATTTTTGTCTAGCGATGTTTTTGCTTCAGATCCTCTCCGAAGAGGTACATTTTCAAAGAGGACAGCTTGCATTGTTTCCCGTTTTTATATTTCTTGGAACATTGGACCAGACCAGTCATTTTGACGATGATGATTTGTCTAAGATTTAGACAAATCATCATCGCCAAAACACAAATATTCGACAGCTATTTGAGACGCCAACTTTCGGGGTAAACCCTCTTCATCACGAAAATCAACACCCAAATTTGATTCCAGATAAAACTGGTTCTTGTAGGCGCGTGCCGGAACGCCGAGGATACGGAGCGGGTCCAGAACCTCAAGGACCTCGCCAAGCATCTGTCTCTGGAAGACAGCGTGGAGTTTGTGGTGAACGCGCCTTATGCCACGCTTCTGCGGCTGTATCAGACGAGTAGCATAGCGCTTCATGCTATGTGGAACGAGCATTTTGGGATCAGTGAGTGCTCACGATAGATATGGACCTTAGACCTACTATAGTCGGCGACACTTAACAGCTGTCTCTGGGAAGACAGCGTGGTGAACGTGCCTTGTGCCACGCTGCTGCGGCTCTACCAAACGAGTAGCATAGCGCTGCATGCTATGTGGAACGAGCACTTTGGGATCAGTGACTGGTCACTCTAAACATAGAAAGCCGTCTCTTGGTATAACCCGGGTCAGTCCCATTTTCTTTCCGTTCCCTTAGGAATTTGGAGAAATCTTTTAATGTTCTTCTACACTCCTAATTAAACCTACATGCCAAAGTACAGCTTTCTACGACAAGTAGTTTCCAGCATCATCTTAATCGTTACACTCTTGGCAGAGTGGTCGTGGTCATCTCTTGAGGGTTAGTGGCGCGGTTTACGAACCGTCGCCATTCTTCGCGAAGCGCTGCCTTTCTGGTGCACTCGTGAAGAGGTTCATCAGCCTTCACCTGGTCGTCCCATCGAATTGGTGACCTGCCGCGTGGTCTTGTGCCTTCGACTTTCCCCTGAACCACGAGGTGTTCCACGGAAACATCTCCTTGGTGAGAGGCGTGGCCGAAGAAAGTAAGAATACAAGCTGCTTGATGTCGAGTTCTTGAATGATCAGTTAGTATCAGTGATCCAGTATAGAGGCGTTAAATCTTGGTCCTCAGGGTTGGCGACGCATCTCATGATTCCCGTTTCTCCGTAGGTGTAGTGGAATGCATGGCAGCCGGCCTGGTGACCATAGCGCACCGGTCAGGCGGGCCGCTGGCCGACATCGTGCAGACAGCGCAGCCCGCCCGCTCGGGCTTCCTGGCCGCCGAGCCCGAGGACTACGCGCGGGCCATACTGGAGGTCATCGCGCTCTCGCCGCAGGATAGAGCGGGGATCGTCGAGGCTGCCAGGTACCAACTAGCTCACCGTCAGGCGGGCCGCTGGCCGACATCGTGCAGACAGCGCAGCCTGCTCGCTTGGCAGGATAGGGCGAGAATTATGGAGACTCCAAGGTAGGAGTCGATTTCGTTGGTCCATTGGAATCCATCGTCCGGTAGTTTGGACCATGGATTATTGAGGCTGCCAAATGAGATCTTATAAAGAGAGAGATCAAGGACTGCTCCAACCAGACAGCCGAGACATGGTGTAAATTAACTAACCATGATGAATGGAACTACTTTTCATAAACGCAGCTATACCGATGTGACTGTGGGGCTCGACTTTGTTGGTCCGTGTTAAAAGAACTCAGCTCAAATGGCTCGGTTCCTCCTTGACATTTTAATCAAAGATGGTCTGGAACTTTAGGTATATTAAGTAGAATTAAGAAGTGGTACATTTGCGTTGAATTCAAAATTGGTGCGACCAATCAATTCACCCAACACAAATCTTGCTGAATACCTAAGTAGGTTTCAGATGAGTTCGTCTTTGCCCTCTATCCAATTTCCTTTGTTTTAGGGCATCGGTGGACCGTTTCTCCACAATGGAGTTCGAGAAAGCGTTCCTCAGAGCTGCGGAACCTCTCATGCAGATCGAATAAATACTTGTTGCTTTGAACACTGACGTTTTTAGGGTGATGTGATGATAATGGTGAATGAAGAAGATACTAAGACCCACTTGCATTGGTCATGGTTAGAGCTGGTTAACTTTGACGGACTCTAGCACTTATATGTCTGTCATAAAATTCTGTAATTGATTAACACTTCGGATTTTGCCCCCGATTTTCTTATTTCCCGAGATTTTTTGTGCTACCGCGGAAGATTCTAAGGGTCTAGCTTTGATTGATAAAGTGGGGCTATGTAGTTTTCGAATGTGTGTGCCTGCACTGATATTACAACTAAGTACTGTTTTATAAAGTGCAAGTTAGAATGGCAAAATATAGTACATAATGATATTTTTTATGATATGCTGATCATAATCTAATTGTATATTTATAAAAACAGACTATATTATTTATTTATTTATACTATATATATTTGTTATTTTATTAAATTCGATCATCCATATAGTTATTAAGCTCAAACACTGCCAGTAATATAAGTAGCAAGCAATCAGTACTTTGTGAAGTTTTTTTTCTGGGTTTGCCAATTGTAAGTAATTTGAACTTTTGCACCAATGGCAATAAAAGTTATCACTTCCATTGCGTTGATGAGATAGTTGTAATATTTTTATTACTGACGGTGCCTATTAATTTGTAAAAAGCGTTCCATTAGTTTTAAGCTTAATTATAAATATAATAAAAACTACCAAAGTTCTTTGCGTTTTTATTTTAAAAAACGTCGATTAAACGATAATGGTAAATATATTATTATAGAGTATATAAAATATGCTTAAATAAAGGAATGTTTGTCTACGTGGGTGTGTGACCCACGCGATCCCGCGGGATTAGACGCAGTTCTGAGCCATGCTTCAGGAACACGTTACCTGCAAAGAAAGATGAGCCGATTTAAGTATTTGTTCCAGTAAACCTGTGAGCAATGAGGAAAGTACTTCATTTTAAACGAGGATATGAAATTCTGGTACTGAAAGTTGTCTAAAACGATGTAGAAAAGATTCAATAGGGAGATTTGGGCGCCAGGCTACTGTAACATACATCCTTAAGACTGGGGAAGGCATATAGTGCCTATGGGTATGCTATAGGGATGACGACAATTTTTTTTGCCTTAGTCTATCAGGAAGAATATTGAAAAGTATTGGACACGTATTTTTTCTTTTTTCACGTAATCAAACTTATACGGAGATATATTGAGTTGAAATGTCGCGTGACGTCACGGTTAGGTACGATTTATACCTAACGGTGACGTAGTTAGCCCCCACTCTCCAACTTTAATGCGTTTTAACTTAGTCATTCTTTGTTAATTTAATAAAACGAAAAATACGTGTCTAATATTCTTTTATTACCTGACTGACGGACTAATTAGAATTTCGATTTCTTCACCCTGTCGTCATCCCTATTGGCATACATCTTCTAAGGCGTCGCTTGGTAGAATGCTTGACCTGTCAGAAGCGCACTTTAGTCAGTAAAAGTGAACCATTTTAGTGAACCCACTAGAAATCTGTTAGGATTGGGTGTTGATGCCAATGCCTCTCACACATGCCTATGGCACATTGAGCGTCGTACTCAGTTTGTGCCCAGCAGTGGGACGTTAATAGACAGTGGTACCCACTAGCAATCTGCTGCGGATTGATGCCAAAGCCTCTTGCAACCGCAATCCTAACCGCTTTGCGCGAAAGCGGCAGCGGCGAGCATTTTACTAACACATTGCGCGACCGTGACGCCTGCCGCGCATCGGTTAGCAACCGTCCGTCGCGCGCAATACGATACGAGTAAGTATGGCATTCAGAGGATACGTGAGCTGAGCCCCTTTTCAGATTGGAGAAATGTAAATCAATGTTGCTGTCTCGCAGGCGCGGGCGGAGCGACAAAAGGTGCGATAAGGACAACTGCAGCTCGGTCGAAAAAACCGACGTAAAAAAGTCAAAAATCGAGGTTTCGTTCTCGATATTTTCCTCCAAAATTAAACCAATCGTAATGAAATTTTGGGAACCGGATGAGAAGGAAATTATCTGTGTCGGACCGATTTGATTTTTGCGTTTATTATTGTGGTTTTTATATACCAGGCATTTCTTTGCGGCCTATTCAATCAGGCCGTTTTCAGCACTATTTGGAGTCACCTAGTTCTATTAAGAACAAAAATATCACTAAAAGCAAAACGTACCGACACAGATACTGACGAAATTGATCTTATTTCAAAAAATCATTCAGGGGGGAATATGTCGAGAACGTTTGTATGGAAAAATGACCACTAGCGTGTCCCCTTAAAACGCCCGCTGCTGCCGCTCTCGCGGGAAGTTTGTGCCCGAGCCATAAGGCACTTTCAGCCTTGTACTGAGCTTGTGCCGCTGTGGGGCATTATTAGACATGGCAGTGGCCGTGGTGGCCTAGTGGTTCGACCTACCGCCTCTCATGCAGAAGTCGGGGGTTCGATTCCGGCTCGCACCTCTATGTGTGAAATTCAATTTGAAGCTTGAGCTTTTCGGTGAAGGAAAACATCGTGAGGAAACCTGCACGCATCTGCGAAGTAATTCAAAGATGTGTGTGAAGTCCCCAATCCGCACTGGGCCCGCGTGGGGACTACATTCCAAACCCTCTCGTGATGAGAGGAAGCTTGTGCCCAGCAGTGGGACGCAAATAGGCTGTAGTAGTAGTGACATGACTGAGGGTCGCATCCGGTGTCAGCTTCTCCCGGAAGACCTGCTTCCACCTATTGAGGTCGGCAGCAACTTTGAGAGCGTCATGTGCTTTAGACAGTGGTATGAGTGGTACCCACCGGCGGTCTGCTGCGGGTTGATGCCGATGCCGTCGTCGGTGATGATGGCGCTGGTGGCAGGTTCCACGCGGAACTCCTCCGCAGCGAACTTCAGCACCGCCGTAAACGGCGTCGCCTCGGGTACGCTCAGCCTGTGGACACAGAATATTTAATAGTATTACATACAGAATGGCCACGGAATCATCCGCCTGAATTTAACCGGCGCCCAACTCGCCCCTACCGTCATTTGTTTCATCCGGAGATGGAGAGTGAATCATTGGCCCTCGTACTGGTCCACACACATTTACAAGTGTTCGCGCAATCGAGATAGTGTGCTACATGAACTAAGAGCAGGAAGGAGATGGGAATAGTTCATTCTAGTTCAGCGAGACGAACTTATTCCTTTTAGTTCTTAGTTCATGAACTACACAACATAAGCCTAGTACAGACGTCCTCGCACGCAAACATTGACACTCCATTCGAATTGTGTTCGAAATAGACAGTGACCGCTGTGTGCTATGGATGAGACAGCTGTAGTAGAGGAGCCACTTTTTCCTCCCGGCCGTGAAGTCACATGAATCAATTAATAATAATAATAGTACCTGAGAGACCGAACCTTGCTCGGCTGAAAATAGCTAAAATTCAGTTTTCCCATAAGACCTAGCTACGTCGATTTGTCAAGCCACCCCCGAAAACCCTTATATTGTGAGTTTCGTCTAAATCGTTAGAGCCGTTTCCGAGATCGGTTGTACAAATAAAGAATCATAAGCACATAGCTTGCTTAAAGAATAAGATTTGCAATGGGGATGACTGCCGGGCAAAATTGGGTAATCAACACTGCCATTGTGAGAAGTTAGTTTCCCACAGTATGGCATATTGTAGACACAATCAAAAGCAGGATCTGTCCATGCCGTCAGTTGTGTTTCACGATATAAATGACATGTTTTGGGAAGCCAGCTTTGTGTATAATATTGACTAATTGCTATGCTAAGAGTCAAGCCTTTGAGCACACATGACATATTAAAGAAATTATCTAGATAAAACAAGACTCTTACCAATTCCATACATGTTTCTTACACACACAAAAAAAGACCATTTAAAAAAATATATATAATTTCATGATGGCAACATATTTTCCCAGAATTCCCACTCTCCATTACTGCTCCTGACCATATCTTCAAATTCAATCCTTAAACTATCATCCTTACATAGTTTCTGTACAATACTCACAAGCTCAGAGAAAGTAAGATTAATGTAAAAAAACTCTGCAGACATTTTCTCTTTTAACAACTTTCCACTATCTAGCAAACCTTTTACAATGATTTTATACAAATCAGCATGATTTAAACATAACATAATCAAATGTTGCTCCTCTGCTCTGAGAAGATGTTTCCAAAACTTTTGATAGCTGTGATTTCTTTTCGACATAACAAATATAAATGTGTTGATCATGTTTTGGACTGTTTTATGGTACTTGAAGTCTTTATTCAACAGGCTTATGATAAGCAAGTCTACTGTGTCCTGTGTACAATTGTCTAGCATATGAATTATAGGTTCTTTAGCATTTTCACAATTATTTAGTTCATTCAATAAAATATTGCTTTTGAACATTATTATTTTATCTCTTGGAATCTCTACTGATAGATTTCTTAGAAGGGTCTCTTTTGATGCAGCTTCAAGCATGATATCTGCCAGACATTTCTCTAATCTATCCTCAGAAAATAACTCTACAAATATTTTAAAACTAACATCCATTTGTGTGATTTTAGTTTTAGAGTTAATGATTTTTTTCAGTACATATCTAGGAGGATCAGTGAAGCAATTTTTAAGTATAACGCTTGGGGTATCATGTTCACTGTTCAACACCGATAAAAACTCATTGATGACGTTCCGTCTTTGCAGTTTATCAAGGCATTTCTCTATGTGCTGTGATACTAGAAATGAGTTTTTTATTTCCGTTTGTGGAGTGTCATTGTTTGGCCAGTCGTCGAGCTGACAGAGCTGTAGAAAGTCTTGGAAGAAGCCAAGAAACTGCCTCGCGATAACCGCGTCCATCGCGAGAACTTTAGAAGTAACTTCACATCAGCAACCTCAGCATCTGTTAACACAAATCGGACTGTTTGAGTGAAATCAAGGCACAAGCTACTGTGAAGTTACTTCTCAAACATACAAGCATGGATAATAATGCGAGCTACAGCTAAAACTTACACTTTGAAGGGCAATTTCGGATCCGAAGTTAGCGTAATTTTAAAAGTCACTTTCGACCTGAAAAATAAATCAACGTAAGTAAAATTGTATCAAGACAACGTTAAAATATGTTGACTTCTTATAGTTTACGCACATCTTGGAAGAAACTGCGAGTTATTCGTCTGCGAATCTAAAGAAATCTGCGAAATCGCTCAAGGTAGACAAGTGGTATTCATACAGTGACGTGACGTTTACAGAAAACTTCAGAAAAATGACAACGTCAGTTTTGAGGCTATTTAAGTAGATTGAGAATCATCTTATTGTGTAAATTAGGAAAATACCTATTATTTTCTTACTTCTATAGCAAATGCTGCGCTCGTTGGGTTAAAAATCGTAGCATACATTATTTAATACGAATAATGGAAGTCAAGCGCATAAAACCGAAAAAATAACGAGTTCTAAATGCCTAGTGTATGCGGTTGAAACGCCGAGAAAACGCCTTAGTCCAGCTGTTCCGTTGACAGTTGTGACGTATGACGTAGCCGTAAGTTTCGCAAAAATCAATAAACAAACCAGTTTCTCCGCTCTAGTTATTACAAAAATCTGGTCTAAAATAAATGAAAATGTTACTGAAAAGGAGCTTGTTGGAGTGTGTGACTTTGGTCTCGTGCAGTGGCAGTTTTTTCTGTATATTTCTCAACTGTGTGACGAATATATCACCAATAACCGGGTTGTGGTTTCTATTATACATCATTTTACTCTTTACCCTGTCTGTGTCGTTTAGTTTTAGGTTTATACAGTGGTTATTGCAATTGAATAAGCCTATTAAGTATGATTTGGAAGGTTTGGTGAATGACTATCCTCAGCTTTATTTCTTGAAGCGGTTTCTACCTCAAGTTAAAAGGAAGGTGAAGAACTATGATATGGAGGAGGGGAAAGAGTATGATACGAATGAGCTGAGCGTGATATCGACCGTGCTGGAGCGGAGGCTGGTCTCGTCGTGGTACGTGCCATATATTTCGCAGGAAATTGGCTTCCCATTTGCATGTAAGCAAATGTTGGATCAAATGATTGGCAAAACTTTCAAGGTCAGTTTTATTCATTCATTCATTTATTTATTAGCTTAATTTTAGTGTTTATGGAACGTAAGATTCTTAGGTACCTGCTGAATTCATTGGAAATGTGTAGAATCAATCCAATAATTTTGTAATACATTTTTTCTTTCCAGATTTGTGACAAAATAGAAACTAAAGATGTATTCATAGATGTTTGTACAATACTGACCAGCCATTTGAAGGAATATAGAAAAGCCTTGAAACGCCACGAAAAGTCTCCAACAGGCTCTATAGAATCTCAGTACAAGAAAACCCATCCCACATCAGATTCTGGGAACAAACAAGCCACAGCAGAGCACTGTACAAACATACTACGGATCATTCTTAAAGAGTTGGTCCCATGGGAATTGTGGGACACCCCTCACTCAGAGTTACTAGTTCGAATTCTGTCTAAAAAACTAGATTCATTCATCGATAACACTTTAGCGGACCCAGTATGGTTGAATGAAAAACTGTTAGGAATAATACTAGACGAGAAAGGTGAAGTTATAGAGGAAAAACCGGAGCCCAAAGTGGACATTGAACCGGAAATTGTTGAGAAGCCTGTGGAAAATGAAAGAATGATTGAATCTGCACTGTCAACACTGGTCACTAGTACTACGGCCCCTATATTACAAAGAGGTATGTAAAATATTGTGATAGTCACCAAGCTGTTTGTGATGTAGCTATAATTAATATTATAGGTTTCATAAAATGTACGATGGGCTATCAATGTCAAAGTTTGTCATTTCATACAATAGTGTTGAGACGTTACGGAGTAATATGGCACGATTTCTTGCACATGTGGCAGCGAATTCTCTCGTGGTCACCCTCATTAAACAGTTTTCATTTTTACACTCATTATGCAATGACCAAGTTGCATAATTAACAGTAATATACTAATTCTCGCATCGTTAACTCAACTAAATGTTCACTGCTAGATATTAACCTCCCCGAGTTATTATAACTTGTCATAAACATTTGTAGACATTAAGGAAGAGCTGCCGTCCCCGGCGCCGATGGAGGCGGGCGAGCCGGTGCTGCGCGAGCGCCGCGGCCGCCGCCGCACCGAGGTCAAGATCTACGACCGGGTTATCGAAGGTACGTGTAGTTGTGGAATGAGGGCCAACATATTCCTGCCATTTCTTGCTCATCATTTGGCGCCACTGTCGCGCGAGATTTCCACCGTCAACATCAAAGATTCTCATCTACACAGAAGTGTCAATGTCTTGACACTGTGTTTGTGCTTGACACAATGTTTACGCCCTCAAGTTTTTTTTTTTATAATACCCAATAAAATCAGTTTTGTATTTTTTCATTTTTCATTATTTGATTTTTCTGTTTTTGTGAGCGTTGTTTTATTTGAATTTCCAGGCAGCGTGAAGACCTGGGAGACAGACCTGGATCTCCAATGCATCAGCATGGGCCAGGACCTGCTGGCCAGCCTGGACGGCGAGCCGCTGGGCCGGCTGTGGCCCGCCATAGAGCCCGCGCCGCCTCTGTGGCTCGGTGAGTCATCATCGTCATCATCAACATCGGCATCATCATCATCATCATGACAGCTAAATGGTATCCGTTGTTGAAACATAAACTCCATCAACGTTCGTCTGTCACACAAACGGGCAAATCTATCTAAATATATAAAAGAAGAAACTGACTGACTGACTGACTGACTGACATATCAACGCAGAGACGAAACTACTGGTCGTAGAGAGCTGAAATTTGACATGCAGATTCCTTGGGGAGCGTAGGGGAGCACTAAGAAAGGATTTCCCGAAATTCCCACGGGAACGGAAAAAAATGGGATTTTTACATTTTAATGTTTAGGCGCGTACGAAGTCGCGGGAAAAAGCTAGTTCTAATATAAAATGTCCAAGATGTGATGTGGTTGAATCTCTTCACAATTTGGGAAGATCTAAATTATTTTTTAATACAGTTGTTAAAAAATTTGGTAATCATTTTGATACTTGTACCTCTTTAGCGTACGAAAAGTTTGCCATTTCTGAACGAGCGCTTTTTTTTGACACAAAGTGAACCGTGCGTAAAAGTTTTTTTGCGCACTAGTGCATTTTACTTTTTGAACTTCACCCTGTTAATTTTTAACTTTATTCTATTTTTTTCGCAAATGGATTTTAAAATGTCTTGATACACGTGCGAAATTGTCATTTTCAATTCATAAAATTACAAACGTTTCCCACTTGCATCAGAATACATTCTATTTCACAAGGAATTTAGTTCTCTACAATTTCATTTCACAACAGGTGACGAAGAATCCCTAGAATTGGACCGCGAATCCCCGCCGAAAGACAGCCCGGTGAAGAAGGAACACAGCCCAAAGCCGGCGGAACTGCTCAAGGACCTCCAAAGCACCGTCCACTCCGCGAAGACCAAGATCGGAGGCCTACAGGTCCCCAGTCGTGTAGCACCCGACGTTAGTCCTCGCACGATCTGTCGCTTTTGTGCTTTTACTATTTTCTCGACTTTGCCCCGCGGAAACTATGCGTTTTCCGGGGATAAAAGTAGCCTATGTCCTTTCCCGGGACTCCAGCTACCTCCATGACGAATTTAATCTCAATCGGTCCACCGGTTTAAGCGTGAAGAGGTAGCTGGCAGACAGACGGACAGAGTTACTTTCGCATTTATAATATTAGTATGGATAGGTGAGTTGCTTTTGCCACAAATCAGTGCAAGATTTAGCGAGTTGTATCAAAAAAGTGTATTGTAATCCCAGCTGGCGGTCACATTTAACGATGATTAGTCCGTCAATTTCTTTGATACAACCCATCACATCAACCAGACCATATAAATTGAAGTAAAGACTATTAACCGCGCATAGAGAGGCGGTTCAGAGTTAATAAATTTATGTACGGCCCATCTCTTGTATCACGCATCTACAAATAAACTGTTTGTAAATACTTCATTGGCTTGGGTGGTTTATCTTCGTTGCGGTGAAACGCTTAATTCATACGATTTATTTGCGATTAGATAGCTACCTAAGTAAATATTTTATAATACTTTAATAAAAAATAAGTGAAACACAAACAGATCGCCGGAACGAAGTGAAGAATGTTTTTCCTATTATATTTTTTTTAGTCTTTTTTAAGTATACACGCGTGCGTTTGATTATCCTTTTATGAATTAAAATTTAATTACTACTTCTTGCAACCCGCAAAGCAACCGGTATTTGTCAATGAATATATGTGTTGTGATTCTGAATGTCATGCATGTGGTAATATTAGGCCAAGAACGCACTAATGAGGCTATGGCGTCATTCTCATTATTTCTCATTTGGTAACGGTGCATATTGTGAAAGCCTCGATAAATTATGTAAATGGATGGCAAACAGTAAACCCATAAACAACCTGTGTAACTGCTTGTATGCCTGTCTATATGTCATTGTTTGTATGTCTGTGAATTGTACTGTTGTTATGATTAAACTTCATTCATTCAGTCATACATTCAGTGCTTACCTGATGGGATCATGTCGTAGTACGTCGCGTGCTTATGTGTTCTATGTTATGATTGTCGTAATAATTAGCCCATATTTAGCCAATTTACTGATTAATTTTTAATTTCACTTAAACTTTCTAGTATTAGGCAATAGGTGGTTTAGAAATACATTGATTCTGAAGCTAATATGATTGTCAGGATGAAGCGGCGGGCATGATGGAGGGCTTACTGGATTTTGGGATCGCTGGCTTCAAGAAAGGACTTCGATTCACTGGACTAAGCGACGACTCACAGGTAATATTATACCCATTTAAACGAGAAAAGGTTATAATGTGTATTAAACAAGCTGTAAAATAAGTACTTTTTTAATACAGTTGCTCAAAAAGTAAACATTTCGATACCTGTTTAACGTGCCAAAAGTTTGTCATTTCCGAATGAGCGCTTTTTGTTTTTTGACAGCTAGTGAGCGTGCCTAAAGTTGTTTTTTTTTAAGAACTAGTGCGTAGAGTTTTTTGTGCTTCATCCTGTTCGTTTATTTCTTTATACTTTTTTTCGCAAATGTATTAAAAAAACTCGTTTGATACACGTGCGAAATTGCCATTGTGATAAAATGACAAACTTTTCACTTGCATCAAATTGTGCTAAATTTCATATCATTTTCATTATCATTTCATATAACACCCCTTTTCTCCACGTTAAGGGATGATTTCCGGGATTAAAACCGTTAGATATAATTTCCCGGGACTTTATATCTGTACCTAATTTCGTTTAAATCGGTTCAACGGCTTAAGCGAGATGACATAACCTAACCTAACCATTTATATTAGTAGTAGAGATTTTTGCATGCTGAGTGTGGGTGGGCCCAAGGATTCGTGTTCACTAGAGATATGCGAGGGATCTGAGCAAGTAACGCTGTGGTACTGTGTGTACCTAAATGAAGTGTTTCTATTGGTTCATAACGAACACAACTGTCGCTATTCATTCGCGCTTATCTCTAAAATAATTCATCGTTCAAGGACAAGTCGCCATCACATCTTAAAGACCGCAGTCCTCCGCCAGAGGGCGCGCGAGCGAGAGCGCCCGCGGAAGCGAGAGAGCCGATCATCTCGTCCGTCATACAGAAAGGTGCGTTACAATTTGTTGCCGTGACTTTTCACTTGGCATATTAGGGATGACGACAGGGTGAAGAAATCGAAATTCTAATTAGTCCGTCAGTCAGGTAATAAAAAAATATTAGACACGTATTTTTTGCAATTAACGTAACGTAACGTATTTATAACAAAGAATGACTAAGTTAAAACACATTAAAGTTGGAGAGTGGGGGCTAACTACGTCACCGTTAGGTATAAATCGTACCTAACCGTGACGTCACGCGACATTTCAACTCAATATATCTCCGTATAAGTTTGATTGCGTGAAAAAAGAAAAAATACGTGTCCAATACTTTTCAATAATCTTCCTGATAGACTAAGAAAAAAAAGTTGTCGTCATCCCTTTTCTCTCTCCTGTATCAGGAAATCTCGGAACTGATATCGAAATAAGTGTTACTGTCAAGATTCTAGCCGTGGTGACCTAGTGGTTCGACTACCGCCTCTCATGCCGAGGGTCGGGGGTTCGATTCCGGCTCGCACCTCTAAGTTTACTTATGTGCGAAATTCAATTTGAATTAACCACTGAGATTTTCGGTGAAGGAAAATATCGAGAGGAAACCAGCACGCATCTGCGAAGTAATTCAAAGATGTGTGTGAAGTCCCCAATCCGCACTGGGCTCGCGTGGGGACTATAGCCCAAACGCTCTCGTGATGAGAGGAGGCCTGTGCCCAGCAGTGGGACTCAAATAGGTTGTAGTAGTAGTAGTTAAGATTTTGGTGTGTCCACCATAGTATATCAAAGTGTTGGTAGAATCATAATCATGAAAAATTACTTGATGGTGATTACTCACTTACTTATTAATAACTATGACCCTTGAAATTTATATTAAATCCTGAATATAGCGCAGAAGCAGAGTAAGTGATCAAAGTTTCATTTTAAATATCTGCGGACGGCTATCTGAGGACGTTGAAGGCTGCCCGGCCGAAACACAGTTTATACTAGTACGGCGAGCAGAGGACGCAAGACTGTAATAAGTTTGTAACTAAGTCTGCCTAATAAATAATTTAGAATTTTTAATCTGTTTCAGACGACAACGTAAGCGTTCCGCCGCTGCTGAAACAACATCGCGTCGCGTCACAAGACAGTGTGGTGAGTTGGACACACACATTCATATACCAAAGTGACGTTATAGTCATATATCTGACAAGTGTCGCTTTAAAATAAACACCTAGTACCCTACGCCTATGTCCAGCAGTGGACATCTTTCGGCTGAAATGAAAAAGACGCTTCTTATTAAAATGTAGGGTGGATACTTGTACAGCAGCACACGGCCGCGCAACGCATGGTCTACCCACGTTTAGCGTGCGTCGCTGTGGGGTTCCGGCCTTAACGTTTCAAACACGTCATCCCGTCAATGATCGCTGGGTACATCTCTTTTTTTTACACACGTAGTATTTTGCACTATTGACGCTGACAAGAGCCAATGACCTTGAGCAATCGAGGCAGGCAGCTGTCTCAGCGGACAATGTCTGTTTGCATTGGAGGGAGCGAGAAGCACGACCGCGGCATGTGGGCGATATACGTAGAAAATCAGAAAAATCAAGATTAAAAAAATCCCACATTGCATGAACAATATAAAGTAGCAAGTTTTTTGGTATGAGTATGACGGAATAGTGTATTTAAGTATAGAAATCTGCGTTTAAAAAAAAACTTATAGAACCGTTTAAATAGGATTAGAAGACGTAACTTCACGATTTTTTTTCATCGAACCGAGATCATGAAATCCCTTTTACCAAATAGCAAGTTTTTTTAAGTATATAGTGAATATTGACATATATTTTACACGCCTTACAAATTCGAATAGTTTTCGTTTAAATACTGTTTAAATGAAGTCAATTTAGGTCTGCGTCCCACTTGAGGCAAACAATGAAAGCAGCGGGGTCGGCGGCGCAGAGCGCTGCTAAATTTAAGCACGCAAAATACTCCGCCCTGGAGCCAGCGTACGATTTTGTCCCGGTCGCGGTCGAGACGGCGGGACCGTGGAGTGCTGAGGCTTTGTCTTTGTTTAAAGAGTTGGGGCGTCGGCTGGTGGACAGGGGCCGTGACCCTCGTTCTGGATCGTGGTTGGTTCAGCAGATGTCCATTGCGATTCAGCGTGGCAATGCAGCGGGTGTGATGGGACATTTGAATGGGGGCTATCGCGTGTGAATTTGCCACTAGAGGCGCTAGTGTCGCGTGAGGTCCAATAACATTCAGTTTTCACTGGTTTTGGCGGGCTTCGTGATATAAATCATAATTTCTTTAATTTACCTGTTGAAAAGTGATCTCCTTCGTGAAATTATAGCAAATATGGATTATTTGGCTGTGAATGTAAACGCTTTAAAAACAAAATTTCTTTTTTCCAAACAAAACGTAACTGCACAACATTGCGGCATAGCTGTTCGATATGATGATAGTTATTTATAATTAATAAACTTAATGAGATTCAAGATTGAAAACTTTGTCTCGGCGCCGATCTTATAAAGTAGCATTTGCCAGCTATACCTCTGGACCTTAGTCTACAGTGGCGCCAACTGGTGAGCAAAGAAACGATAGTCCCCATTAGGTGCGGTCCAGAACAGAGGTTAAGATGGTTGAAGGACGTGTGTTATGTATTTTATTTATTTATTTCTACTTGTGTTTTTGACGAAGTATGCTACGGATTCTTGAGTTGTGTTTGAGATTGTTATTTGACGAAGCGTGTTGTGGATTACCTACGGTGTTTTCTATTTGACGAAGCATGTTGTGGATATTCTTTCTGGTATTTATGTGTTCCTTTAATAAATGAAATTGATTTATTTCTTATCAGCGGCTTATTTGACTTGTTCCAGCCGTCGTTGCCGAAGCCCATCCCGCGCTCGGACCCGCTGGCGCCGCTGACCGACTCTCCGGAGCCGGAGTACGAGGAGGCGGCAGATCTCTCCACCAGCATCGCCAAGCTGCGGTCCCTGCTGCAGCGCGCCGACGGCAGCCCCGAGCGGTGAGCTAACCTGCCGCCAAATAGCAGTGCTCGCACTGTTGTGTTCCGGTAGGGGGTTAAGGCAGCCGGTGAAATTTCTGCCACAGAGGCATTCCATCTTAGGCCTCAGGGTAGGCAACGCATTCAAGATCTTATGATTTCTTAATAGGGGATCATAGGATTTCGGTGTCCATGGGCCGCAGTGACCACTTACCGTGAGGTAGGCTATGCGCTCGTTTGCCTATATCAATGACACTCATTAAGAGAGGGTTTGGTCTATAGTCCCCACGCGGGCCTAATGCGGATTGGGGACTTCACACACATCCTTGAATTACTTTGCATATGCGTGCAGGTTTCCTTACGATGTTTCCCTTCACAGAAAAGCTCAGTGGTTAATTCCAATTGAATTTCGCACCTAAATAATTTCAGAGGTGCGAGCCGGAACCCCCGACCCTCTGCATGAGAGCCTGTAGGTCGAACCACTAGGCCACCACGGCTACAAACTACTTACCACTATGAGCAAAATTTGTGGCAGGTCCATGGGGCATAAAAGGCGTGTTTCTCTGTTTATATATAACGTCATAGCGAGAGATAAAACAAACGCTCGCAGAGAAACCTCCATCATAGCCTTCTCGCATTGATTGTCTTCTGAGCTAATCTATATATCTAAATTATTATTTTTATTATGAGCCCGTAGTGTCCCACTGTTGGGCAAAGGCCTCCCTCTCATTTTTCCACGCTTTTCTGTCTCCTGCGACATCCGGCCAATCATTGCGGAAGGCGTCTAGTTCGTCCCGCCATCTCCGTCGGGGTAGACCGCGACGCCGAACTCTTTTGGAGGGACCAATTAGTTGATATAGATATTGGTTGATATCTAAATGTCATGTAATATTTCTCCGTTATTCGCAGAATGGAGGAGATCTGGTGGGAGGGGGCGGAGGAGACGAGAGGCCGGACGCAGCAGCATCCTTCGTCGCGGCCCGTCGACGCCGCTACGCTCGCCGGTAAGCACAATACCATCTAAAACACCACACGTAAACGTATTTATTTATCACTAGCTTTAACCCGCAACTAAATAAATAAATAAATAAACTTCGTATGCGCAGAAATATTAAAATGAAATAATCCCGTTTTTTTTCCGTTCCCGTGGGAATTTCGGGAAATCCTCTCTTAGTGCTCCCCTACGTTCCCTAAGGAACCTGCATGGCAAATTTCAGCTCTCTACGATGATCCCCGCGACTACGTACGCGCCTTAAAATGTAAAAAAAAACATTTTTTCCCGTTCCCGTGGGAATTTCGGGAAGTCCTTTCTTAGTGCTCCCCTACGCTCCCCAAGGAACCTGCATGCCAAATTTCAGATCTCTACGACCAGTAGTTTCGGCTCTGCGTTGATATGTCAGTCAGTCAGTCAGTCAGTTTCTTCTTTTATATATTTAGATAAGCAAGCATTTGACCACGATCTCACCTAATGGTAAGTGACGATGTAGTCGAAGGTGAAACATGCTTACTTAGATAGTACCTGTTCAAGTCGTGTAATATGTGTTTATTGTTTGTTCTAGACGAGTATGACATGAGTTTAGACAGGAACGCCTCGCCCAATCAGACCTCCAACAACATGCAGAGGTTAGACAAGTACGTATAATAATAATAGCCATTTATTTACAACAATGTAAATTGTACAGGATTTTAAAAATACAGTTCATTCAGTGATGTTAGTAAAATATATTTAAACATTTTTAAAATTACATATTTCAATTTCAAACGTACTTTATTCACATGCATTATTAATTCTTATTTATGTTACATATTATACAATACTTATTTAATTATTTGACTATTTCATTTGAGATTAATTATTTCACTATTAAGTCTATTGGATTGTCACACAACTTAGACGGCGCGCGACGAAGCACTTAAGCCGTTGGCGCAGAGTCCATTATTAATTTAATCCACGCGCCTTCAATTTGTGTGAATGGAATTGTGTAAATGGAGAGGGATATCTATGCTCGGGGTTTCTCTGCGTGATAGAATCAGAAATGAGGATATCCGCAGTAGAACTAGGGTCACCGATATAGACCGAAGAATTGCGAGCCTTAAGTGGCAGTGCGCGGGGCACATTGCTCGCAGGACTGATGGCCGATGGGGCCGGAAAGTTCTCGAGTGGCGCCCGCGAACCGGGAGACGAGCTGTCGGTAGGCCTCCAACAAGATATTATTAAGTTTAAGTTAGTCTACGTTTAGATTAGTGGTTGGAGACTGAAAAACAGCGTTATCGCTGAGTCTACCACCCTTTTCGCCACCATCTATTTGTAATTTCAACTGCTTGTTTCTTTATTTGTTTTTTTGGTGAATAAAATCTCATATTATTGTTATTTGTTGGTACATTTTCATGTCACGGGCCCATGGGGACGCGGTCATTCGCATTCATGGGGCCGAAACCAACATGAAGAGGCTTTTGGTATCTTTTATTAAGATGGAGTGACGACCTTGTAAAGGTCGCGGGCACGCGGTGGATGCGAGTGGCACTGGACCGGTCTGAGTGGCGCGCCTTGGGGGAGGCCTACGTCCAGCAGTGGACGTCTTTGTTTACGCATTTTTTTTTTGGCAGAATTCGATTTTGCATAATCAGTATAGGCATAATAATGTTTACGCCGAAACTAATCTCGCATAACGATTTTTCGTCGAATTCTATTACGCATAATCTATTTACGCCGAATAGTATTCACGCATAATTTTCTAATTCCGAATATTATGTAGGCAGAAAATTACTTTCGCCGAAATTTGTTATGCCGAAAACTACTTTCGCATATATTTCGCGTATTTTCACCGATTTAATTAAATGAGTATCTTGTATAACATCGATGATTATCTAAATAGAGGGAGGGGGGATTTTTACTAACTGATAATTTTGTTTACTTATATAAAAATTCAAGAAGCTAACAGACACGTGGGAGACGATGGGCATTGATGTCGGCAACCAAAGGTTAACAAATCTGCGATTTGCCGACGATATCGTCTTGTTTTCTCACACGGCACCCCAACTACAGCAAATGCTACAAGATCTCAGCATAGCAAGCCTTGAGGTTGGACTCACAATGAACCGAGCGAAGACGAAGTTAATGACCAATGGCGTGAAACATAGGGTAACGGTAGATGCACAAGAAATACATTATGTCAACGAGTATATCTATCTGGGCCAGATAGCTTCCTTCGAAAACAGGCAAAGCAAAGAAATCGATAGACGTATCGAGAACGCCTGGAAGAGCTTCTGGTCCATGAAGTCGCTAATGAAGGGAAACCTTCCCCTGTCTCTGAAGCGCAAACTCGTTGACATGTGTATCCTTCCCATCCTAACCTACGGCGCCCAAACTTGGTCGTTGACTGAAGCTCAGAAGTCCAAGCTCAAGGTTTGCCAAAGGGCAATGGAGCGCAGCATAATGGGTGTTCGCAGAACTGATCACATCAGAAATACCGAACTGCGCTCCAGTACTCAAGTTGCAGATGTGGGTGCCAAGTCTGCCAAGCTGAAATGGGAGTGGGCTGGACACGTCTGTCGCATGCATCCGGACCGTTGGGCCAAATTGGCTTCTGACTGGACGCCACGTGACGGCTTCCGGCGCAGAGGTAGACCAAAAATGAGATGGCGGGACAACCTAGACGTCTTTGATAAAGAGTGGCAAACACAGGCACTGAGCAGGGACGGCTGGCGGAAAAAAGGGGAGGCATTTGCCCAGCAGTGGGACACTCCAACAGGCTAATAAAAAAAAAATATAAAAATTAATCTAACCTAACCTATGCGAGTCGACTTTGCTCCAAACTTTGGTGTTACCGCACGCCGTGAACTGCCGAACTCTAATAAAGATAAGTAAGTATATTGAACAAATTATACGATACAAAAATTGTATACTTAAATAAAATCGTTTATGACATACATTTTCGGACTTCCAGTTTTCGGACTAGCAATTTTATGTGAACTTTGGCGCTCGCTACATGAATTGTTGTTTCAGATTCGGACATAAATTCGGACAATGTTTCCGCCTATCAAAATTCTGCTAAATTACAGTATGCTAAGCAATATTATGCATAATAAAATTAGGCCAAGTCAACATTATGCCAACACAATATTCGGCTAAACACCCATTCGGGCAATTAAGAATTATGCTTAATAAAAATTCGGCAAAGTCAAGATTTGGCGTAAATAAAATATGCGAAGCCTTTTATGCGTAAACAGTTTCGGACAAAAAGAATTATGCCAGATAGATGGCACCCTAATTTACCCATTCACGATATTGCAGACTATTCCATCGCACTGTGACGGGCGTGTTCAACTCCATTAAGACGGCGGTCGGCGCCGAGGGCGAGGAGCTGGCGCCGCGCTCGCTGCACGATTGGACTTACGTCTGTACGTCGGTCGAGCTCAGCGTGAGTACAAACACTTTGGCTTATGAGGGTTTATCCCGAAAGTTGGCAACGTCGCATGAAGCTGTCAAATGTTTCGCTATTTTTATTAATTTCTCAATATTGCTGAATTAAAAAAGAAGTTATCATTCTATGGTTGAATGACGCGTCTCGTTTTATATTTGTTGTTTAGGCATTAAAATAAAATGCATGGAAAATGCGATGTAAAGTTTTCAAAAGATAGTACTTCCATAGTCCTAAAAATTTCGTATTCCTATGATAACTGTTGCAATCCTTCGCTGTCATGTTTTCATTAAGTAATTAATGAAAACAGCGCAATGTTTGACAGCTATTTGCGACATTGCCAACTTTCGGAGTTAACCTTCTTAAGAGGGTCACCGCGAGTGAGTCTGCCGCTAGAGTCGCTTGCTGTCCTGCTCGGTGCAATGTTGCCAATGTAGCACTTTCATCCACACCATCTTGAAGTCTGGAGTTCCTCTACGGTGCGATTTAAGCGGTATTTTCTGCCGATACGATTACGAGATACGATTTGGTTTCATTTTGTTTTTTGACAGCTAGTGAGCGTGCCTAAAGTTGTTTTTTACGAACTAGTGCGTAAAGTTTTCTGAGCTTCATCCTGTTCGTTTATTTCTTTGTTCTTTTTTCCGCAAATGTATTGAAAAATGTCGTTTGATACACATGCGAAATTGTCATTATCACTCGTCCATAAAATGACAAACTTTTCTCACTTGCATCAAAATATACTCTCTCTTCAACCTATATCCACCCAATGCTGAGTGTAGGTCTCCTCCATTGCACTCCACCCCTTCCGATCTTGGGCTTTTTGCATCCAATCTTTTCCAGCTACTTGGACAAGATCATCTGTCCATCTTGCGGGTTGCCAGCCTACATTTCTGCGACCAGTCCTGGGTCTCCATTCGAGTACCTCCACGCCCCACCGGCTGTCCTGCCTTCGACAAATGTGCCCCGCCCACCTGTGTTTTCCCTGAGTGATGACCTTGGCTACATCTACGAGTCTAGTTCTCCTTCTGATCTCGGTATTCCCAATTCTGTCGCAGAGGGAGATCCCCAGCATGGCTCGCTCCATTGCTCTCTGTGTGAACTGCATCTTTTCCAGAACTTGTCTCGTCAACACCATGTAGCTATCTCAACAAAAGGATTCATGCGTTTGGGTAGCTGTGAAATAGAGACTGCAATTAGAACTAGAATTAGTCTTGTTGATCTGCTATGTACCGACTTACATCACATACATACTTTCATTTATTTTATTTTATTATTTCGTCTGTGTGGACTATGAAATTGACGATAACTTTTCGTTCCGATATCCGATCTTAATCAAATATAGCTTATATGTAGATCCTAGTGATGTTCTATCTACCTTTAAAAACTGCATTCAAATCGGTTCAGTAGTTCTGGAGCTTAACTCTAACAAACAGACAGACAGACAGAAAGAAGGAGACAGAAAATTTTACTATAGTATAATAGACAGATTTATAGATTTTAAGCTATTACTTAGTATCTTACTCGGTTTTGTTGTGAACACTAAACTTATAATACTGCCGGATTGTAATTTTCAACGGGAAGCCTCTAGGATAAGTATTCTTAAGTTTAAGTTAGTCTACGTTTAGATTAGTGGTTGGAGACTGAAAAACAGCGTTATCGCTGAGTCTACCATCCTTTTCGCCACCATCTTTTTTGTAATTTCAACTGCTCGTTTCTTTATTTGTTTTTTTTTTGGTGAATAAAATCTCTTATTATTATTATTATTATGTCTCTGATCCGTACACCATTACTTATGATATACTATTGTGTTTATATCCAACAGGTCGGGGGCGCTGTGGCTCGATTAGTAGGGTCGCGGCGCGCCTTCACCCACGTCGACGCTGCGCTAGATTCGCTGGAGCAGTTGCCGCCGCCGCCGCCCAAGCCGGAGGTCGTGCCTGAGGACTTTGGTACGTAGTTTTATGAATAAAGAAAGAAAGAAAGAAAGAAACATTGATTCGCAACATCACACATACATGTTACATAAAAAGAGAAATAGACGAGAAGAAGTGATAGTTGCGAAACGGTCTCAACTCAGCATTAATACTCTGCATAATATACTAGTCGTTTATTTAATTATTTAAACTCTTTATTGCACAAAAAAAAGTGCAGTGTACAAAAGGCGGGCTTAATGCTACAAGCATTTTCTACCAGTCAACCTAGGGGTGAAGCTGAGAACATTTACTCAGGAGCAAAGAAGTACGTACATAATCACTACATAGTATAAAACAAAGTCGCTTTCTCTGTCCCTATATCCCTATGTATGCTTAAATCTTTAAAACTACGCAACGGATTTTGATGCGGTTTTTTTTAATAGATAGAGTGTTTCAAGAGGAAGGTTTTCGTATATAATTTGTTATAGGTTAACGCTCAATTCCCGCGGGAACGCTATAACCGAATTCCACGCGGACGAAGTCGCGGGCAGAAGCTAGTTTCAAGTAAACTGAGAATGATTTCAATATCAAATTATGTGTGAAAGAAAGAAAGAAATAAATAAATAATTTATTTATAACGACATGCACAATAAAAGAAGACATACACATACAATACAAATCATACAGTCGCTATAAAAAGGCCCCTAAAGGGTTGTGACACGTATATATGTTATGTATGATACGTTGCGAGCCTTAAGTGGCAGTGGGCACATTTTGCTAGTGGTAGGGCCTGGTGCTAGGGTCCGGGGTGGACCACCGTCTGTCCCCACTAACCTGCCGCCAAATAGCAGTGCTCGCACTGTTGTGTTCCGGTAGGGGGTTAAGGCAGCCGGTGAAATTACTGGCACAGAGGCATTCCATCTTAGGCCTCAGGGTAGGCAACGCGTTCGAGATCTTATGGTTTCTTAATGAGGGATCATAGGATTTCGGTGTCCATGGGCCGCAGTGACCACTTACCGTCAGGTGGGCTGTGCGCTCGTTAGCCTATACCATTGACATAGAAAAAACCTTTGGACAAAATTTTATATCGGATCACGTTTGCATTCTGAAGAGCTTTTTACTGTTATCCCGTTATAGTTCGTACTTGTAATGGCCTTACTTGACTTTTTTGTATAGCCCACTATTTTACAGGCATCGGCACGGAACTTTATGGGTAGGTGGCCTTCGATGCGCAGAAGTCGAAAATAACGTCTCATCGGTAGAGGGGCGCGGGACATAGCGGGCGCTTAGTCGTGCGCGCACGCTTATTGGCCCTTCGGTCGTAAACATGCGCAGAAATCCCCTCTACTTTCGCTCACCGCTCAAGATCCGTGCTGGTACCTAATATATTAAAAAAGTCTGTTTGTCCGTCCGTCCAGAGGAGTGGTGCTGCGTGTACTCCGGCGGCGTGGCGCTGGCGCAGCTGGCGGGCGCGGCGGGGCTCGGCCGCTCGCACGCCGCGCAGCGACTCTCCACCCTGCTGCTGGCCGGTAACGTATTCATACTCATACTCATACTCGGACACTACTACTACTACTACTACTAGTACAGCCTATTTGCGTCCCACTGCTGGGCACAGGCCTCCTCTCATCACGAGAGGGCTTGGGCTATAGTCCCCACGCGGGCCCAGTGCGGATTGGGAACTTCACACACATCTTTGAATTACTTCGCAGATGCGTGCAGGTTTCCTCACGATGTTTTCCTTCGCCGAAAAGCTCAGTGGTGAATTCAATGAATTTCGCACATAAGTAAACTTAGAGGTGCGAGCCGGAATCGAACCCCCGACCCTCTGCATGAGAGGCGGTAGGTCGAACCACTAGGCCACCACGGCTTCACTACATGCTAATATAATGATAATATAATCATTCTTAAAAACCTTCAAACAATATACATTGGCTGTGAGTCGAGTTCTTTAATATGTGAACACTTTTGGACCTTATTCCTACAGAGTAAGGTGCAAATACTGCAAATGTATATACAATGGCGAATAATCAACGTGTATAAGGTATGGTTTCGAAATTTCAAATCGTAATTCCGACTGTATGTAGAGATCTTCTACTATCTAAAGTCCCGCGCCTTCACATTTCAAAACGCTTCAATGTATTTAAAAAGCACCACCAACACTCTCAACACATGTGTGCGTGCTGAGACAGCCGTCAACTACGCATTGAGAGTGTTGGTGGTGCTTTTTAAATAATAATAATAAAATTGAAGCGTTTTGAAATGTGAAGGCGCGGGACTTTAGACAACAGTAGAAGATCTCTAGCCGCCTACTGTTCACAGACTTGGCGGAGTGTTTAATCGAATCGTGGCTCCGCGAGCTGGCGGCGTGGCTGCGGCGGCAAGTGTTCAGCGTGTTCGAGAAGATGGCCGCTCAACACGAGAGCGCCCCCGCGCCGCGCCGCGCGCCCGACCTGGAGCGGACCTGCCAAGCTGTCATGGCCAAAATACCTAGTAAGTAAGCAAGAGTAAAAAGTCATCATCATCATCATCATATATGTGTGTCTAAGTGTTCATAAAGCTAAAGTAATTAAGTGTAATATCATAAGTTTAGTTAAATAGTGATAATTAGCGCTCTGATCACAACAATGTACTGCATGCTGAGTTTACCTCAAAGTAATTGTTACACTGTTCCTTCCAGTGAGTGTTAATGGTGTCAATGACCATCGCAGTATAGCCGAGCTGTTCAGACAGCACTTCACTGTTGTGTCACCGTTGGGCCCGCCCGTGTGGGACATTCGTATCTACCTGAGGCACTAATAAAAACAGTCGTGGTCCCGATTGTTAAAAACAAGACCGGGGACATTTGTGATAAGGCAAACTATAGGCCGATATCGCTCGCTACGATTATCGCTAAGGTATTTGATGGTTTGCTCAACAGACATCTTGAAAAATATACAAATTTGCATACTAACCAATTCGGTTTTAGAAGAGGTCTTTCCACAGAAGCCGCAATTTTGTCTGTTAAGCAAACTATTAAATACTATACTGATAGGAGTACGCCCGTTTACGCGTGTTTTCTCGACCTTTCCAAGGCGTTTGACCTGGTTAACTATGACATCTTGTGGCAAAAATTGGAAAATATTGCTGTTCCAGCAGAGCTTAACCAAACCTTGCAATTTTGGTATCTTAACCAGGTCAACGTCGTGAGATGGTCGGGGTCTTACTCTGAGCCATATGGGTTGGAGTGCGGGGTGAGGCAGGGGGGGCTTTCCTCACCTACGCTCTTCAATCTATATGTTAACGCCCTTATAGATGAGCTCAGCAGCACCCACATCGGGTGTCATATTGATGGTGTTTGTCTCAATAACATCAGCTATGCGGATGACATGGTGCTGCTGAGCGCGTCGCCGTGTGGGCTTTTTAAGCTGCTGCAGATCTGCGAAAAATATGCTCTAAGTCACGGTTTGCTATATAACGTGCAAAAAAGTGTGTGCATGGTTTTTTGGGTCAAAGGAAAGAGTCAGGACCCGGTTTCAGCTATCAAACTTTACGGGACACCCTTGAATAGAGTGGAACAATTTAAATACCTGGGTCACATACTTTCCTCTGACCTAAAAGACGACGCAGATATCGAACGGGAACGCAGGGCGCTGTGTGTCAGAGCGAACATGGTGGCCCGCAGGTTTGCTCGATGCTCTACAGAAGTTAAGCTAAGTCTTTTCAGAGCCTACTGTACGAACTTTTATACGAGCAGCCTGTGGATCAGCTATACTCAACGACAGTACAGCGCCCTGAGGGTTCAATATAATAATGCGTTCAGGGTGTTGTTGGGTCTGCCGCGATACTGTAGTGCTTCAGGTATGTTCGCCGATGCGAGAGTGGACTGCTTTTACGCCACCATGCGTAAAAGGTGCACATCCCTGGAGCGTCGGGTGCGCGCCAGCTCCAACAGCATCCTGAGGGCATTCGCGATGCGCTTTGACTGTCACTATCTGAATCACTGCTCGATGATTCATTTACTGACAAGTCGAAGCAGATAAATGTAGATAAATGTAGTTTTTTTATTTTTATTTTATGTTCTCGTAGGATTAGCCACTAACACTAGGATAGTCTAGAACTGTAATGTTTACTAACAAAATATGCCTCTAGTTGGGTGAAATAAATGATTTTATTATTATTATTATTATTAAACCTATGCATGTAAGATTTTTAGTATTGGTGTAAACAATTGTTGGTGAACCTTAAAATAAATAAATAAATAAATAAAGTGGGATATCCATATACTTCAGATGACAAAAAGGGCTAATTCTCTTACATACCTAATACGAAAAACATTCACGAAGATAGATAAAGCGTTATTTATGAAACTATATAAAACTTACATCCGACCTCTTCTTGAATATGCATATCAAATCTGGAGTCCTTACTTTCAAAATGATATTATTATGCTTGAGAAAGTCCAAAGGCGTGCAACTAAAATGGTTCACGGCTTACGCGACGTTCCCTACGATGAACGACTTAAAACTCTAGGACTGTGCACTCTCGAACAAAGACGACATCGGGGCGATCTCATTGAAACATATAAAATATTGCATAACCACTACAACGTACCTAGTCTGGAAGATCTATATGTCAAGAGCAAGAATGAGTGCCTTAGAGGTCATTCTTTAAAACTTACTCGGTCTCAAAGTGCAAGCAACCCCAAGAAACACTTTTTACCTAACCGTGTTGTATGTGAGTGGAACAAACTACTTGAGTCAGTAATAAGTGCACCCTCAGTGAACTGTTTTAAAAATAGACTTGATAAACATTATAAACTTAAAAAAGTGCAGTGACATACACGCATCAGCTGTTGTATTCATACATAATAATAATAATATCAGCCGGTACACGTCCACCGCTGGACATAAGCCTGCCGCCAAATAGCAGTGCTCGCACTGTTCTGTTCCGGTAGGGGGTTAAGGCAGCCGGTGAAATTACTGGCACAGAGGCATTCCATCTTAGGCCTCAGGGTAGGCAACGCATTCGAGATCAATATTTTGAATTTTGATATTTTGATCATGGTTTCTTAATGGGGGATCATAGGATTTCGGTGTCCATGGGCCGCAGTGACCACTTACCATCAGGTGGGCTGTGCGCTCGTTTGCCTACACCATAGGTATAAAAAAAGCCTCCCCCAAGGCTCACCACTCATACCGGTCCTGTGCCGCTCGCACCCACCGACTTCCCATTACCTGCACCACCTGGCTCGCTTCACCTTGTTGGAGGCCTACCAATAGCTCTTCTCCCGATTCACAGACGCCATTCCAGAACTTTCCGAAAAAAGCATAGTTCCCACGTGAACACGATAACCGAAATCCACGCAAGTGAAGTCGCGGACAAAAGCTAATCTAATATAAAATAACTCGATTTATGAATAAATAAAAAACCCAACTGCATACTTATTTTTGATATAATATAACCAGTGTCACTCTCTCTAACGACACCTCACAAGCTAAATACATCAAGTCGTTTAGGCTACAAAGCGGGCCAAAGAAATAAACATACCTACAATAGGTTCATATACTCGAAAAGCATAACCCTCCTTCTGGAACAGACGAGTAAGAAGAAGAAATCTATCTGTATACGGTGTTTTACTGCGAATCATTATCATTTCAAGCAAAGAACTTCACTACTATACATGGTGGGTCAGAAAATATGGCAAATAATTAACCCACAGTATCGGCTATCGATTCTAAGGATATTTGTATAGGTCTTTAATTTTGTTTGAGTTGGTAAAAAAAATATTTTGTATAATAATATATTTAAGGATTCAGGCGTCGCTCTCACAACCAATCCCATATATATATTTTTACCAATTTTAAAAATAATTAAAGACATACAATATGCTTAGAATCGATAGCCGATAGGTACTGTGGGTTAATTATTTGCTATATGATCTGACCCACCATGTATAAATGCGTATTCAGCACTGTATACACATCAAAAATCGAATATTATTAATTTTAATAACTAATTATTTTTTCTTCGCCCCACAGTTCTGCAAGTTTTCGGTGAAGAGACCCTGTCACAAGCCGTGAAGCTGTCCGTATCAAGTTTCAGCCACCACGAACTAAACAAAGACGTTATATTCCGCGCTCTGGATTTGCTCGCTGTTCACTTCAAGAAAGCGGCTGGTCTGCGGAGCCCTTCGTTTGACGCCAACTAACCTAACAACTGGTAAAATGTTATAAAGAATGACGTTTACCGCTGGATATAGGCCTGAACAAGGCTGGCCACTCAGCCTGTATTGTTGGTGGTAGGACCTTATACAGATACCACCAGCTTACCCGCGAACCTGCCGCCAAACAGAAGTTATGGCTCTGTTGTATTCCGATATTCTGAGGGTTTACTCCGAAAGTTGGCAACGTCGCAAATAGCTGTCATATACTTCGCTGTTTTCATTAATTTCTGACTATTATTGAATGAAAACATGAATTATCACTCTATGGTTGAATAAAACATAAGTATGGATTGCAATAATTATCATAGGAACACGAAAATTTTAGGATTATGGAAGTACTATCTTTTGAAAACTTCCCATCGCATTTTTCATGCATTTTAATGTAATCTTAGCATTTGAATGCCTAACCAATAAATATAAAACGAGACGCGTCATTCAACCATAGAACGATAACTTCTTTTTTTATTCAGTTATATTGAGAAATTAATAAAAACAGCGAAACATTTGACAGCGACAGTCGCCAACTTTCGGGATAAACCCTCTCAAGGGGGTAAAACAGCCGGTGAAATTACTGGCATAGAGGCGAACAATCTTATTCCTCAGGGTTAATAACGCATTCTTATGATTTCTTATGGGCCACAGTGTCCACTTGCCATCAGGTGGCCTGTTGCTCATTTGCCGACCAATACCATAAAAAGGTCGGTATGTAACCACCCGCGTCCAACGGATTTACGCTACTTTCAAATGGTCGTGGCTCTATTTTTTTGGGGGTTCAACGACAGAATCTTTGTCATAGAGCACGTTTAGAGGCCTCTCTGTGATGCAATGAGATGTATTTCATATAGGTAAATGCCTACATTAAATTTACTCGCGAATTTACTGTTTACTCTGTTGTCTGATCGTAGCGAACAGAGTTCATAAAAAAATTGAGCACAAATTTATGATATGTTATATGTTTGAGATATTTTCAAGTGTAAATCTTGCTCATTATGATTCGGTTTACTTCGTCAAATTTAGTACCAACTCGTATATATACTATGGTATAGCCCGACACAACTTAGAAGGCGCGCGCCGAAGCACTTAAGCCGTTGACACAGAGTCTATTATTGCTTAAGGCCGTTCATAGACCCAGCTCAGCCGTCACTGTCACTCGTGGGACGAGTGAAAGAGAAAGCGCTACGCACATACCGCCCGATTTAGTAACTTTTTAACACGTTTTAATTTCTATAAAAATACCGTCTAAAAACATGGCATTTATAAAGCTGTCAATGTATGCATATAATATGGATATTTTTTCTGTTATATTTAGATTTACACTGTTTGATATAATAATAAACTGGAGTAAAATGGGATTAAATGTCCGAGTTAGAGGTTACTATGGAATTAAATTGTATCGAGCGAAGTTCCGTGAAACGTGTAACGAAAGCTGTCAATGTAAGGATGATATAATCAAATATAACATATGTTTTTTTCATATTTTTAACTTTGTAACATTTCTTAGAAAAGTATGATCTTAAATGAGCAATTTGACGATGCTGGGTCAGGGAAGGGCCTTAATCCACGCGCCAGCCGAGTGGCCTTGGACGTGGGACGGGTTGTGTAAACGTGTAGGTGTGTACAAAATAATGTATCTCGATCAACGTTAAAATTTCATGTTGATTGTACTAATATACTCTGAAAATTTTTATTAAGAAGAAACCTACCACAAAAGTCACTTCGGGCGGAAAACATAATGGAAGAACACCAAATAAAATGATTACAAATTAAAGATCTGTTTAACCTGAAACATTGTATGTGATACTGTATTATCGAAATTATATTTAAGACACTCTATTTTACTTCTAGCCTTATTAAATTGTAAAAACAACCAAAGACAAACTTGCGACTTCATAAGTATTCTAATTTAGATCTGACTTCAAATTTGTTATTATTTTTTTCTAATATTCATCGAAATTATATTTTGTTATGTAAATATTGAAATTATATTCTTGTTAAATGTCGACATTCCATTGGAATTATGTTTAAATATATGTATGTAAGTAATAAAATAAATGTTTTCCTATAACCGTTTTTATTTACTTATACAAATACACATTCAAAATATCACAGCTCGCACACAATTATAGACCACGATATATCTAGGAAATTATAATAGGTATAACTTAGAAATTAAAAAAAACGTTTACAATATTTTCTAATATAGGTAACATTACTTTTATTAAATCTAAAAAACTCCACAATTTACCTGCTGTATAGTACAAGTTTACTTTTTTAGCGCAGAACTATTGGACTCAGCTGGTGAGTTCATTTTGTTAAAACCCGTCTAGCGAGTTCCTACAATAGTTTTACAGCAAGTATATGGGAAATCTCATGGACGGAATAAGTGTCGTAAAAATATGAAGAAAACATATAAACTGGTTTAAAAAAGATTACTTAAACATACTAGAATACTTGAGCCAATGTTCACACATTAGTCGTATAAAGCACCCGTTTTAAATAAAAATAAACTAACATTTCGTAAAAATACAATTCTAACGTCATTTTATGATAAGTAACTTTAGTTGCATATCACAAAGTTGAACTCTAAAATTAATACATATTGCAATTTGGCGTTTATTCCGATTCAATATTTAGTATCATAATTTAATATAAAACATAAAAATATTAAAACAATGTAAATTCGCTTACTGATAACAATGGTAACGTTGCATTGTATTGGCGTGAGGAAACCTGCACGCGTCTGCGAAGTTCCCAGTGTGTGTGAAGTTCCCAATTCGCGCTGGGCCCACGTGGGGACTATAGCCCAAACCCTCTCGTGATTATAAAAGGCCTGTGCCCAGCAGTGGGACGTAAATAGGCTGTTGTGGTAGCATTATGTATAATTGCATAACAAATGGCAAGAATACAACCGCATATTATTAGAATTGTCAAAAACGCTTAATAATAATAAGTACATCGTAAAACACATTCTACTAATTAGTAATTTGAACTTCTGCTGTCTTTATTTAAGAGCAATTTAAGTCCTCATAAATATAAAATGTAAAATCAGAAACAAAAAGATATGGCTTAATTTCTTAATTTCATTTAATCGAATCTAGTCTTGGCCGAATGCAAAAATATCTCTACAATTTTGAACCGTATTGCTTTGCAATGAGGGTTAAATGTGCATACTTTCTTTGATCTCGACAACATATTTTAATACGCTATCTTTTTGGCTGTGATTTAAAAATCTTTGACCGTTACAATTGAAAATACACTGCCAATTTGAACTTGACTCGTTTAATGGCCAAGTCTCATTTACGTCATACAGTCAATGGCAAAGACAAAATATACAGCGTCTCTAAAATGATAGAGAAATAGAGTCGATGTATTATTTTGATGCTTTGACAGACTACATAGCTCTACCCTTGTCTGTAGTTGTTCTTATGTTTGTGGCACTCAGTATGGAGTGTGGAATGTGTCTTGGTAAGGAGCGCAATCTCATATGGCGAAACAGTTGAAAACGTGTCCAGCGGATTTGATAAGCAACAAAACAAAACACACTCTCCTCGCGACCGTTTTCGCCTCAGCAGCGCCATCTGAAGGCGCTACTGCAGACTCCGCCTAGGTGGCTTGACTGGAGTGGCGACCGCAGCGCCCCCAACCTACCGATTTGGTGTCCACTTGTGGAACTATAAAGATTGCGCTCCTTTACTTCAACCCTCCATAGCACTTAGATTAAAGCGAAGTGACGCTGTCGAGTTGGTCGCTGCCGCGGCGAGACGCTGGAAGCGACTGCTCAAACGTCACTTCTGGCTTATCCGAGAAACTCAGGAACATCTGGAAATGTTTTCATATCATTTAATCAAGAACAATACAGATAGTATAGTATGTCATCATCATCATCATCATTTCAGCCGAAATACTTCCACTGCTGGACATAGGCCTCCCCCAAGGCGCGCCACTCAGACCTGTATTGTGCCACTCACATCCACCGCGTTCCCGCGACCTTTACAAGGTCGTCACTTCATCTTGTATACACGGTGAGCTTGAGTAACCCGAATAATTTTACCAGCATATGCCTGAGGCCGTAAGGAATAAAAAATGTTATTAATACCAGGTTGAAATATGATTTTTAACTTTTCTTATTCCATACGACCCCAGTCGGAGTCAGTCAGACATCGTATGGAATAAAAAAAAGTTAAAAATCATATTTCAACCTGGTTTTATTAACATTTTTTATTCCTTACGGCGTCAGGTATGCGCTGGTAAAATTGTTCGGGTTACTCAAGTTCACCGTGTATAAACAGATACAGACGCTCCATCTTGTACAGATGGTATGTACATACATTGTACATAAATACAATATTTTACAGTTATCTGTATACCACGACACAACTTAGAAGGCGCGCGCCGAAGCACTTAAGCCGTTGACGCAGGGTCTATTATTGCTTAATCCACGCGCCTTCTAAGTTGTGTAAACCTGTAATCTTCTAATATATAAAATTCTCGTGTCACAGTGTTTGTAGTAACCAAACTCTTTCGAAACGGCTCGGCCGATTCTTATGAAATTTGGTGTGTATGTTCAGTAGGTCTGAGAATAGGACGTAAGCTATTTTTCATAGGTACCCAAAAAAATCTCAGGCGGTACGAAGTCCGCGGGGTCAGCTAGTCTAATATATAAAATTCTCGTGTCACAGTGTTTGTAACCAAACTCCTCCGAAACGGCTCGACCGATTCTTATGAAATTTGGTGTGTATGTTCAGTAGGTCTGAGAATAGGACGTAAGCTATTTTTCATATCCAAAAAAATCTCAGGCGGTACGAAGTCCGCGGGGTTAGCTAGTTACTTATAAAAATTTCGTATTGTTTACGTTGCATATGTTGTATAATCACGTAAAAAATTGCTCGGCTAACATATAATGCCACTTAAGCACAACGATGGCATAAAATAATTACCTCCTCCAGAGAGCTCTGGTTTATGGTGTAGTCTTCGACGTCGCATTCGCTCTGCAGTTCCGCCATAAGACGGAAGATGTCGCTTAGTTTAGTAGTCTCTTCCTTATCACCTGAAAATTACAATTTAAACATTTATTTTATACTACCAGAGACAATGTAATCATATACTACTACAGCCTTTGCGTCCCACTGCTGGGCACAGGCCTCCTCTCATCACGAGGGTTTGGGCTATAGTAGTAGTAGATTGGGGACTTCACACAGATCTTTGAATTACTTCGCAGTTGCGTGCAGGTTTCTTCACGATGTTTTCCTTCACCGAAAAGCACAGTGGTGAATTCAAATTGAATTTCGCACATAAGTAAACTTAGAGGTGCAAGCCGGGATCGAACCCCCGACCCTCGGCATGAGAGGCGGTAGGTCGACCCACTAGGCCACCACGGCTTCCTAAAATCGTTAAAGTTAACGAT
>OZ020289.1:4283333-4326017 GCA_963971205.1 Aethes cnicana | reverse complement strand
GGCACAGCACAGCTTGCGCCGGGTGCCGCCGCTGGTAGTGTGTCAGTATACCTGGTGGGCTCGTCCAGCAGCACGAGCGGCGCACGCCCCGCCAGCGCCACGGCACAGCACAGCTTGCGCCGGGTGCCGCCGCTGGTAGTGTGTCAGTATACCTGGTGGGCTCGTCCAGCAGCACGAGCGGCGCACGCCCCGCCAGCGCCACGGCACAGCACAGCTTGCGCCGGGTGCCGCCGCTGGTAGTGTGTCAGTATACCTGGTGGGCTCGTCCAGCAGCACGAGCGGCGCACGCCCCGCCAGCGCCACGGCACAGCACAGCTTGCGCCGGGTGCCGCCGCTGGTAGTGTGTCAGTATACCTGGTGGGCTCGTCCAGCAGCACGAGCGGCGCACGCCCCGCCAGCGCCACGGCACAGCACAGCTTGCGCCGGTTGCCGCCGCTGAGCGCGCCGCACCTCACTGAACTGTACTTCGACAGCTCGAACATTTCTAGGGTGCGTTTTATCACCTGCAAAAATTTATTAATTTATGTACGGTAAGCTTCAAAGAAAGAAGTGTTACCCCGGTACAGCGTTCGAGTACTGACTCATTGCTACATGATTCTGTATTGGTTTGGCTGAACAAAATTCAATAAGCTGAAGCAAAAACTTAGGTAGTGCCTTTAATAGGCGCCCCCTTCACCAGCATTTTAGATGAGTTCTGCATTTTTTGTATACTTTTATGATTTTGTCGCCTATATGAAAGGAAAGGAAAAAGGTGGATGTTTATTCTTAGTTACCTCGTCTTCTTGTTCAATGCTTCTTAACCTACAGTAAAAGGCGAGGGTTTCTCGGACGGTGAGGAGGAAGTCCAACGCGTCACTCTGGGGACAATAACCTGAGAAAAAATATATCAATCTGTAAACCACAAGCATTTCTTGATGGAGGTAGGCACACTTTCAGTCGAATCCTAATGGGACTGTCTTTGGATAATTAAAATAGCAATTTAATTCAAAAAGCTAAGCAAATACTCACTTATAAACCCGCTGCATAGTTGCCGAGCGGTGACGGGTTCGTCGTTAAGGTAAATCTGCCCAGTGGTGGGCCTGACCTCTCCTGTCAGCATGGCAAAGGTAGTCGACTTGCCGGCCCCATTCTCTCCCAGTAATGCTGTGCACTGAAATGAGCAGTTATCGTGAAGTTATGGTCTTGCAAAAGTTATTGTTGGATCGAATGTTCTACTATGAAATTATAACCCAATAACATATTCGCCAAATTGGCTACATCAAGGCTGCTTTTACAAGTAAGTAAGACAGCCAGCACTTTAAGATTATACCCATTCCCGAGATATAGCGCCCCAATAGACTCAAAGAAAGTAGGACGGCATTAATTGCTGATAAGATGTTCGCAAGTTGCATTTTGGTAGCATTATTAGTGGCTTTGTTATGGTTTGACAAATTAAGTCTACCGTGGATGGGAAACTTTTCAGTCACTATACAAGTTTGAATCCTACAAATAAATGGCTTCGAAGTACCCGTATTTGCTTGGCTGATTTTCTGAAACCCTCTCTTGATGAGGAGAAGGCCTTAGTCAGCATTGGGATGCAAATAGGCTGTTGTTGTGATGGTGGGTGATTAGCTGAAAGGTCCTTTATACCTGTCCGGGGGGTATGCCCAGTGTGAGTGCTCTAACCGCAGCTCGCGGCCCGCTGAGCGTGTGGTACTGTTTCCCGAGCGCTACACATTGTGCCACGTCCGATGTAGTCGACACCATCCGCTTTACAGAGTTCTTCTTGCCTTCTGTGTCTACGAAACCTGGGAATTGAAATGCCAGTTACGTTATAATGGCTTCAGTGATAAAAGCTCGTTTAACCTGGGTATTTTTTATGTAATCATGGACACTAGCTTTGAAAGTTGAGATTTTTTAGACACTTTTCGATACATGACGATGCTGTCAAGATGTGCTGTGCTGTGTGATGTGTCCGTGCCGTAAAAAAATATGCGACTGATGTGATGAGAGGATCGTTTTGTGCCCGTTAGTGATAGTAGCAAGCTTAATGTCAGTCCAGACATTTCCAAGAGCAAAATTGAAGTAAGTTTCTTTATTATATTCTGTTTGTTATCCTTTCAGGACTTTAAGGACTGGTCGAAAGTTAAATATAGGTATATGTACTTATTCTATTTTAGTGTATTTGGCAGTAAGCTTAGTAAAATCAGCTACAAAAATACTTCGGAATCCACTTTTGAACCCATAAAAGAATACATTGGTTAAATTAAAACGTTCACTGAATCAGCAGGGGTAGGGAATTTTCGTAGTTAACTCAACTATAAAGCTCATGATCGTCACCTGCATTGATGTTCCCAATAGTGGGCAGGCGCACGACGCGCGCGCGCGCCGCGGCCACCGCGCCCGCCACCCGCCGCCGTTCGTCCATCACCTCCTCCGCCTCTAACTCCGAGGTTGGCGGCATTGAGGAGCTTCGGAACCTGAAGAAAACGGGGGTTACTCAAACTCAATAAACAGTTCATTTTGAAGGTATTGACGTTTATCTCTAGAAGACACGAGTGGACATTGCTCTGAAAAGGGCAGTTTGAATCGGGCAAGAAGTACACGCCGCACTGAAGCCTGGAGGCGCGGAGACATGGCGACGCTGTGATGGCTGGGCGCAGAAAAGGAGCGACAAACCGTCGCGCGCCCATTTTGTAGACTACCTCGCTTACACTGCAGGCACGCACACACTCCAAACGTTGTGCACCACACATACGCATGAGCGAAACCCGCGCACTGGATTGACGGAAACAACAAGATTGTGATTGGATGTTAGAAGATCGCATGATTTCCCCCGACACTCGCGCGATGGAATCACGCCATCTCGCTATCGGCCCTCTCATTGGGCGAATCTCTGCACATCGCTCCGCGGTGTGCCTACTAGTTTTAAGATGATATTTTCCTATATAAGCTTGAACATTGTAAATAAAATTATTCCATATTTTCGCATTAGATCTTTTTATTGGAAAACTCTGTCAAACATCAATTAGGTAGACGTACCCATTCCTACCTAAAATTTCATAGTAATTATCATCATTGTCATCGCCACCGAAGTCCACTACCTACTTGTACATACAGACAGACTCACGCCTGTTTCCCGTTGGATTGGGGTAAGCAGAGACCACAGAAAGCCACCTGCTTCTATCTAAGCATACCTACCTTCCACGCTTCATATATACATTCATCCCTCTTTTCAAGTTCGAGTACAGTTATTCCGTCTATTTCAATAACAAAAGTTATATTGCGTTCTCCAAATGATTAGTCGATGGCAAACCCTCAGTAAATATCAATTCACTTCTTCCACTTTTAACGGGACCCATTCCTAAGAAGATCTCAGTAAGAAATTAAATCACATGCTTTAAAACCCTATTTGCTTAATACCCTGAGAAACCCTGTTAAAAATGTTTCGAGGAAGGCTTACCTAGCCACCAGAACTTCGAAGCAGTCATACTCCACGGCCAAGTTAAGTAGAAGCAACACAGTCCCGACCAGAACAAACGCGATGTAGTGGTGTAACAGGAGATCACCAGTCAAGGGATCTTTGTATGTGTCCATGCCGAAACGTTCGAGCACCTAAAATAATACAAAATGATGTATAAAATGCGATTAATGACTGAGATTGTAGTCATTTTCTTATAGCCTAAAACTAAAAGGTAAGGACAAGGTATCACCCCTAAACAATCTGGAATTTCATGGACTCAATGGGCATTTCTGGTCCAACGACCGTCACAATAGATCAGCAATGTCGACCATTGCTGACCCGTGTCAAACATGACCCGAAAGACCCCCAAAAATAATAAATAACTAAAAATACAACATTCCAAATTAGTTTTAATCAGCCCCACGTTGGGCGCCACTGAATGGATTTCTCTTTACTTAATTGCCATTTCATTTACCATATCCTCTCAATTTAGAGGTGTCTCCCTTCTATAAAAACTAAATCTCACTTAGTACTACAAAATAAACCGAGTATGAATTCGATCTCAAACCTATATGGTATAATGCCATGGAAAATTAAAATCCAAGTGTTATTAACAGACCTGTGCTTGAACAGTGTTCTTCGCTATTTCAAGGAGGGCGTCTCCAAGAATGAATTGCGGTGACAGCATGAAAATCTTGTGCAGAACCCATCGAGCGTTGTCGGTCGCCTGTGGACAAGCATTGTCATTTAATTACTAGATATATGTTAAGAATTTCGAATTAGAAAGGTAGTCTAGTATTTTCTGACAGTGTGACAGAATGATTCGAGATGCAAGTGGTGTTTATGGAGAGGCAGAAAAGGGGTTAGATTTGTTGACCATATCTGAAGGCACAGTGTCAGTGCCTCTAATAATACCTACTGAAGTTACGGAACGACTATCTAATGACATTTGAAATTTTAAATGAAAGTAACCACTCTTTGCAGGCCCAAGGTCAAAATTCTAATCGGAGACGAGGCAGATGGCTTGTCGGCGATGACGGGATGGAACTGAAAAGAACTGGCCAGAGACTGTGCAAGACCGACAGCATTGGAAAAAGTGGGCGGCCTTTGTCCAGCAGTGAGACATAACGGGCTCATACTCATAATCTTAATATAATGTCAGAATTATCAGTGATGACGGTACTGACCTCAGATTCTGAGATGATGTCCATAATTAGCAGTACGGTGATGCCGGCGAGGCCTAGAAACACGTTGGCGCAGAATATCACCATGTTGGCCAGGCTGGGGTCGGTAAATAACTTCTCCAGCAAGTGGACCAGGCTGCCGCAGGAAAACCTGGAAAATATCAGACGGCCATCTGGCATTAATGCATCACAAACCTTATGAAGTAGGTAAGCCGAGGTGGCCTAGTGGTTCGACCTACCAATAAGTTTACTTATGTGCGAAATTCAATTTGAATTTACCACTGAGCTTTTCGGTGAAGGCAAACATCCCGAGTAAACCTGCACGCATCTGCGAAGTCTTTCAATAAGATGTGTGAAGTCCCCAATCCGCAATGGGCCCGCGTGGGAACTATAGCCCAAACCCTTTCGTCATGAGTGGAGGCCTGTGCCGCGTAAATAGGCAGGTGTAGTAGTAAAGGGGGAAGGAAATTCAATCTTCGAATCCATCAATGTATGGTCCTAATAATACCTATCTGCAGGTGGCATGATATGGACACAGGCCTCATCTCATCACCAGATGATTTGGCCTATTACGTAGCCCCCACGCGGGCCCCGTGTGGATCGGGACTTCATACGCATCCTTGAATTACGTCGCACGATGCATGCTTTCTTTCACAGAAAAGCTCATTGGTAAATTCAAATTCATGATTCAGGCACTCACCCGAATAGAAGCAGCAAAATGCAGATAGCGGGCAAGTTACTTCTGGCCACGAACACGGGGAAACCAAAGGCTTCCAACACGCACACCGAGATGGCGATGTTGATAACCATAATCTGAAACAAAGGGCAACAATCAATTGTTAAATTTCAATATTTCCAAAGAGTGCAGTCATCCTAATTTTCACAAGGTCGTCACTCCATCTTGTTGGAGGTCTACCGACAGCTCGTCTCCCGGTTCGCGGAGGCCACTCGAGGACTTTCCGGCCCCATCGGCCATCAGTCCTGCGAGCAATGTGCCCCGCCCACTTAAGGCTCGCAATTCTTCGGGCTGTGTCGGTGACCCTATTTCTACTGCGGATATCCTCATTTCTGATTCTATCACGCAAAGAAACCCCGAGCATAGCTCTAGATGGAAGCAAGTAGCACAGGACCGGTCTGAGTAACGAGCCTTGGGGGAGGCCTATGTCCAGCAGTGGACGTCTTTCGGTTGAAATGATGATGATGATTCTAATTTTCCAAAAATGCCGTACATTAATAGCTTGTACGTCGTCTTACATAGCTTGTTTGTGACCGGAAGTCGTTATACAGCGGCAACAGAAGGCTTATGGCGTTTGGCCACTTGGTCGTCGTTATCGATTCAAGTCGGTCGATTCAAGACGAGTGGCATCATCATCATACTCGTATGTCAGCCGAAAGACGTCCACTGCTAGACTTAGGCCTAACCCAAGGCGCAATGCGGATTACGACCAGTAGCTTTTCAATACGACTTCAATACGAGTGGCGCGCATAAGCTTCAATTGCGTATAGAAAAACTACTTAAGGCACCTCGTCCTTTGACAGCCGCACTCCACGTAACAAACGGATGGCCAAACGCTATGCCGTTGCGGTAGAGGATAAAGACAAAATCCTGAAATCCGGACACAAATGCTTTTTTCACTCCTATTCAAGATTTAGTATTTTGGAGTATTTTGTCAAAATGTGATTTTTCTCCCTCTCCATTTGCAGCTTCCAGCAAACTAAGATTTTGCTTCCTAAGAAGCAACGTAAGATTTTGCTTCCTAAGCAGCAATGTAAGATTTTGCTTCCTAAGGAGCAAATTAAGGTTTTGCTCCCTAAGGAGCAAATTACGATTTTACTACTTTTTGTTGGTTTTCTCATAGGAGGATTTATTTAAGCCTTGGGTGACATAGCTTGAAATTGAATCCGTCACCTGTGGTCAAATATACCATTTTGCTCCCTAGTTATACAATCTACAATTGCCCATGTTGAAACAGAAATGCTTCGCTGGCTCGGCCAATAAGTTTCCACGGTACACTGACCATCATGCCTTTGGCCAGCAATGAACGTCTTTCGGCTGGAATGACGATGATGATGACGACTCACCATCATGTCCCAAGCGAGTGCCGCGCCCCAGTACAGGCCGGGGCTGACTCCGCTCAGCAGTTGCAGCCGCTTCTGCTGGCTCGTGCGCCCCTCCACCAGGTACACGGCGGCGCCCGCGCTCACCAGGCTGTAGCCTATCAGCAGCATGCCCGATATGCCCGCGTCTGCCACGTGCTGTAACCTGGAGACAAGCAATGGGACCGAGAAATGAGGACCAACCAAACAAACTTGGTATGTTTTAAAAATAATTCATATTTTAATTTAAAATAAATGTTAAAATTATGTGTAATATTTTTACAATCGGCTTAGAAAGTCCTTTCATTTGATACCACAACCACATACGATAGGTTTCAGAACAAAAAAATGTTTTTTCAAATACAAAAAAAAAAGATTAGCTTCCATCTTCCACCTGCTAAGGGTCAAAATTATGTATATGGAGCAAAGATCAATCGTACCGATTTTAATGCTTTTAACACTATTTGCAGCATATTACTGAATTTTGGGTTGTACAAGTAATTGTACCACAAAATCAAAGAAAAACCACTTACAGAGTAGACTTGCTGAGCTGTTCCTGGGAAATCTTCAAGGGATGCGTGTAGGTGGTGATGTTGGCTTCACTGCCGGCCACGGCGCGGAGCACTGCGGCGTTGAGACCGTTCACAAAGGCTGGTAATGCGTGGTGGCCCTTGTTGTTGTACCAGGCCACCAGGTTTGACTGGTTGTTCTTGAGGGCGGAGGAAAATCCGCCGTAGCTGTGGAGTGAAATATTGCTAAATGGTGACAAGTTTTTACAGGTTCTGTGGGTAAACTGTCGCGAATGAGCCTCTAGTCCCTAAGTTAAAGCGACAACCTGACGAAGATCACGGTGGTTCATTAATTATGTGGTATATTATTTGTGTGGTAAACCTTGGAGACGCTAATGCCTCATGACATGATTATGACCAGCTGAAGCGATGATGGTATAGGCAAGTTTATGAATCTATCCCATTCCCATCTGATGATGTTTACTCACAGAGCTGACAATATTCCGATATCGTAGTACATGTCCGGTTATGGCAAAATTAAAAAAACAGCCTACCGTTTCTCAATGTAGACCTCCTGAGACGCGATGAGCCAGTCATTGAGCGTGTCGGCGTCAGGAAGCAGCATCATTTCTGGCGCAGCCGGGGCGTTGGTCAGGTTGCACACTTGCCGTATATCACACTTGCATTCTGGCGAATCCTGAAAATTGAATAATTTAACCCTTTGTTGTTCATTATACTTTGAACTTTGTTTCATAGGCGGTTCTGTTTTCTTTACTAATTACAATGGACAAATCTTATTTTGGATTTAAGAACCAAAACTATTTTCAACTTGATCTTCCTGAGGAGTTTTCATTGCGATATGACTATGCCTAGGGCATGCAATATCGGACGGTTTTTCGATTCCGGAATTGAGTTCGAGATTGTCCTTCAATTCCGGAATTCCGGAACTAGTTCCGGAACTGGTAAAATCTTTTTCTCATTACGTTTTTTTGTAATTTTATCAATATAGGGCAAAATAAAGCTAGATCTGGTGATCAACATTTTATTATTAACAATCAACAGACTTAAGTAATTAATAGATACTTGATTTTCCTACTTCAAAAATAAGAATCACTATTTTCTATCACTCAAAACAGATTAAAAAATTGCAAAAGTATTATTATTTTGTATGCAATATACATTTGTTCGAGTGATCAACAATTTTAGTGCCATCAAAAATTCTACTTTTTGGCAAGACCAGCTAAAGTGGTTCCTACAGGTAGAAGTTATATTAGCAGACAACAGAAGACAGGAGATCTGACAAATTACAATATTCGTCGTGGAAAAACTGAGACAGAATGTTATTTATAAGTACAGCAAATTGCGAACATACCAGAAAAAGGTAAATACGAGACAATCCAAGGTAAAATACTACAGAAATTGATATCCGTTATGGAACCAGGGTCTACTTCAATGTTAGTCAATCGACCCTTAAGGTTCTTTTACTATTGAAGGATTTGTAGGTCGTAAGGAAGGACATGATAATTTCGAGCTTTTTCTAAACCTGAAATCCTGAAAAATAGAAGAGTCCAAAAAACGCAAACCTCCTTCGTGCTACGAACCTGTACTGAGCTCACAGACCTCACAGAGACACGTTGACGTAATAACGTTGTAGAGGTTACTTCGAACCGATGTTTTCGTTTTGATCAATTAAATTATCACTTGAGAGATTACTTGAAAATCACTTTTTAAGCATTATTCGATGATGTATGATGTTTAAAGATAATAAGTCAATGCTTGAGTAGTAAATTCAGTTGAATCGTTTTCAAAACGGAAAGAAACCGGTCGATTCACAATCCAATAAATAAATCCAGAAGTACTGAAGTGGTTTACAAGATGCATACAACTAAATGATCATTGGTTCATCCAGTTGTTTAATTGAGATCCCACTGAATCTATTGATAACAGAATAATCCCAGATCCATCACCATGACTTATAGAACAATATCAATATGGGTCTTCCATCTGACGCACGAGGGGCAATTGGTTGTTTCTTCCATACATCGAAATATCCATCGCCGATAAGAAAATCATCCCAGATCCAACACCACGACTTATAATGCAATATTAAAATGGTTCTTCCATGTGACGCAAAAGAGCCAATAGGCTGTCCTTACATACAACGAAATATCCATCGCCGGACTAAGTCCAAGATTATCAAAACAGGAATGCAAAACCAGGTTCTCGGAGAATATTTTGGGTCAAACGAACAAACAAAGTGAGATAACGAAGGATATTTATGGGGAACACTTGACAGACCTAGAATGCAAGTGCGGAAATCAAAGGCTACACTAAGGGAAAGTTCCGTTTCCTTACCACCCGTCCAAGAAATGTACGATATGTGTGGAAGGAAGGCAGTCCTGTCGTAACTAATTTTCCTGTGCTTATTTTGTATCATAATCAATATAATTATTTTAAATTAAAATCTAATATATTTACCGAATTTAATTAGTGTACATTTTGGAAAATTATCACTTTAAATTAAGGTATAGTATAATTAAAACTCTATTTATTCAATTCCGGAATTTCCGATATTGAGGGTCTCAATTCCGGAATTGTAATATCGGAAAAAAGCTCCGAGATTCCGGTATTTCGAAATTCCGGAATTCCGGAATGCAAGCCCTAACTATGCCTATAAAACAAAATGCGATTTAGTGCTGCACACACTGTGTTTGACCTGACACAAAGTGACTGCTCTTTTGGTCTTTCCAATACTTTGATGAAATTACCTGTTCAGTCCAGTTCCTGGCAGTTTGCTTCTCATGCCGTATAGCATCCATTACTCGTTGTGCGAACGAGGGGTCCGTGTCACCAGAATAAAATGTCGGTTGTGGCCTGAAATGGATAAAATTTAAATAATAAGAGGACTTGTGTCTTTGACGACGTATTCGGACCCACCCACAACAGGTTTGTATGAGGTGCATTTATTTGCACTCCAGCGATAGCATTATAGGATAGTTCGCAGCCTTAGAGAATGGTAGTGGCTGGTAGCCTATATTAGAGACAGTTCACCTACAAAGCAACACTGATTGGGCGCGCGGCGAAGAACTTGTACTTACATCGTGGACACAGAGTAATTTTATTAATGCTTTATCCGCGCACTAAATCAAGTACTATGTCGTGCTATACAAGGTTTACTTTCGGACTGGCAATAAGGCAACTATTATGAAAGCCTGTTAGACAGGTTCTGAAGTAGCTATTTTCAAAGACTAGATGTGCATTCTTCTCAGTAGTTCTCAGTTCTAGCATGAATCGAAGCACCACTTACACCAAGAACTCCGTAGCCCCAGCATACATGTCCGGGTGTAGCCTCAGCAGCAGTTCATTGTCGGCCGGAGGACGGATTAGAGAGAAACCCATAGCGATCGTCACGAACAGAGAGGGCAGCACTATCAGCAGGAAGAGGAGCCATCTGGAAAAGAGAGAATTTCGTTTGCGTGTTGAGGTATTTAAAAAGAATATAATGTTGTCACTGTCAAATTGTAAACAAAGGTGCATGTACGATTTATTATTTATTTACGTATATAGAGAACCTGATTTTGTGTCAGCAGATATTGGTCATTGGAAATGAAACCATCACCATCAGGGATGTAAATAGTTAAGAGTTCAAGTAATTTAAATATTTCGATACACTAAAATTACAGTCTGGCATCCATTTGTGTGTGAGTCATGGCGTGCACGAAATATGCACTGATGAAGTTTGCAGCAATATCTGTGGCTTGCTGCACAAGGCGCTGAGTGGCGCATTTTTGGAGAGCGAGGCCCATGTCCAGTAGTAGATGTGTTTCGGATGAATTGACTAGATGATGAGTACTTCATAATCTTTCTTACCGGTTCCTAATATAGTGCAGGTATCTAACGTGAATCAATGCTAGGAATTGCGTCCAGGCGGTCCCTTTAAGAGCTCCGTCGGTGTCCACGAGCGGCACGCGGTCAGTCTTGATACTTGAACTGGATCCACTCTTCGATGGGGTTTCTGTGAAAATAATGTGACGTTTAATACAATTGCTCAAAAATTAAAATCCTATATGTCCAGCAGTTGACGTCTTTGGGCTGACATGATGATGATGATGACGTGTTTAACGTACGTACTTACCTATGCGCATTTATTAAACACAAAGTTTCTGAACTAGGCAAGTCTATCCTGATTCTTAAACAACATGGGGGCATTTTTTTTAACCGAGTATTTACTCCTACTACTGGAGTAGTAGGAGTAAATACTCGGTTAAAAAAAATGTTTTACAAAATCAATGAAACATTTTTTTTTGTTTTTGAAAATGCATCGAAATATCGTCAGTTCACGCTGTCATCCTAAACAGACCAATTAAACTGATCCCGCTTCAGGTCTAAGCTGGAATACGGGGGTCAACTACTGCGGACCACTAACCTCCGGAGTCACTAGACGATGTTGTCCCGTACTCCTGCGGGGCATCAGCTCGTGATGTGATGCTGAAGAAGACCTGCTCCAGGGAACTGCAGTCCATGGCGAACGTTGCTAGACCCAGCTCCTCCTGACGAGCCTCAAGAGCTAAGCAGGTACCGTGGAAACTGGAATAATAGGGGTTGTTTATAGGGGTGAGAGATTTATAGGCTACTTTCAATTTGTTAGATTCAGATTGGAGCTGTTGTTATTTGTTGGTCTCTCTCGTTATGAGAGGAGGCCAGTGTCTAACAGTGAGGCGTAAGGGGTTTTGATGGTGGACCAGATTTGTGTATAAAAAAATACTCAAAAAATTGCCATTTCTATTCTGAAGGAATATTAAATACTAGAATTGCGTCGCGGTTTTATCCAGATAAATAGCCCATATTTTATAAGCAAACTAAGTACCTATATGATAATCTAATATATCTTGAAAGTTAGTTCGGCAGCTATAGCTGAAAGTGTTACAAATATCCACGTATCCATTCACAAAACCAGGCAGACAAACTTTCACATTCAAAAATATTAATGGTATTTATACCTATTGAAAAAAATACTTACTCGTTATTCAATCCATTGGCATCAAAGAACGGCAGTACGATCTCCACTTCCGGCCACTCCACCTCCACAATTTGCGCATTTCTCACCACTCCTCTCACCGCCGTGAGGAGTCTCTTGGTTCGCTCCTCCTCCTCTTCATCCCCCCACTCCTCCTCGTGGGGGTATGTGACAGTCAGCTTGTATCCGTTGCCGAGGCTGCGCTTTATCTCTATTGGAGAGCCCATTGTGTGGATCTGACCCTGAGAATAAGATAATACAACTTTAGGAGGTGTCAGAACTGCTGTCTAATGAATCATTCAGAATTAGCGCTAGTAAGTAATTTGTAAGTGGAGAACTTCTAATTAATCTTGGTTGATGTTTAGAATGGATGCTGATTCTTCTTAAATAATAAATACCCCTTATCCTCGTATCTCGATGAATGCACCACTTTTTCGGATCTGAAGATCGACATCTTATTAAGAAGCATAGAGGGTCCATAAAAATGCCACAACAAAATAATTAAAAAGTTATATGGACAAATAATTTTACCTTATGCATGATGACGACCTGGTCGCTAAGGAACTCCGCTTCATCCAGATGGTGAGTGGTCAACAGCACTGTTCTTTCTTCTTTCAGCTTGAGGATCATGGACCAGATGTCTCTGAGGAAGAAAAAGCATGTATAGGTTAGTTTTGAATTTATTTCACTAAAGAGATAACACTTCGAAAAGCGGTTAAAGAAGACAAATTATATGGAGCGTCTACCGAAACATGCGCTGTCGATGGACCTCTATTTTGTTTGCCTTAAGCGGTCACCAATTTACCATTCGAGAGCTTTCAGTTCTCATCGGCCATTAGTTTTACAAGCAATGTGTCCCACCCGCTCTCACTTAAGTTTAGGACATGAGTAGATTATTTAGGACCATAGTCCTAAATTGAAGCATCACCAGGTAGTATGGACCAGGAATAATATTCCCCGCGTGCCCCCGACAACTTGCTGGGGTGCTCCTATAGTGATCCAGGGTAATGTCTGTATGGTAGTACCTCCTGGCAGCTGGGTCGACGCCGGCAGCGGGCTCGTCCAGCGACACGAGGTCCGGGCGGCCCACGAACGCCAACGACACGCAGAGGCGCCGCCGCGTGCCGCCCGATAGCTTGTTGGCCGGGTGATCGGCGTGCGGACCCAGAGACAACACGTCGAGCATGCTGGAATAAATAAATGAAGCTACTACGACGAAGGTCAACAATGTGCATGCCATAAATAACTACGAGTCCATGAAATCCTGACTATATTATAACTACCACGAAATAAGAGAAAATTAATATTCACGATTGACAAATTCAAAATATTAAATGCTATGGACGTCTTTCGGCTGATATGACGGTGACGATGATGTTACGATTCTTTTTAATATTATTTAACTAAAAAAGGGCCTCTTGCAATGGTGCGAAGTATAATCACACCTCAAGAAAAGATGGCCGGGTCTAAATTGGAATATGCTTACCAAGAATACTCCTACTCACTTTCGACTCTAGTACACAAAGATAACAAATATTTAGGAACAGGAAGATAACATCAAAGCTCAACTATTATTTCGTTTGGTATCATCAGTAGAATCCCTAGTACAGTAATTTGGCCGGGTTGTTTCTAAGGTTTTTTCTAAACTTACCTTTCCACCTCATCCCTGACTTCCTGCAGCCCTTTCCCAGTCTTGAGCTGCGCGTACAATGTAATGTGCTCCCGCGCAGACAGAGTCGGGAACAAAACGTCTCGTTGGGGACACACGCCCAGTCGCGCTGGGGATTGCAGCTCGGAGCGGATCGTGATGTGCCCTTTCGTGGGCTTCAGCATGCCCGTTAGGATGTTTCTGGGAGCAAAAAGAAGGATAAGCCGGCGGCGGGCCAAACTAACCATCAAGCTAAACTAACCATCATGACAAAGCGGCCAAATGTGGCCTGTTTGCTGAATAAACAAGATCATTTTTGTTTATTTCAGGTTCTTCTTATTATTTTTTGTTATGTCGTGTGTTTTGTAATGAATAAATGTTTCTTCATCTTCTTCATCGGATGTGTGTGTTATCTAAGTGGATATCTAAGTGTTAAAGGCCCAGAAAAACATTTTGTGGAAAAGTGTGCTTTGCACACTTTTACTGATAATGTCAACAATGACAGTGAAAATGAAAACCAATAGCTGAGGATCCAACTGAGAGATCAGTGAACTGATTGTGACTGGGAGAAAGCCTTATTCCTTAGATACAAAGATTATTGTAGATACTTATAAGGCGTCTCACTTTAAAAATCAAGATGTTTTAAGTTACAAAGACGTAAGTAGGATTAACAATAACGACTAATACCAAATGCTTGAATCTTTAATTAAATCTCTTCTTCTTGTATTGAAGAACTCTTACATGAGTGTAGTTTTTCCAGCACCGTTATGCCCCAACAACGTGGTGATCTGTCCTTTATGCAGCTCTATAGAGACGTTGTCGAGTGCTAGCTTCGGCCTGCGGCTTCGCTCGCCGTAGATCTTGGTCACGTTCACTATGCTCACGCCCGCTTTCTCTCCGGAACTGGTCGTGTAGGTTATGTTGCTGCTGATGGTCTTAATGCCTGTGGGAAGATGCTATGATAAGTACAGAGTCAAGTCCAAAATTATGTATACCTATGCATGTCCAGCGTTTGTGTTTCTTTATTTTTATACGACACTTGAACGATTACTAAGAAAGATGAGAGGAGCCCAGAGATGTAATGTTAATAGGCGTATTTATCAAGGAGTAAGCAAACAAACTCTCAAACCACCTGATGGTTAGTGGTCTCTGGAGCCTATGGAAAATTCTCTCTTACACTCGTAAGAGAGAATTTTCGTAGACCACTTAAATGAAACTCTCATCAAAATGTAATCTTTACTCAGTCGTAACGTTATCGTTGATCCTACTTACCAAAATACCGATCCAGCAAGCACCCCACAGCCAAATACAGCAGTCCGTCCACAATCATCATGACAGCCGCCAGTCCGATGCTCATGCCGTCGCCAACCTCGCTCGCCCACAGGTGGCCCCAGTGCGCGCCGGACCCCACGGCTTCTAGTCGAGCCACGAACAGCAGGCAGTACGAGAATGCTGTTGACATTGATAGGCACTGCGAAGGGAAATGTCAAATTAGATGCGAAGTGGTAGGGCCTGGTGCTAGGTCCATCCGGGGAGGTAACACCATCTTTCCCCGCTAACCTGCTGCCAAATAGCAGTGCGAGCACTGCTGTGTTCCGGTAGGGGGTTAAGGCAACCGGTGAAATTTCTGCCACAGACGCATTCCATCTTAGGCGTCAGGGTAGGCATCTTATGGTTTCTTAATGGGGGATCAAAGGATTTCGATGTCTATGGGCCGCAGTGACCACTTACCATCAGATAGGCTGTGCTCTTGTTTGCCTATATCATCGAAATATAAAAAAAGGCTCAAGGCCAGAGACCGATCGTACACCAACCAAATGGTCCAAGCAAGAGAAGCAAACTCCATCAATTGGTCCATCGAGTGTGGAGTTTGCCTGTTTGTAAATCTGAAGGATGGATGAATCTAAATGATTTACAGTCGTCCTGTGGGCTATGATCGCTATCCCTCACTTGCCCGCGTCGACGCGTAGGACCGTGCTGTACACCGACGAAGCAGGTCGGGGGCTCGGTGGAGTCCTGAGCAAGTATGTGAACCAGAGGGTTTTTAACAACTGTTTGCCAGGCACCACGATGGATCACCTAATATCGTGTATTTTAGGCGAGAAGTTCGACCAGCAGACTACTTTGATAGTATTTCTGGGAAACAGTTTAGGTTTTACGAAATCGGATTATATAAAATTGACCGAAACCCTCACTAAAATTAGCGAAGGTGACATAGGGAATATCATTGTTTGTGCAAGTTTATTCTCTCATAAAATATCAACAAAAATTAATAGAAACATTGAATATTTCAATTCAATCTTGTACAGGACGGCATTATACAGAGAAAAAATCTCATTTTTTGATACAAATAAATTTGTTAAAGGCTGCGTTCTCAGTAGTAAACATAGCTACGTACCTAATAAGTACCTGAACGAGTGTGCTAAATTGTTAGCATATAATATTTTAGACCCCGTTATAATTGATATAACGAGTGATAGTAGTAAGTCGGACTCAACGTTAAGTTTTATTAGCGTTGGGTCCAAAGCCAAGATGTCAGCTGATTTAAACTGACAGTCTCGACAACTCCCGCGGCGGCCTCCGATCGCGGAGACAGCTCTGGGGGCATCACTTTGCCCAAAAAACATGGTCTAAATATAGTTCATCAAAATATACAGGGTTTCACCTGTAAAGAACATGAAATAGGTCTATTTATAGAAAATGATATCCATGTATTATGCATAACCGAAAATTGGCTTAAAAATCATGAAAATATGTTTAACTTTAATAACCATTCGATCGTGAGCTCCTTTTATAGACAATCTTGTAGTCGCGGAGGATCTTTGATAATGGTCAGAAACAACCTTAAGTGTAAAGAACGCCTAGACGTCGTGAATATGTCAATTGAACGACAGATTGAACTTTCGTGTGTTGAGTTAGCGAAATTTATAATTGTATGCGTATACAGACCCCCATCAGCGGATTATAAATCTTTTGATAAAGTTATGGAAGAAGTTCTCAGTTTACTTTTTTGTACTAATAAAGGCCTTATAGTTTGTGGTGACTTTAATGTTAATTTACTAGATAAGTCACCAATGTCTCTTAACTTGTTGAGTACTTTCAAATCTTTCAACCTAGTTAACTTATTCCACGAGCCAACTAGAATTACGGCAACTACAGCAACTTGTATAGATAATATATTTACGAATGCGACCCCTCAACATAAATCGATAATTAATAACTTGAATTCAGATCACTGCGGTCAACAGGCATCATTTGTAAGCAAAATTGATAAAATTTCACGTGATATAACATGCAGGCCTATCTCGGAACGTCGTTTGGAAAAATTTAGCTGTATTATTACCAAACGGTTAAAATACTTAATATTGAAGCAACAGGACGATCCAGACACACTGGGTTTATCATTGTTTAACTGCATCAAGAAGGAATTTGACTCTTGTTTTAATCTCATCACTGTAAAAAGTAAAGATAAGGTTATATTTAGTGATTGGGCTACAGCCGAAATTCATGAGAAAAGATACCATCTTTACGAGTTATACGCTAAACGAACAATAAATCAAAGCCCAGAATTTCTAGAGTATGTTAAGAACTATTCAAAAAACTTTAAACAGATATGTGTAGCTGCTAAAGCTGAGTACTTATCCAAAAAGATATCAAATTCAAACGATAAAATAAAAACCGTCTGGAAGGTTATTAACACTGAAACAGGAAAAACCAAACCCAGAGACCCACATTACAGCCTAAAAATTAAAGATACCGTACTCAATTCTGATATTGACGTAGCTAATGAATTTGAACGTTTCTTCACTAATATACCATTAGAAACTACTAGATCTTTAAAGTCATCTCCTGATGATGCTGCAGTTATATTAAGAACAAATCTAGAAGAATGCACTGTACCTTTTAAGTTTACATATATCACCCCAAACATTGTGATTAAAACATTTCGATCACTCAATCTAAAAAAAACTGAGGATCTTTGGGGCCTTTCAGTCAAAGTGCTGCAATCTATCATAGAACCTATTGCAATTCCGCTTGCTACATTATTTAATAGTTGCGTTGACGCTGGAGTATTTCCTGATGTGATGAAACATAGTAAAATCATTCCTTTGTTTAAATCAGGGAAAAAAACAGACCCCACAAATTATAGACCTATTTCAATACTGCCGGCTCTTAGCAAAGTTTTTGAGAAACTTATTCTGAACCAACTAATGTCACATTTTAATCTGAATAAGCTATTTCACAGCAGCCAATTTGGCTTCACCAAAGGTCGCTGTACTGCAGACGCTGGCACTACTTTAGTAAAATACATTTTTGATGCCTGGGAGCAGTCCCAAGACGCCATTGGTGTCTTCTGTGACTTATCTAAGGCTTTTGATTGCGTCAGTCATATTAATTTGTTGAATAAGTTACGCTTTTACGGGATAAGAGATCATGCTCTTGACCTTATCTCGTCATATCTTTCCAATAGAACACAGCGAGTGGATATTAACAGAACACAGTCGTCCGGATCACCTGTTGCTATAGGTGTGCCGCAAGGTTCAATTTTAGGCCCGTTTTTATTTCTGGTCTATATAAATGATTTGCCCTGTATTGTGCAAGAGAGGCATAAAATAGTTCTATTCGCAGATGACACCTCACTCATTTTTAAAGTAGATAGGAAGAAAAATAACATAGATGAGGTTAACAATGTACTTTCTACAGTTGTTAACTGGTTTACAGCTAACAATCTACTTTTGAATTCTAAGAAAACTAAATGCATGAGGTTTTCACTCTCTAATGCACCACGTGTAGACGATATCCAGGTTAAATTAAAAAATGAAACGTTTGAATTTGAGGGGAAAACAATCTTCCTAGGCTTTACTCTAGACTCAAAACTGCGTTGGAACGAACATATCTCTTCCTTAGCAGGTAGACTTAGTTCTGCAGCATATGCAGTAAGGCGTATTAGGCAGCTCACTGACGTCGAGACGGCCAGGTTAGTCTATTATAGTTATTTCCATAGTGTCATGTCTTACGGAATTATACTTTGGGGGAGAGCAGCTGACATTCAAACCATCTTTGTGTTGCAAAAGCGGGCTGTACGTGCAATATATCAACTTGGGTCTCGGGTCTCCCTTAGAGAAAAATTCAAGGAGATAAACATTCTTACCGTTGCGTCACTATACATATTTGAAAATATCATGTATGCTCGTAAGAACTTGCACGACTTTAAGCATAACAGTGATGTTCACAATTTTAACACTAGGAATAAGGATAAACTTTTTGTTACTGGTTACCGTCTTCGTAAAGTGAGCTCTTCGTTTGTTGGGAACTGTATACGATTTTATAACAAATTGCCTTCTGATGTTGCTAATATGCCATTTAAAAAGTTCAAGTCGTTCATTAAGTGCCGCCTTTTAAAGAAGGCATATTATTCGGACGAGCTGTCGGTAGGCCTCCAACAAGATGGAGTGACGACCTTGTAAAGGTCGCGGGAACGCGGTGGATGCGAGTGGCACAGGACCGGTCTGAGTGGCGCGCCTTGGGGGAGGCCTATGTCCAGCAGTGGACGTCTGTCGGCTGAAATGATGATGATGATGATGATGATGATATTATTCGGTGAATGACTTTTTAGATGATAAGAATCCTTTTAAGCCAACTGTTTAGGTTATTATTATTGACTAGTAACATGATATGTGTCTCGCTGGGCAAATATTAACTCTTTTTTTTTTTCTTTCACTACCAAATTTGTCCAGCAGCTGGAGCATGTCATGCTCGCTTTAAGGTCCTTGCTTACAGCGGCGTCGTTGATCGGGTCGCCACCTTCCCTAAGAAATGGTTGAGGGAGGCGATGGCTGAGATACGCGTCACGCTCGTGAACGGGTGCTGTCTGTGGGGTCCGGTCTGTTCATGCTTGCAAGGACGTTTAAAAATAATCATTAGCTTTAAATATATTACTTAGTCAAACATTTTAAGCGAGAGACCTTATCATGTTCTTATTGACATGTATTAATGAACTCTTTTATACATGATGTATTTCATTATTTATTGACATTTTGAGACTGTCGACATCTATGGAATTTATATTTATTTGACAATGGAGGTCATCTCCATAATTTTTTTTTTTTTTTCTGGACCCTTGGAGACTATACATCTCTAAGATCTTAGATTTAAGTTTAAGTTAGGGACTATACATCCCTTCAATGTAATTGTAGTACGTACCGATATGTATATTTTATACATGTAATGTAAATGTTATAACTATGTGTAAATTTTGAAAAAAGGCCTTCTGCTTGAGTTTGTTGCGGCGTTTCTTCTCAAGCAATGGGTCTAGGAAGCGCTAGTAAATTCTTTTCTGATGTGTAAAAGTGCCCCTATGTGGCCAATTTGCTGAATAAATGATTGAATTTTGAATTTTTGAATCCTCAGAAATGATTTGATGAGCAAATGACTAAACAGAAATTTTCAAATTTCTTTGTAATAAGTAATTATGTAATTATCATTATTCATCATCTTCAATTGAAAACCGACCGTAATATTCCGGATACACTAGATCCTCTAAAATGTTTTCTAAGTTTGTGATTAAACCACCTTTACTCGTAGTACTCGTATGTTTTTTAATAAATGCGAATTTTCTTAGAATTACCAATTCAGATCACCTTATGCACCACATTTCGGTAAAGTTTGGGAAGCTGTATGTGTTTTGTTTTAAAAGACCTTCGGCTGAGTTTGTTGCGGCGCTTCTTCTCAAGCAATGGGTCTAGGAAGCGCTGGTAAATTCATTTCTGACGTGTGAAAATGCCCCATTGTGGCAATTTGCTCAATAAATGATTGATTTGATTTGATTTGCTGGCGTAACGTTAGTATAAAAGTCAATCCGTTGTTCAAGTTTGTCTTCGCTCGCCCAGAAACTAGAGACAAGTGATACTTACAGCCAACAGCCTGGTTGGTAGAGACAGTAGCGCCTCCAGCGACAGAATAAGCACGTATGGCATGAAGGTGACCAGGTAAGCCAGCGCTGCCGTCACCGCCGCCGCGCTCGCTCCGGTGAACAGCTTGGAGATCATGTAGCTGGGGAAAATAATTACATTCAAACTATCAAATTTTAATTTGTGATGAGCCCGTCACCCACTAAGTATTTGACTGGTACAATCATTAGTGTAGGACATCTTGTGAGACCCCGACGAGTAGAGATAACGGGGACACCCACTTCAGGTCATTTGCGATGATAAAATCGGTTCACTCTAAGTAGTCTTCGTTCCCTAGACTTTTAGGATGCTCTATGGAGTAATTTACCATTGAAATCTCGCATCTTGCAAGCATAGTTACGTTTGTATTTATTTGTTAGATATTGAGACAGATATCTATCCTACTGCTTTTCTAATTTATAACTTCTTCCATCCATTTCTTTCCATTCCGGAACGGTAATTTCGACCACTGTGGAGGGCGTATAATTATGATTATACTGTTTCTTTTTTTACCGTTCTCTCATTTATTTATTAGTTATGTTCAATAAGTTTTTACTTATATATCGTCAAGACTCACCAAAACATCAGCACAGAGAACCCGAAGACGCACAGCAGGGCAAACAGCAGCGTGACATCAGTCCGCGGGAGCACGCCGCCCGCGGTCAGGGCGACCGTCACGCACGCCACGGTCAGAACGAGTTCGATCAACGACGTCACGAACCAGGATAACGTGTGGCATGAGAGGTTGACGCCCATCACTGACATTAGCTGTGAAGGGCCATGTTAAACTCAAAAATCCTGACGAATTCATAGGGTTGAAGTGGGTATAAATAATCGAGATTATCTGTGGAGGTGATTAGACTGACGTATAATATAAGCATTATCTTGCTGAATAGAGTAAGGGACAATGAACAATATTTTCAATTAGCTACAACCACAGCTGTGTCTATAATTTCTCAGTACAGTCTACTACTATTACACCACCACTATTACAGTATACTATTATTCACCACGGAGGTATATTTAATACAATATTATCAGTAAACTTCGCCGTACTTAGTAGTAAAATGAGTGGTGCAGGTATCGTAGAGGTCCTAAGAAATCCAAATGGCATAATTCTTTATCAAATGTAATAAAATAGCTCAACATATAAAATCAATCATACTACGTTATCAATGATAATGCCCACGTAAAATAGAGAAGACATGAAACTATTAGACCTAAATACTAATGAAGATAATGATGATGATCATAATGAAGCACATATTCTGAGTTGTGAACCTTACCATAGTGTTGCCAGATTCCTTGTCAGACACGATGAACCGGACGGCAGACGCGACCGTGAAGAGCAGGGAGAAGAAAAACGCCACAACCAGCGCTTGCGACTCATACAAAGATGATTGGAAGCTAGATACACACACATACAGAAAACGTTAGACACACAAAGTAACATAGCCCTTAAACATATTGTTCACCTTTTGCCTGTAGCTATGGCATGACAAGGCACAAATCAAAACACAAAAATAACAAAATGGAACTGTGTCAATAGCAAGCTCACATAGTTTTTGCAGGATGTTTGGACATTACGATGTTAAGTCATCCACATAATAACATTTTAATACTTACTAATCTTTCCTGTAGCAGGGATATGGTGTCTGCTGCGTATAAACCGCCCACTTTTCATTCTTCTGGAGCGTCCCAGCATTAGTATCTCTCTTCTGGATGCTTCGAGAAGAATTAGCGGCCAGCTGGATGATGGCGCTGTCTATCAGGTCCTGGATTTGGACAAAGCCGCGGAAGTATCGCATGTTCTCTAGGAAACTATCTTCGGGACCAGGAGTCCAGAATCTGGTAGGATAGAACATGATTGAATTGATGATTTAAGAAATATTATCCACATATTAAAACAAGGCAAGGCTGGAGATATTATCTCCAGAGAGAGAGAGAGAGAGAGAGAAACAGCATCTGAAATTAGGTTAATTTACGATTGCCTTGGGTCATTTAAGCCCAATTGCACCAAGACAGGTTAGCGACACTAACTTCGGGTTAGCCTCGAACTCGAGATTCTCTACAAAGTTGTGAGTTCCATCTTGATTTTTTCAAAGCTACAAAAATCGTCCAAAGACAGCTTGAGAAGTAAGTACTCACTGATTCCTTATTCTAGTAGTGGTCGGTACACTCTCTATGTCCATACGGATTGCGTACTCCACATTCATTGGTCTGCCTTTTTGCTCCTCCGCGTTCTTGAATACTAAACCTGCAAAACAGCACTCGTGATAAATTTAACCTTGTCCGGTTTTTAATATAAAATCTAATCAAAACAGAAAATTCATTGCAAGTCGCGGGATACAAAATAATCATGGCAGATACCTGCAGAAAATTCGTTGACTCTAGTTAGTCTGACGGCCTCATGTGCGAGTTCCTGTTCGTCTCGCGTGGCATGGAATCGGTCCATGTTGATGCAGTGCAGCAAATCTGATGCCTTATTGAGCATGCCGCCGACATTCTGAAATATTGAACATTTTCTCGTGTTCAGTTACCCTCCACTCGAGGACTGTGAGAACTTTTGAAAAGGGCACAAGATAACAACAAGATGAAGTGATATTTGTATCTCTTTGGATGACATTGACGTTATTTAAGACTAAATTAGACTCACACAAACCAAGGTCAAATCCCTTTATACAAAATTTTAGTCTGACGGGAAGCTACCAATACTGACTCTAGTTATTGCAAGAGGATCCTTGACTTCAGTGAATCTTTATTGCAGTCCCATTACAAAGAATAAGGTGACACTTAATTTATTACGGCCGTATTTATTACCTTGAGATCCCCAAATTCATCGAACAGCCCCTCTATATCGACGTCTGGCACTGTGGCATCTCCGACAAGACTATCTTTTAACTGACTAAGAGCTGGTGACGTGATCAGTCTGCGTAGAACGTCGATACCATCTCGGTGCTTCGAGAGTTTGTCGACTGATGAGAACGCGTGGGCAAAAGAGTGTACTAAATTTGTGAGTTTACGCATGTGAGCGTATGTTGAATTTGCCTGGAAATAGAGGAAACAATTTTGTGTCGTTCGTAGGTGTTTCTATAATGAATACTTCGTTGTCGTTGGAGGCCTTGATTTTTTTCTAGGAATAAGTAGGTAGATTAATTAATTTTCAAGGAGCAACATAATTGACCTGCAGGTCTCTTAGTTAGCATAGATATCTCACACGTTCTCAGAGAAATCTTACCCGAATACAGAGCTTGATAAGTCGTAAAGTAATAAAATATACTTAATGAATTTTCAATTAGGTACCTACCTGTTCGATAATTTTTTCGACTGTTGGATTTGAAGGTGTGTAAAGTATCCTTCCCATGATAAGTGGTTTTATGTAGCTCCAAACGATCTTTCCGCCGTACATATTTATTATGTCTTTGTATAAAGTCTTACAGAAATCCGCTGTAAAAACATGATAAATGAATTTTTGGGAGATGTCAGACAATTTGATCTAGATCCCAACTCTACACCAAATGCTGAATGATATGATAGGCAAACATTGGTTATTAAGCAATTTCAGCATGCAGTACCCGTAATAAGTAATACGGAATTTTCACGGAATTTTCGACTGAATTTCTACATTTATTCCTGATATTTTAGAATGTTCTGTAACTTTAAATTTCTAAACTACAAAAAATACATGGGTGAAACTACTAACTGGGCAACACTTTAAGCTGCAAAGGATCAGGTTCCCTGGAGTAGTCCACGGTTTCAGCGATGGCCTTGTAGAACCGGTTGTCGACTCCTTGCATGGGCTTCCCGCAAAGCATGTTGCCGGCGGCTGCTAAGAAACTGGACGCTGTGAAACAACATGTTGTTTTGAGCTAAAACTTTTAGATAATCAGCTCCTAAGTTTAACTTTAGCAGTGCTTAGAACTATACCGCCTCCAACCATAAAACTTACACAAAGCCTCAGTTCACCCTTGAATTAACCTTTTTGTAATATGGATTAAAATTCAATTCAAGATTAGGTACTTATTAGTTTCCTATTGAAAAATTAGAGTACCTAGGCAAATATTTCAATAAGAAAAAGATGATATTATTGCCTGACTGTATTACAACTTGATATTTAAGTAGTAATAAAACTTACATGAGATAAGGTTTCCGACAGAGGTAAAGTTGGCCAGGCTTTGGAACAGTGGCTCCTTGACCAGGGTTTCGCTCAAGTCTCCAACATTGTCTTGGATGATGGGCATGAGTGCCGCCATCTTCGGATAGCTCTCGAGGACTGTGGCGCCCTCTGCTTCGGTGAGGTTAGAGGCGGTGTACAGTTTAGATAGCAGGACGGACGATACCTGTAGTATTCAATTTGACTTATCATCAGTAATCAGTAAATCTTTAATCCATAGTTGCAAATGGCTTTCAAAAATAAGTAACCATCACCAGTGTAACCAGTTAGGTACAAATATGGACCCTACTAGGGCCTAATATATTAATACCTACAGCAAATGGTTCATAAAAACGATCACTATGTAAAATTTTATGTATGTAGATGATTTTGTGATGAATGTTAAAGAGGGAAACATTAAGTACGCTTAGCTTACTTTTTCGCTAATGGTGTTGTTATACATGTCATCGAAGATAGAGTTATCTTGACGACTCCTTTGATATAGTATAAGGAGAAAACATTTTACTTACATAGGCAAAAAAGTTAACAACTTTTACGTCACAATTTAAGCAAGTCTTTGTGAATTCACCAACCTTATTCATCACATATCCAAAGTTGATATTCTCCATCAACACCGGCACAATCTGTTTGGCTTGCTCATCGGAGAGGTTGCAGAACTGCTCGATGATAGCAACATACACGTCCTCCAAGGTCACCACGTCCACTTCAGCGGGGATGATGACTTTCGACATGTTCTCCATTTGGCAGACGAAGCTGCTGACGCGATAGTCGGATTTGGGAGTCAAAATCTAAAAATAAGAATTGCCGTACAAATGCATGGAGGACAACTGAATTCTTAAATTTCTAACCAGTCAATACGAATTAAAAGACGCAATTTCCGATTGCAAGATGATGGAATCAATGGAAGTGTAGGTTTTAGAAATACATACGTATGCTTTTCTTTAAGTCTTAATCCAATCGTTTATTACTAGTACTTATTAAATAAGTATTAGATTAAAATTTTTGATCTATGCCAGGTTGACGTTCGTTAAAAACCTTACCGGTTTCAAGTTAATGTACCCAGCATTCACCCTGGGTGCCGCAATAGACCAGAAGTTGGTATTATTGATGCCTAGCGCGCTCAGTCCTGACTCTACGCGCTCCGCAGAAGAGAACAGTTCTGATATTTCCACTGAAATTCGAAAGATTACGTCTAAATGAATGTAATTACAAGATAGTTAAAGTCAATGAGAAGGTAATGAAGAAGAATATAAAGAGCAAATTGTTGGCTAAATACTTAAGAAGGACCTACTTCGTCATGAATGTTTTGCCATACCTTTAAGTTCATCCTTGTCTAGCAAGTTGTCCTTAAAGTCTTGCATGATTTTTAGTCCTTGAGTGAGAAACTCTATGTCTGCTTCTAACGGAGAGTCTTCTAGGATTGGGTGGAGCTCATGTATTATGCTGTGTAAACTAAAAAAGGAAACAATTATGTGCCGTAGACCTTTAGATATATGAGTTCTAAGTTACGGCGTCAGAAACTTTCTCAAAACAAAACAAAAAATAGTTCCTTTTTACCTATAAACGACGCTGTCCAAAGTTTCAGCATTGAGCAACCTCATGACGAAGTCCAGCATGGCTGATAGCCTTCCCTCCATCAGCTCCTGCACATCCATGCCACTGGCTACTCCTAGGAGACGAGCCACGTGGTCCAAGAGCTGTTCCACATGTATTACTATGTTGGCAATGAAGTCGAAATGCCAGAATTTGTCGAGTTGTAGTTTTGGCAACTGGAAATCATAGTTATGGATTTGGAATATAAAATAAATCAATGGAATAACGTCTTATAATTGCTTTCGTGAGTATGGGGGTACATTAAAGGATTGGAAGATATATATGTTACTAAAATGAGATCTGGGTAGGTTAATATATTATAAAGTTAACTTACCTCTTTTTCAATCAAAGTAAAGTTCAAATTATTTTTTATTACATCGATTGTCCTGCTACAGTTAGATTTGTAGCAAACATCAATATTCTGATCATTGAAGTTCACACATTTGTGCAGTTGCTTGCACTGCTTTATCTGAAACATTGCATTATGGGACTGTATTTATTTTATTCGTTTTTTTATCGTGTTATTTAATTAATGTTTACTTACTGCTTTTAAATTAACTACGATGTCATCTACAGCTATACCATGACTAATTTCTTGTAGTTCTTTAGCAAATTCATTGTTTTCCTTTAAGTATTTCTTCAATGGTTCCTTCACATCTAATCTATGAGCTACAGCAGCTTGCAGTTGTTTTATGAAAGGAGTATCACTGATGCCTTGTATTTCTTTTAGATGGGGTAACTGAGACCGAAGAAGTTTCAAAGTTTGGGCCAACACTTTTGTGAATCTGCAATTGATGCCAATAATCTTCCACACAATGTCATAGCAATTGAGAGAACTTAAAATCGTAGAAAATTACATAAGCAGAGACTATATAGCTACAGAAAATTCTTACAAAACTCCACTTAAAACACTTACAAAGTAGCATTTCCAAAAGCGTTCCGACTGACGTTCCTTGCCAAACAATCTGAGAGCTTGGGCGAATGGCTAGACAAGTCATCGAGCAAATGCAATTCCACATGGCTCAAGAATACATTCACTGCTTTGTTGAGTTCGTACTTCGTGTAGTTTCGTGTTGACATTAACTAGAAGATGACGTAAGGTTAAAATCTTAAATATTATAGTCTGTCATCAAGTACGGGTGATCCTTGATGGTCTAAGTAAGGTAGATAGTTTATTCTTACCTCCATAAAAACCATGTCCCAGTGGAAGTCGGTCTTCAGCGTCTGGTAGATGCTGTCCATGGTCATCTCGTGGAGGTGGCACAGGAGGTTATCGTACTCCTGCTTTTTAAAGAGTTGCAAGTCCAGTTGCTTGAACCACGTTGTGAATTGGGAGCAGAGTGTGCACTGGCTATAACGGACAATTTGGAGTATCAAAAAAAGGGCAAAAAGGTGGTGTCAGGCATACCAGAGTTGAACTTATTGTGACCGTAATTCCTTCAACTTTTCATAAAAAATATTTTCATAAAAAAGGTATAAATATTAGTTAAAGTGATGACAGAATCAGACATACAAAAAAATTAAAACTAAAACCTCAATTACCTGCTATTCAAAAACAGTGTGCCGGCGTCAACAACGTTCATAAGAAAACCAAATGCGACCTTAGTCATGGTTTCTTGGGAAAACAGATTCGTTGCGACTTTCCTCAAATTCGCTAGTTTTTCTTCAGTCACCCATTCAGGCTGCTGCGGTGTTTGAGGACCATCTTTCACAAAATCCACTTTTGATTCTACATTTTCTATATCGTTGTTTAAAGATACGTAATCTATATCTGATGATAATTTAAGTTGATTGTCGTACCCCTGTAAAATATATCATTTGCTCAAACCATGACTTCAAAGCATGGTGAAATACCAGCTAAGAATAAGATTAATTGATCCATGATCAAATTTACCTGAGAAGCAAACACAAGCAGTGGTAGTTCTTTAAATAACTCGGTCTTTTCCTCCATGCACAGTTGGGTCTTCAAATCAGACATGATACCGGTTCTGTCTGGAATGTAGTCGGATAGCGTGATATTGGGGAGGCAGAGGACATCCGTGTTGTTAACGTTGATATCTCGAAGGAGGCGGACAAACTAGAGACAAAATATGGTAATCCAAAATCATTTTAATATAAGTAATGTGTGAGACTACGTTATTATATGAGTATACATAAGAAAATCTAAATGTGTAACCATGTTCTTCGCAAGTAAACGACACCTTATCTTATTTTATCTAAAAAGCTCTCTTTCTTTTAAAGGCAAAACATATCGTCTAAGAAGTTGGAGTTGACCTGCAATAAACTCTCAAAAGTTAAAGACAATTAATAAAAACATACTTACATGAATCTTATCAAGATTAGTGAAAACATCTTCGACAATCACGAAACTGTTTTCTAAAGAATCGAGAAACTTGGTGGCATAGGGTCCATTGTACAGTTCCCTCAAGGTTTTCCACCAATCGTCTCCCGAAATGAAACTGAGAATCACATTCTGGTGTTCCAGACTTGACTGGAGATATTTGAGGTATAGCGGTATGCCAAGATCGTAGGAATATTGAATAGTGTGTTTCCAGTAGTTTATGATCTGCTTTCTGAAAATGATTCGCAAATACTGATCATGTTCTTAAAATGCAATGGGGCATAAACAATTTCATCATGACGATAAATTTAACTCACCTATTTTTAAATAGTACAGAAACGCTTGTCATATTGTCTAATTCATCTAGAGGTAATATTATATTCAATAAATTATATAAACTTTTGCGATAAACTTCAAAATCGTCGGTAATGGTATTTTCAACTGCCCCATAAACTGCTTGATAGTTTTTAGAGCACAGAAGTACTTTAGTCCTTTGCGTATCTACTAAAATATCTTTTCGAGTATCATTTTGTTTCAAGTCCTCACACATTGTCATTATACCATTTGTTATTGTGTAGTGATCATCATTTTGCCAGACGAGGTTTGTTATCAGATCAAAGTGTAAAGCGATAGCTTCAATTGATCTTTTTTTGAAGATTTTCTGTATTGTAATTAAATCTTTTCCCAACGTCTTAATGTCATCTTCTGATAAATCTTTGGAAATGTCATTTAGTTTTAAATTATCCATATCAGTATGTAATTTGTTAATGCCCGCTACTATTCTTGCTAAATAAGCAGTTGCAGCAATTTGTTTTACATTAATTTCATTAAAAAGTCTATAAGACACACCCGTCTTATTCAAAGTATACGTTAAAATGGTGTTGATAATTTTTTCAAACTTCCCTTGGATCGTTTTAAGTTTTAAATCATCTTCAGATATGGCTGTGTCATTTTTGCTTGAAATATTTTTTAATAAAGCTGTTAATTTTTCCACTTTCTCGAAAGCGTTTCTGTAGTTGCTCATTAGATTTGTTACATTAGCAGTGTAGAAGTAGTATTGCTAGAAAAAGAAAAAAACACCAATAAAAGTTACAACTCAACTCCACATAACCATAACCATAATATATATGAAAAAACACCCTTCGCAATTCAACACTTTCACTACCGCAAGCTCATTAGCTTTACTAACTTTACTTTTTATGAAAAATGGAGACGTAAAGAGATCAGAGCTTGGTTCAATACTTACAGGTCGTGCAACAACATCAAGCAAAGTGTTCTCTCCACGCGGAAGCGAGATCCAGTGCAGCAGCGAAGGACAAATGTACGGCTGGACCTTTCGGATGCTGTCGGCGTCTATGATACTCCCCGGAGGAGGCACTAACGACGTAACCACTGCCTCACAATCCCAGAATTGAGATTGGGATGCTCGACGAATCTGTAAGTTTGATAGATTAGTACTAAGTACTACACTTCGCTTTGCTTCACTTGTGTGGAAACGACTCCTTGCTACTGACTAAACATAAATACAAAATATAAATGACTGTCTTTCTAAAAATAGGTACCTAGAGTACCTACCTGATTCATAAAACCGTAATCCCAGTAAGAGTTCAGCAGAACTCCGATGAAGTCTGTCATCTTGTTGTAAAGCAGGTATAGACCCGTTGTCTTTGTGAATCCGATTACTTGTAGCACGTTGGAGTTTGGTTCTGTAATAATAAAGCTGTAAGTAACCAACATCATCACCATAAACCGGTTTCATGTTACCTGCTGCTCAGTCTACATTGCCAGCCATCGGTGCCATGTAACTCTGCATAATGTACGAATGTAAGTATGTCATCAACATATATATCTTTTGATGTAGCTTACCATTAACTTCATAGAAGTAAGTATGCAGATCATCCGCCATATTTCCAACCAGAACAGACAGGAACCGTAGAGAGTTCTTCCACGTAGACCTGAACAGGGTATTACAGTCATCGTCTATGTACGTGTTGTTGGTACATTTAAGATATCCTTCCCATAAGCCGTTGAGAGAGAGACTATCGTGTGCTTCGGGTGTGTTGATAGAGTTCAGAACTTTGTCCAGTTTCATGAAGAAACCTCTGAAAATATCGTTACAGAATATTGATTAAATTGATATGTAGACGATGTGATGATCACTCGATCTTGGGTTAGTGACCCAAATAATATTAAGTCACTAAAATCATTACCGGTTCACTTCGGATCTGCTTTTGCTACTGTCTGTACTTGCATTTAGAGATATTAAATAGAACATTAAAATACAGGAGATTGTGGATTGAAAATAAAATTATTTTTAAAAATACCTTATAGCAGCGTCCTTGCCTTCTAGGGCATGCTGCGCAAACCTCCAGGCTGCGACAAACGTCATAGGCCTCTCTGATATAGCAGACGTATCATTAGCTATTTCTTCTAGAACCTTCTTCAACGCTGCTGTATCTTTTATCAAAGAGTCGAATGTCGACGAGAATTTTAGGAAGATGTGCTGTGAGGTGGTGTTCCAAGTTTTCATATCCTGGAATATTATTTTTGACATACAGGATTTACTTACGAATCTTTTCTAACGAATACTAGAGAAATCGAATAGGAACTTACAAGGCGTGTCAAGTTCTTTTCCCTCAAGTAGTCGACCCACTCTTGTTGGAAGTCTCTGTCGAGGCAGAGTACTGTCTCCAGTGCCGCCACTGCTTCCTTTGAGCTCTCGGTAAGGTCTAGAATATTGGTCAAGCTTGACGAGCAAGGCCATGGCGGTTCCGCGTTCATTGATGCTATTATTGGTTCTACCTGAAATATAAAAATCATGTTTAAAACGAAAAATCTACAGAAGCAAAATGTCCATTATCCGTTCAAATTCCTAACTATAAAAGGAAGAGTAAGAGTATGATTTTCACTAATAAGTATAATTAACTGGTGAACTTCTGAGCATATAATACTTATAACGGTTGTTTAAAAAAATCCATTGTTAAAATAAGAACGAAACATGAAATACAACTTACTGCCAAAGTGAAAATGGCCCAACGTGCAAAAACTAAAAAAGAATTGAGACTAAAGCGGTGAATAAAGAGCTTCCAGACTATACTGACCTCAGTGTCATCATTGGCTAGAATGCTGGCAGCGTCAGCCATCAGGTACGGGAGATTTGGGATGAGTTGTCTTATCACTCGCAGCGTTGATGGAGGGAGATCAGAAGAATATGATTCATTTCTGGACAGTGCTGGCAAAAACACACACATTGGAACCAATTGATGATGATGACACATAACATTGCTTAAATAATATAATTCTTATCTATTCAAACCATATTAAGAGCAGCCCTAACTCAAAGCCATTGCCTGCCTCTTTGTTTCAAGCGCTAATTTTCGTTTTATCATCAATCAATCAACCGTTTTATCCAAGTGAGCCTTATTAGAATTTCTTAAAGACTTGCGCTAAAATTTTGTTAGTGGTGCTGGGTCCGTCCGGGGTGGTATCACGGTATCACCGTCTTTCCCCATTAACCTGCCGCCAAATAGCAGTGCTTGCATTGTTGTGTTCTGGTAGAGGGTTAAGGCAGCCGGTGAAATTTCTGGCACAGAGGCATTCCATCTTAGGCTTCAGGTAGGCAACGCATTCGAGATCTTATGGTTTCTTAATTTCGGTGTCCATGGGTCGCAGTGACCACTTACCATCAGGTGGGCTGTGCGCTCGTTTGCCTATACCATTCGTATAAAAAAGTGAACTAAATAGAAGTACACATAATGGAAATGTCGATGGCGTGCTATGATATGATCGCTCTTAAATTGCACAATATTGTTTTTTAACCTGATGTTGTATGTATGTTGTCATCATCATCATCATCATCATCATCTTTTCAGCCGAAAGACGTCCACTGCTGGACATAGGCCTCCCCCAAGGCTCGCCACTCAGACCGGTCCTCTGCTACTTGCTTCCACCGGTTTCCCGCGACCTTCACGAGGTCGTCGCTCCATCTTGTTGGAGGCCTACCGACAGCTCGTCTCCCGGTTCGCGGGCGCCACTCGAGAACTTTCCGGCCCCATCGGCCATCAGTCCTGCGAGCAATGTGCCCCGCCCACTGCCACTTAAGGCTCGCAATTCTTCGGGCTATGTCGTTGACCCTAGTTCTAAATGATAGATTTTTATGTATTTTGTATATTTTATAAACTTATTTTTACCTGATATAACCCTGACAAACTCCTCAGTGACGGCCAGAGGTCCGGTCATGATGTCAAAGCTGCGCTTCACTGTGGTCCAGCCTTCACCGGTCAAGTTGAAGAGTTCTCGGTCCATGAGATCTAACAAACGGAATCCGAACTTAAGGCTGAAAGTATACAATGAAACAACTTTTAATTCGCGCAATGGAGAAATAGTGAATTTAATTATTCGTCCAAAATATGCACCTTAAATGCAAACTCCTTTGCAAATTATCTCTTCCAAACCAAAATTCTTTAGCCTTCTCCAACAGGGATGCTACATCTTTTAGCTCTTCTTTATCCATTCCATAGGTTTTGAATTCGAAAAGGTAAGTGTAGTCAGTTTCTAGATTCACATACAACTTCTTGACGCCGTCGATGAGCTGCGTCCAGTTCACTTCGTCCATCGGTCCATGTGACGAGTTAGTTATATTTTCTATCTGAAACAAAAGGTATCAATTCAATTCTTCCCAATGCTTTACAAAGAAGATTAGATCAAAAGAAGATAAAATCTATCAATAAAAATGATAGATTTTTATTCTATATCACTCTGATGATGCCAACGAAGACAGTGATCCTGGTGATACTAATCTAAAAATGCTTTACCAGTGTTCTTACGGACATAGGTACTTACAGCTTTCCCAATTAAGGAGTTTTTCAGCAAACCTCTTTCGATAGCAGAAGACATGTTGCACATTGCGATCACCAAACGTCGGGTGTCTGTTTCTGGCATGGATATATACGTGGACGCTTTTTCAACACCGTGGCACAACATGTTTTCACTGTGCGTTGATAATGACTTAAACGTCTGAAATGTAAAAAAAAATAAAAGAATCAAACCCCATACCAATGAACCGCGGAGTCTTGCAGGATTCATTGCAATATTACCTTTTCTTCATCTAAAGCTGTCATTAACACAGTTTTCAATATATCTGGGTATTTCTCCTTCACCAGCATCGCCAGCTCTTTCGGCGTGGTGTCCAACTGGTCGTTCATAGCTGTCACCATTGTTGTAGCGTCTATCAGTGTGGGTGTTATCTTAAAGTCTAGTATCGTGTTCTGCTTTATTATTTCTTTTGCTAATGCGCCATGTACTGTTATTCTGCAACGAGCAAAGTACATATTAACCTACATCTTTTATTGAAACATCATATAATTTGCTAATCATAAAAATGGGATTTTCCATGCGACATACTTACAATATTTGCTTGCTTAGATTACTCTTTGCTTCAAACATTTTCATGACTGCCGCGTGTTTGGTGCCATTAAACAAGGTTTTCCAGTCAATACTTGGTTTGACTTCTAAGTTAAACATCGATAACGTTTTATAGAAATCTTGTAATACTTTAAAATCTTTATCAATGGTATATATTTGACTACTGGTATCTTTGCCGAGAGTTTCTTGAATAAGCAGCGACGCCATATCGTTAATCTAAAGCAAATATAAGTTTTATAATTATAGCTATAAAATTGACAATATAAAGTAATGGTAAACAATATTGGCACTAACATTACTCTTTACATCAAAATAGCCAAAAGATGTAACTAGATCCGTGAAGTAGTTTTTCCAAACGTCGCTACAGAGCTTACTTTTCAGCATGTTAGCGTCAGCACTTGACACGACGAATAATCTCTGAAGCTTATTTTTGTCACAAAACATTTGTCCAGGTAAATTGATCTTAGATGTGAAAATCTGCAATTAAAGAATCATGGATAATCCTGCGAACAATAATTAGACTTAATTTCTTTCATTATTTTATCAACGTATAATTTCCGTTTTACAAAAGGCATTTGATAATCCTTAATTCATGCAAACTCAATTAACAAAAAACAATACCTGAGCTCTTTCACCGTCGGCTAAAGCATCCAGACCCTTACCCAGTATTGTAACGGGAATATCCAAAAGTATTTTAAATCCTTCGGAGTTTCGCAAGGTAACGTTATAGGCAATCTCTTCTATATGCATGTTTATAATGACCACCTTATGAGCTCCTTCAATTAGTTTCGTAAAAAGAGTAGAATAAAATAAAACTTCATGTCTTTTGTCATCTGGGATCCACTTATAAATTAGATTTGCAAGTTTTGATAATCTGTAATAGAAAACAATCTCTGTAAAATTTCATCCAAATTTGCGATATGTCGATAAACCTTAGAAGTGCACACTTACACATCAAACGCATCAACACCCGAGTTGTTGGCCATCCCATCAAACATTTTCACTGCGTTACTAAATTCATCGGACACCGATTTAAAGTCTTGAGCGTTGCCAAGTTTATTACCAACATGTGTCAAAACCAAACTGGATAGTTCTTCAACGGTCTTGCTTCCGTATTTGTTCGACAAGAATTTGCTTAGATATTGGACGCCAACAATAGCCGAATCGATGAGTTCTCGCAGTGATTTGTAGGATTTAGTATCACCGAACGTTGGCTTGAATTGGTCCATTAATTTTGTTACACTGAAACAATATGTTTCATGACATTGATAAAATGCCAACACACCTGATAGAACTCACTTTACGCTAAGATCGGGGTCAAATTACCAATTCTACTTTTCTCCTTATATGATTTGAATACTCACAAGGTTAGATTAAAGTAGCTGAAATCCTCTTGGCCCTTGAACAACATCATTAGCTCAGGTGGTACGAAACTGTGGATGTTTGTCATGCGCAGTACGGCTGTCAACATATGCCCCAACTGTGTCAACCTGTCATCCCCACTTAACTTTTTGTACATGTCACCTATCTGTTAAATTGAAAATATCAGTTTTATTAACCAAATCTAGCTCGTAAAAAGATTCATCTACAGATTCGACCGTATTTTCAGACTTACCATATTAATATATTTACTAAAATTCACTTCAAAGATTAAATCTAAAAGTATTTTCCTAATATCTTTGGTCGATAGCAAACATAGTTTCTTGACTATTATGTTTAAATGTTCAACGTTCTCAATCTTCAATGTTTCTACCATTGATTCTTCGCTACATCGATCTATGTTTCCTTTTATAACCTGAAAGGTGAATAACATCAAATGCATTTAAATAAAGGTGAAAAACATGAAACATTTACAAAAATGTACTTAGACGATCTTCTACCAACTTACACCTTGAAAACTAAGTTCCGATCTCATGACACTTTCCGCGACGTCTTGTGATATGTTGAGCTTGGTAGTTATATATCGCTTCACCCTTGCAGGGTTACTAAATAAATCTTTTACTTTTAAGCCATATTCTGAAAAGAATTAAGCGATAAACTCAACCTGTCCTCAGTATTATAAAGAGAAAATTGAAGATGATGAAAACACATTTACGATGTAGGTACTTTAAAATTGAATTAGCAAGATTAATCATGTAACAATAAGGAAGTTAAACAAAAATAAAGAGAACTCACTGTTAATAGAGACGAAAGTGGGCTCATCGACGACGTCTGCCAAGGTAGAGAGCAGCTTGAGAGCATCCGGGACGGTAGCTGCGACGTTGAGGACAGAGTCGTTGTAAATGAGGGGAGTGAACTGCCGCTGCAGTTTTGTTAGGCTAAAACAAAAAAGTGAGAAAGAAAAGTTGGTGAAGAGTTGAAAACAGCAAAAATCAGCAAAATAGAAGAGAAAAAGAACTCAGGGCGTAGGAGAAGCGTACTTCGCAAAGTTATTTTTTTGTTAATTGTGTGGACTTGACAGTCCACTGTGTTTTAGGTATTCATATCCTTATTCATTTTGCAATTGTAGTTAATTTACCTGACAAGTAGGTATCCTTTTTTAGGATTCCACGCAACAAAACAACACTAAAAAAAATTGGTAATAGGTAAAAACTTAACATTTCACAGACGGTACATTTGGTAATTTAACACTAATTCAGAAGCGTCACGATTTACGTGATGACATTATTACAACAAAGGAGTCCAAGTCGCACTTGACTTAAAAAGTATAAGCTCAGAAAATTAAATAAGTACTTAGTAACGTAAGTAATTACGAAATCTTCTGCTTGTATTTGCATGACGTCAACATCACAGTAAATATTGCCCATTCGTAACGTAACGTAATTCAACACTTTTAGTTTTGGAGTGAACTTTAAATATTTAGTGAATGCCAAAAAGCACGTCACTTTAGCTGATAATAAGGTCAAAGCTGGACCAACACGTACATTCAGAAATAATATTACTTAGATACTTACCTACTCATATACCTAGGTAACGGTAGAGTAATAGAACAACTTAACGAATAGACTGAAACTTGTATAGATTGAAAAGGGATAACAATATGCATGCCAGTTGGAAGGATTTATAAGATCTTTTAAGAACGAGCACATTACAAAAAACTGCTTCAGTCAATTTCTAAAGCAGATAATAAATAAGTGTGGATGTACTATAGACGACAAGAGCATAGTGTCCAGTTGCACTACTACCGTTTCTTTCGAACTTCCGTAACCTTGAGTTGTCTGCTAGCTAAATTAGTAGCTTAAAACTATTTACGAGTCTAAGTAACTTGTTTTACGACTTCTGGGTAGCTTTACATATGTCTTTCCTGATTTCTGTACTCACTATAATAAAACCAGGTGAATGACTAATGGCTGCGAATGTGACAACGCGATCCCGCACACATCGCGGAGGAGACTCGCTGGGGTTTGAGTGGGTATTCCGGCCACTCTGGTCGGCGAGTCCCACATAACCACCTGCCCCCCGGGGTGGGGGGGGGGGTAAGCCTAAATGCATTTCCCCAGTGAAAACAAAAAAAAGGTGAATGACTGACTCCTACTATCCTAATCTTAATTACCGCGAGTGAAAACGAGTTGAACACGTGCGAGATTTTATTGCTTTCGATTTTATAAGATTTAATTTGAAGAATTTGTGTTAACATATACAAGCTGAAAAAAAAAAGACAATTCTAACTTAATAAAAAGCATTGAAAGCTATGTTTCAGGACCTGCAACCAACCCCAGCGATAGTGACGTCAACTGGTGAACATATGATATCATCCTCATTGACTATATATTTTGGGAGATGTTGTTGTTGATAGATCATTAAAACAGGCACCTTCGTTCCACTGAATTTATTCACTTCAGGTATATTATGTACACAGAATTTATGCGGATTCCCCATTAGGTCCTTACCGGTGCGCGGTCGCCAAGAGAGAGAGATTACAGTTTTCTTATTTGAATTTTTGACGTATCTGTCATAGGTTACATGGAGTAAGTAGTAATAGACATGATAGAACGCATGGCCATGGAAGCGTGAGGCGACAGTGGCGCCACATCACCCCCCCACGGAGAGAAAAAGATGGGGAAGAAAAAAAAAATACAATTGCAAAAATTTTGAAGTGACTGGACCTATGAGCGAACTTAAAATTAAAACCTAACATTAATATACAGGGTAAACTAAATATTTACAACTTATTCTAGTTACTTATGCTATGTACAAGTTAAAATTAACTTAATGCTAGTTAATTTATAATATATTATACAAAAATAGACCGTTTAAAATTTAAGTCAGAAAAGTATACAGCAGTACAGTAGGTAGTGTTGAATAATAGTGTTTACATAAGAGCTTAATCTATAACTATACTTAGGTAAATTTGTACATAGGTTTATAAAGTTAGTGACAGTTTGAGTATCTATAATGTAAAGTGATATGAGAGGTTAGGAAGGATCATAGGGAATTTTGAAGTGGACCTTCCTACCAGACCGTGTGGCGTACTCAGGTCTAGGCTTAGGCGAAACCAGTGCTGGTTTTAGTGCTGGTGGCATCACAGGTGACGGCGCGGCAGGCGGCGGCGGAGTAGCTGTAACAGAAGACGGGTGAGCAACGAGCGGAACCGGGGCGGCGACAGGAGTCGCTGGGGCGGCTGTAGGAGTCGTTGGGTCGTCGGTCAGGATGTGCGCCGGTTTGACACGATCCAGGCTGACCTCTACCTCTCTACCTTTTATATGTAAGGTGGCGGTTTTCTCCTTCCTCTGTAGAATCCGATAGGGGCCTGTGTAGGGTGGCTGAAGAGGCCGGCGTACAGCGTCTTCGCGCAAGAACGCGTGCGTGGCTGTGGGCCAGTCTTTGTATGTGAACATTGCTCGTCTACCGTGACGAGAGGCGGGGACTGGTCGGAATTGGGCCATTTTGCTCCTCAGCTCGTTGACAAAATCACTCAGGTCGGTTGAGTGATCGGTCGTGGCACCGGGTGGCGCCACTAGCTCGCCGGGCAGGCGCAGCGGTTCGCCGTATAGGAGCTCTGCGGCGGACGAACCCACGTCTTCTTTGAGCGCAGAGCGTATGCCCAGGAGAACCAGCGGCAGCGCCCTGACCCACGAGTCGCCGTGGCACATCAGGGCGGCCTTCAGTTGACGGTGAAGGCGTTCCACCATCCCATTGGCCTGTGGGTGGTAGCTCGTAGTCCTAACTCTCGTCACGGCATGCACGTGCATGAGCCTTTTGAAGAGAGACGACTCGAATTGACGGCCCTGGTCGGTGGTGACGGTCGTCGGGACACCAAACCTGGCAATCCAGCCGTTTGTGAATGTTTCGGCGACTGCTTCTGCCGTCATGGTTGCCATCGGCCAGACCTCCGGCCAGCGCGTGCTGCGGTCAACGGCGGTAAGGCAGTAGTTGAAACCGTTGCACGGAGCGAGGGGGCCGATGATGTCGAGGTGGACGTGGCGTAGCCTACCTGAGGGTGCAAAGTGGCCGAGGGGCGTGGCGGCGTGGCGCGCCACCTTGCTGCGCTGACAAGGTATGCAGTGACGTACCCAATCTTGGCAGTCCTTCCTGAGGCCGGGCCACACGTAACGGTCGCCCACCAGTTTCGCCGTGGCTCGTGCGCCGGGGTGACTCAAACCATGCAGTCTGTTGAACACCGAGCGGCGGTAGGGTGGCGTGAGGAAGGGGCGGGGCTTCCCGGTGGAGACGTCGCAGATGAGTTGGCAGTTCGTCCCGGGGATGCAGACTTGCTCGAGCCTGAGGGAAGAGTCGTTAGACTGACGAAGGCTGTTCAGCTCGTCGTCTGTCTCTTGTGAGGCGGCGAGGGCGGTGTAGTCCTCCTCGAGCGAGATCGCCTCTATCCTCGACATGGCGTCGGCTACCACGTTGTCTTGACCTGCGATGTGCACGATGTCCGTGGTGAACTGGCTGATGAATGAGAGCTGGTTGAGTTGAGCGGGTGGCAGCTTCTCGCGGCGCTGGGAGAAGGCGTATACAAGAGGCTTGTGATCGGTGTAGACCGTGGCGTGCTGTGCTTCCAGGATGTGCCGGAAATGTTGCACGCTCTCGTATACGGCTAACAACTCCCTGTAGTAGGCTGGCCACTCGCTCTGCGCCTTGGTGAGCTTCTTGCTGAAGAAAGCGATGGGTTGCCAGGCGTCATCGACGCGCTGCTGGAGGCAGGAACCAACCTGTGTGCTGGATGCGTCTGTGAAAAGAGCAAGTGGTGCTGAGCCGATCGGGTGAGCGAGGATGGTGGCTTGAGTGAGGCTTGCCTTACACTCTTCGAAACTGCACTCCAACTCAGCGGTCCACGGAAACGGTTTGGCGCCTTTCTCCTTAGTAGCAGCCAGAGCGTCAATAAGTGGTGCTTGCAATTTTGCGGCTTGAGGCAGGAAACGTCGGTAGTAATTGAGCATCCCGAGGAACCTCCGCAGGCCTAGGATGGTTTTGGGGAGCGGGTAATCCTTCAGGGCTTGGATCCTCTCTGGTGGTGGTTGGGTGCCTTCAGCACTAATCTGGTAACCCAGGAAGACTAGCCTGTCAACGCCCAGGTTACATTTGGAAGAGTTAACCACCACTCCGAAATCTTGCAGTCTCCGGAACAATATGCGCAGATGTTCTACGTGCTCCTCTGCATCCCGGGAGTAAACGAGGATGTCGTCGACGTATGCGTATGTGAACTCTAGGCTTTGTGTTACCTCATCAATGAACCGTTGGAATGTTTGGCCTGCGTTCCTCAGTCCGAATGTCATGTATGGGAATTCAAACATTCCAAACGGTGTAGTGATGGCGGTTTTATGGATGTCGGCTGGGCAAACAGGGATCTGCTGGTAGGCTTTAACAAGGTCAATTGAGCTGAATATTGTACAGCCAGCAATTGCCTGATTAAAGTCTCCAATGTGCCGAACGGGGTACCTGTCTGGGATGGTACGGGCGTTGAGAGCGCGGTAGTCTCCACATGGTCGCCACGTGGTGTCCTTCTTCTGTGCCATGTGGAGAGGCGAGGACCAGGAGCTCATAGATGGCCTCGCTGTGCCGCATTGTACCATTTCCGCGAACTCCCTCTTTGCCGCCGCCAGCATCTGGGGTCCCAAGCGGCGTGGGCGGCAGGATACTGGCGGGCCTTCGGTCGTGGTGATGAAATGGACCGTGTTGTGTTTGCGGGCCCTTGTCAACCCAGGTGGTCGGGTGATGTCAGGGAACTCTGAAAGGAGTTGGACGTACGGTGAGTTAATTTGTTGTGCAATGGCTTTAACACTGGCCTGGCTTGCCTCGGCCAGAGGGGCAGGTGTTGATATGCCCGAATTGCCATCGTGGAGCTTCTTGCCACGGCAGTCAGGCAATAGGTTGTAATGGGCCAGGAAATCGGACCCTATTATGGCAATGTCCACGTCAGCCACCACAAAACTCCACCTGAACAGACGCTTTAGTCCTAGGTCTAAACAGAGTTGTATGTTACCATAGGTTCGTATCGAACTTCCATTTGCCGCGCTTAGGCCATAAGTGGTTGCTTCCCGGCGCTCTCGGAGGAGGCGTTTCGGAAAACAACATAGATCTGACCCTGTGTCCAATAAGAATTGCAATTTGGATACCTTGTCCGATACAAAAAGGCGGCGGCCGATAGATTGGCAGTCAGTTGCCGCCGCAACTAACTGCCGTTGAAGTTTGCCGGCGCCGGGGGGCAGCTGGTCGTCCAGGTGCAAGGTGTGGTGCACCTCTTGGCATCAGCTTGGTACCTCTTGTGATACCAACAGAGACCAGGCTGGGGTGGTGCAGACGGTGTCCGGGCTCTGGGTCCCCATCTCCCCTGGGACCGTGCCCTGGATCTGGTCCTGGGCTGCCGCTCAGCACCGATGGCACTTACCTGTTGCGATACCATCTGTTGGCATAGGAGATCAACTTTGGCCGCTAAGCCTAGCAGCCACTCCGTATTGATGGTGGTTGGTACGGGTGATGGTGTGGGTGCGGGCGGGCTTGCTACTCGTTGGGACACAGCATATACCTGTTGCATCGGTGTTGGAGGTGACACCTCCATAATGCTGTCCGCTAGCTCTGCGAGTTTTTCTAATGATAATTCAGAGTGGGAGGTTAGAATTGCCTGAATGTGGTTGGGCAACCTCGACAACCAAAGCTGTTTTAGCATCCCCAGGTCTGGGGTCTCACCTGCCAGTGCCTTTAGGTGTCTCAGGAATTGTGTTGGACGGCGGTCCCCGAGCTCCTCTTTTTGTGTGAGCTTTCTAACCCGCTCCGCCTCAGACTGGGAAAGCCTCCTTACTAACTCGGCTTTAATAACTTGGTAGGCTCCCTCCTTGGGAGGACTAGTGATGATATCTTCAAC
>OZ020289.1:4241403-4283133 GCA_963971205.1 Aethes cnicana | reverse complement strand
CTGATGTAAGCATAGTGAGGAAACCTATGCATCTATCTGCGAGGATATTCAAGGATGTGTGTGAAGTCCTCAATCCTATCTGTGATGAGAGGAGGCCTGTGAACAGCAGTGGGACGTAAATAATCTGTTGTAGCGGTGGTGGTCAATACGATCTTCGTCTGGAAAATATCTAGATTTTTTTTAACTTAAGTCTTTATTCAGATATTGCTTAACTTAGTTGTTAACTACTACTACTACTACAGCCTATTTGCGTCCCACTGCTGGACACAGGTCTCCTCTCATCACGAGGGTGTTTGGGCTATAGTCCCCACGCAAGCTCAGTGCGGATTGGGGACTTCACACACATCTTTAAATTACTTCGCAGATGCGAATATACGATGTTTTCCTTCACCGAAAAGCTCAGTGGTAAATTCAAATTGAATTTCACACATAAGTAAACTTAGAGTTGCGAGCCGGAATCGAACCCCCGACCCTCAGCATGAGAGGCGGTAGGACGAACCACTAGGCCACCACGGCTTACATAGTTGTTAACTATGTTTTGAAAATGAGATCGTTTCTATCGAAGCACATAGCTGCGGTACTTGGATTTTCAGACGTGTTTTCAAGAATACTTATTCAGAGTTTTACCATATTTCCAATGTTTAGGGCTACTGAACATGATGGCGTAACTTATATTACATTCATTGACGATTGATTGATTGGTATTAAACAAAACTAACCGTTGTTTTTTTTTTAATAATTGTATTTACTCACATGTTGAATGATCCACGTTGTTCACGTTTGTCCTCACGATGTACAGACTCAGCACGACTGCCGTGGCCCAAATTATACCGCCTAATGTGATCTGCAGGGTGAAATAGATAATGTACTTACACCACAAAAATTTAATAGGGATGACGACAACTTTTTTTTCCTTAGTCTAACAGGAAGATTATTGAAAAATATTGGACACGTATTTTTTTCTTTTTTTACGTAATCAAACTTATACGGAGATATATTGAGTTGAAATGTCGCGTGACGTCACGGTTAGGTACGATTTATACCTAACGGTGACGTAGTTAGCCCCCACTCTCCAACTTTAATGCGTTTTAACTTGGTCATTCTTTGTTAATTTGATAAAACAAAAATACGTGTCTAATATTGTTTTATTACCAGACTGACGGACTAATTAGAATTTCGATTTCTTCACCCTGTCATCATCTCTATTCTTGTAAACATTTCTAAGGCTTTGTAAAATCAAGACGTGATTATTCTACCGATATACAATATACTGATACCATTATACGATTCGTATTATAGCTATATAAACCAGAATCAAGTCAATAGGCATTGATAACGATGAATAAGCATTATTTCAGATGGATGTTTTGAACTTTTGACCACACAAGTAACTACCTAGGCTAGCTGTTTATGTCGACGCCGCCGTCCGGTTTCTGGCAATTGATTATAGCCAGTATTGGCACAGATTATAGCCAATATTGGCACAGATTATAGCCAATATTGGCACATGGTTGCAGGTGTTTTTATGTAACGATCCAAAAGTCATCTTTGATTACCGTAACGTTGACAATATTTACTTGAAATGTACGCAAAACGATTACCTGACTTTGGTTACGATGGAATAGAATCTGCTCGGGATAGCCTAACCTAAGGCAGTGTAGGGGATTCATTCGGGAACCAGAGATTCTATAATATCATCACATATAATTCAGTATATATATATATATCTACATACAACGTCACAAAGGCGCATGTATGGCTTTTGAGTATATTTATAGATCCACTTAAAGTTAGTTTATACCACTAATAAAGAAAGGAATTTTTAGATTTTGTTTTCAGAATAAATAAATAAATAAATATATTGGGACATTTCACACATATTGACCTAGCCCCAAACTAAGCAAAGCTTGTACTATGGGTGCTAGACAACGATACAAATACTTATATAGAGAAATACATACATATATAATACTAAACATCCAACTTATTGTAAATTTTACTAAATTTGCTAAAATCGGAGCCTAAGTAATTTGAGTGCTCTCAGTATTTTGGTTGCGAATATAGATTAATTGTATGTGCGGCATTTGCAGTAATTGTAAAATGTATGTTACTAGAAACCATAGGGGCCCCGCTGAACGATAACGCAGAGTAGATAATAGTATGTATACTGACCAGTTTCCGCTTCCGGACGAGGTAGTCCTTCCAAAGCAGCAGACGCAGCTGCTGCGCCGCCATCGTGCGCCGGCGCCGCCGCGCCGCATCCCTGCAACCAACGCCGGTTGTAAATTTTGACGTGATAACGTCGTATAGTCTCAAGTCGAAAGTCTTCGACCAGTGTGTGTTGCCAGTGATGACTTATGGTTCCGAGACGTGGGCGCTTACGATGGGCCTCATAAGAAGGCTCAAAATCACTCGGAGGGCAATGGAGAGGGTTATGCTCGGGATTTCTCTGCGTGATAGAATCAGAAATGAGGATATCCGTAGATAGAACTAGGGTCACCGACATAGCCCGAAGAATTGCGAGCCTTAAGTGGCAGTGGGCGGGGCACATTGCTCGCAGGACTGATGGCCAATGGGGCCGGAAAGTTCTCGAGTGGCGCCCGCGATCCGGGAGACGAGCTGTCGGTAGGCCTCCAACAAGATGGAGCGACGACCTCGTGAAGGTCGCGGGAAACCGGTGGAAGCAAGTAGCACAGGACCGGTCTGAGTGGCGAGCCTTGGGGGAGGCCTATGTCCAGCAGTGGACGTCTTTTGGCTGAAATGATGATGATGATGAACGTCTTATAGATTGATGAACGCCGGCTGCGCCCGCGAAAAAACATGACGCTATAGGTAGTAGCGTTGTAGCGTTACGTAGCGTTGTAGCGTTACGTGACGTAATCACGTATAAAATTATCGTCCGTAAACCGACTTTGTAAAGTCTTTGTAAAAATTGGTTAACACCAATTTTTTTATATTACAAATAACTATGAACAATAAAAAAACCGGCAAAATATCAAAATTTTTATTGTCATTGTAAGTACCTATATTTTGTAAGTTGGTCGATTATAACTCGCAAATTAGTACAGTCGACCGCAAAGAGATATTTTGAACCTTAATTCAACGGAGTAGGATGAACAAGTGTAAACATCTCTTTTATCAAACATACTCGGAAAGTCCATTCGAAAATAGAAGACGGAAAGTCAATCATTCTTTGACTTTAAAATAAAATAAAAAAGTTTTAAATCCCTAGTAACAATTGAATGTGCCAAATGCCTTTTTTTTCGCTACAGTTTTTTTTAACTTCTCACTATATTAGCATAAAAGTGAGAAGGGCCAAGGAATAAAAATTGCTCTCATACTTTAGATATTCCTATCAGGAGGCTGCTACCTGGCCGTTCCCTGACCCAGCATCGTCAAATTGCTCATGTAAGATCATACTTTTATTAGAAATGTTAAAAGTTAAAAATATGAAAAGAACATATTTTATATTTGATTATATCATCCTTACATTGCCAGCTTTCGTTACACGTTTCACGAAACTTCGCTCGATACAATTTAATTCCAAAGTAACCTCTAACTCGGACTTTAATCCAACTTTACTCCAGTTTATTATATCAAACAGTGTAAAACTAATGTAACAGACATATTATCCATATTATATGCATTGACAGCTTTATAAATGCCATGTATTTAAACGGTATTTTTGTAAAAATTAAAACGCGATAAATAATTATTAACTAAATCGGGCGTTCTGTGCGTAGCGCTTACTCTTTCACTCGTCGCACGAGTGACAGTGACGGCTGAGCTGGGTATATAAACGGCCTTCACTTGAAACCGCAACCGTCAAAAGCTATAAGGCAGTGTCACTTTTCACATCTATCGCACATTGTATCGTGAGAAATAACCACAACATACACACCGGAGAACAATGTTGATCAGGCTCATTAACAATCTAAGTAACACTATTGGCAAAGTGCCTCGTAGCAGACGCCATTTGAAACACAAAAAAAAGTAACATTATTCTGTGACAATCTACAAGCTGTGTGTCAAATTAGCCATTTTATCTTCATTTTATACTTCTTACTAGCTTTTCCCCGCAACTTCGTATGCGCAGAAACATTAAAAAGTAAAATACCGATTTTCCCCGTTCCCGTGGGAATTTTGCAAAATCCTTTCTTAGGGGATGCCTACGTCATAACATCTACCTGCATGCCAAATTTCAGCCCGATCCGTCCCGTGGTTTGGGCTGTGCGTTGATAGATCACTATGTCAGTCAGTCAGTCAGTCACCTTTGAGTTTTATATATTTAGATTATGGAAACAAAATTAAAGATTGATTGTAAAACAGTGGGTCATATTCGTGTATTCAAATATCGTATCGAACGTGTGTTTATCCTTCTCTTACAAGATTACCACATTGTTTTTTAAACATGTAGGTACATTATTTTAGTGGCCAGTATCCCAGCGCCAGCGTGTGAACACGCTGAAGTTTTTATGGCCAGTATTTTGGCGTCAGCTACAGAACGAACGCATAGCTTGATAATGTAAACGAACGGTATGTTAATGATATTATGATGCCTTTTCATTGTTGCGGGAACTCACAATATGTGGTAAATGTTTACAAGTGCATCACGTTCACCTCCAAGGCATTCGCCCGCTCTGCGGCGCGCATTCGTTGTTTTCTCAGAGAGTAGTAAATAAGCCTATAATTGGTAGATGAAACATGAGCGAATCTATGCCTACGTTACGCGTACGTATAAAAATGTTATCATGCTGTCTGTGACGGGCACGGACTCTATACCTATAACCTCGTTATTTTCTGTTTGGATGCCTTCAGAGGGTTTATTCCGAACGTTGGCAATGTCGCTTATAGCCGTCAAATGTTTCGCTGTTTTTATTCATCATCATTTGAGCCGAAAGACGGCCACTGCTGGACATAGGCCTCCCCCAAGGCTCGTCACTCAGACCGGTCCTGTGCTACTTGTTTCCACCGGTTTCCCGCGACCTTCACGAGGTCGTCGCTCCATCTCGTTGGAGGCCTGCCGACAGCTCGTCTCCCGAGTCTCCGATCATACCGCTTTCCATTGCCTCTGCGTGACTCACTGAGTGGCTGTTTTTATTAATTTCTCAATATTACTGAATAAAGAAAGGAGTAATCATACTATAGTTGAATGACGCGTCTCGTTTTATATTTATTGGTGAGGCATTCAATGGTAAGATTACATTTAAATGCATGGAAAATGCGACGGAAAGTTTTCAAACGATAATACTTAACTCATAACTGTAATAATACAAAAAAACATGATGATAATTGTTGCAATCCATCCTTAATGTTTTATTCAACCATAGAGTAATTATTCATTCATTATTCAGTAATATTCAAAAATTAATGAAAACAGCGAAATATTTGGCAGTTATTTGCGACGTTGCCTACTTTCGGAATAAACCCTCTCCATCCCAATTCTTATTTCATCTGAATACATTTTCAGCAACGACGAGGAAAGGAAGCTTGAGATGCCAGCATTGGAGCTTAAAATCAGACGGTGTTTGAAGTGCCAGAACTGCCTGAGTGGTAAAAAATTATCAAAATTTAAAAAGAAATGAGAACATACCTAGGTACCTCAAAGAAAAAGGGGACGCTATATAAATATTCTGAAGAAAAGGGGACGCTATATAAATTTTCTATCCTGATTCGAAATAATAATCTTAGGTTTGGTGCTTTGTCACAGAACATTTAATAGTAAGTAGGTAAGTATTACATACAGAATAGCCCCGGAATCATCCGCCTGAATCTAGCCGGCGCACAACTCGCCCTTACCGTCATTTGTTTAATCCGGAGATCGAAGGTGAATCATTGGCCTGCATACTGGTACGCACACATTTACAAGTGTACAGACGTCCTCGCACGCAAACATTGACACTTCATTCGAATTGTGTTGGAAATCGTGCTTTTATAGGCCGTGTCCGGCTTTGTGCATTACTTATCTACAAATACTACCTAGTTAGAACCGATAATCAAGTGATCGACTGAATTTGAATACCCTAAGAGCCCGTATATCCGATAGTTGGTATCAAGGTGAAAGATAATTCGTTCTATATTTATCAATTCAATGTCGGATTCGGAAGCGGATGTGTCGGCCATGTTGTCAAAAAACCAAAGCAACTGAAATTATACAGTATTAATGTCAATTTGCGTTGTCAGGATTGGTTTTGTTTGTTGGGTTGATATATTGTGATAGATATATCATTACCTATCAACGCAGAGATCTATAGGAAGAGGTTGATGGTTGTAGTCTTATCACAGGTTTTTACTCTCAATAGAATACCTACATTCACTGCCACCAACGCATATATGCGTTTTGCTGACTTTCCCGCAGTGCCTCCAACGCACATGTGCGTTGCAATGTTCCCTTAATGACAGATGTGGCACCTGGCGAAAGTTCGTAAAAAGAAGTGGCAGTGAATGCGTTAAATGCTAAAGACCAGGCACTATGAATCGAGGAGGATTATAAGTTGTAAAAATCTATGTACGATATACTTAATTTACTTAGTTATGCCGCTATCAGAAAATACGAGCTATGGCCCATAAAACAGGGGATGTCACACACGTCTTTGAACTTTACAGATGCATAAAGTTTAATTATGTTTTCTCTACGAAGCCAAATGACTGCTATATACTCGTCTAAGAAAAATACATATTCTTAAATGGTAAAATCAGAGTAAGGGATGGCTCGTAAAGACCCAGGCTGAGGGCAGTAATACTATGATAATATACTATACTATAAGTAAAGCCAAGTAAGTAATAGGTACTATAACTATTTACGAGAAGTGCTAAATATCCGTTCGATAGATTCTATAAACATTCTAAGTAGGTATCCTAACCACAAGATCATCACTATCATCAGCAAATCCATAATTGACAGCGTCTCACGCGACGCCGCGCAGCTGACAGCGATGACAGGAAATGACAAAAGACGTATGACGGATACCCGAGCTGTCATTATGGGCCCATTACACTGCACCATGTCATCAATGCAACTCTTCCAAGGACGACAAATAAGTTATTAAATAATTAACACGTGATGCTTATTCTGGACCGTTCTGACGAGTAAGTACATGTGTAAACAATTAAGGCGCCTGTAGCCGTCGATGACCTTGAGCGTTTTGAGCCCGATCCTCTCAATAATAACCGCGCCAAATACGCTAACGTAAATTACAACGATAGCAATGGTTAATTTCGCCCGCTATCTTAAGTCTACCGTGGCCCAGCGGTCCAAATTCATCATGACATGAGAGCGCAAGAGGGGCGCGGGTTCAAATCACCGCTTATAATAACTTTTTGTATATATTTTTTATGAATTGAATACTTTTTTAATTAATTTACATGCTGAACATGGTACTAGTGATATTTAGATATTTTAAATGTTTTTTCGTATCAAAGTCGTAGTTTAAGAATATGCAATGCAATTAGGCATTATGCGTATGTAGGGTAAAACCCCGATTAATGACTACATTCATAATAAAGTTCAAACAGCAGGAAAACTGGCCTGTCTGGAAAAAAATTTTTTCATGGTTTTATTAATTATAATCATGATTTTTTAATGTCAAATATTCTTGAATAAAGTCATTGTTAAAATCCGATCATTCTGTACAATCTAAATATATATTCTGTACATCTATCTAAATATATAAAACTCAAAGGTGACTGACTGACTGACATAGTGATCTATCAACGCACAGCCCAAACCACTGGACAGATCTGGCTGAAATTTGGCATGCAGGTAGATGTTATGACGTAGGCATCCGCTAAGAAAGGATTTCCCGAAATTCCCACGGGAACGGGAAAAAACGGGGTTTTTCATTTTAATATTTCTGCGCATACGAAGTTGCGGGGAAAAGCTAGTCTAAATATAAAAAAACTCAAAGGTGAGGTGACTGACTGACTGACTGACATAGTGATCTATCAACGCACAGCCCAAACCACTGGACGGATCGGGCTGAAATTTGGCATGCAGGTTCCTTAGGGAACGTATGGGAGCGCTAAGAGAGGATTTCCCGAAATTCCCACGGGAACGAGAAAAAACGGAATCTTTCATTTTAATATTTCTGCGCATACGAAGTTGCGGGGAATAGTACAATATTGCAGAGGCCGCCAAGTAGTGCATTGCCGGACGATTCTATTAGTACGAGTCCGGCAATCGCAATTGCGGCCGAGGTAGATATAATGTTTTTCTTAAACAGCGAGGAAATACGTAAGGTCAGTCGGGGCAAGTGCGCCAGGATGGGGCAAGTGCGCCAGGATGAGGTAAGTGCGCCTAACATAAATATATCGAAACCTATAAATATTACTCAACTAGTAGTTGGCTGTTTACAAGGCATAGGGGCGAAATAAATTTAGGCGCACTCACCCCACATCAGTATTTACTACTTCCATGATCGTGGATGATTTGGCCATGGAAGTAGTTGGCTGTTTACAAGGCATAGGGCCGAAATAAATTTAGGCGCACTCACCCCACATCAGTATTTACTACTTCCATGATCGTGGATGATTTGGCCATGGAAGTTGTACTAATTACCTCCATGGATTTATCAGTTTCGGGGCAAGTGCGCCAGGATGGGGTAAGTGCGCCTAACATAAATACTTATATCGAAACCTATAAATTACTCAACTAGTAGTTGGCTGTTTACAAGGCATAGGGGCGAAATAAATTTAGGCGCACTTACCCCACATCAGTATTTACTACTTCCATGACCGTGGTTGATTTGTATTTATTACCTCCATGGATTTGTCAGTTTATCTACAGAGGTGTCTCAAATAGCAAGCGAATTAAAAAAAAAACACACACACGACAATAATGTTTTTGCTGGCCAAGGCCGGCAATGGACAGCCTCGCGTCTTCTTTTTTGGAAAGTAACACGAACATTTCCGAGCATGTTTGAGAAAATATCTATAACAACAATAAAATGCAAATCCTCGAGACAAATCACTCCACTGGACTTACTCAGCTAATCACTCATTTCCGATTGCCGGCCGGCAGGCCGACCATGATGTGCGTCCTCTGTCCTACCTACCTAGCTGGCAACAGCGCGCGCGACTGCGAGGTACACAACACGAGTGCCGAAACTCGCAACGTCGCCTTGTTTACAACCACAACTTTATGCAATGAAGTTATAGATATAGAAAAATAACACGACTTCAAATCCAATATAAAAGTCAAATTTATGAAACGAACTTTTCTCCTTCTTTCTTTAGTAATCATGATAGTTTAGATATTTTTAAATTTATAAATAAAAATATTTAAAAATATTAAAAACGTCGCATAATTCAACAAAGCGCCTACCATAACAAGCGCAGCAAATGTGTGTTGTGATACTTGGGATTATACACTAAGGAATACATAGGTTTTTCGTCTAAAAGCTATTTATCATATAAGTTAGGAGGTAAGGCACTAGATAAAATTCTGAAAAGTACTTGTAAAAAATTTGGCAACGTAGATTTTTTCGTAAGCGGAAATAAATGGTTACATATAGGAGGATTAAGGATTTCTTAAATGACATCCATAGTACAAATCATTACATATAAGACGATATAAAATACCAGAAACTCTAATTGACTATATTTGTGATCCATATTCGTAAACTTTGCAGATGACAACCTGTTACAATTATAGAAAAATGGTTACAAAAACGCCTCGAATTTGCATTTTTGCCTCACCAGTCGCCTTAAAAATTAATTACAGGATGGAAATAGGATGCTGGAAACAATTTATCGTCATTATAATAATTGTAACAATAGTTTGTAAGTAGAACTTGAAAAAAAAATCTGACAGTAAGGAGTAATAATTTGCATTAATTTGCTACATTAGTCTGAATAAAAACTGAATTTCCTGGGACAGTCAGATAGATCGAACAAAGGTGTCGTGTGGGGTTGAAAAAAACTGAAAGTTTTACCGTTTTTTTTTTAAATATTCGTTTATTTCAATTTTCTTTCTAAATAAAAATAATGCCAATTTGTTCCGATTTTTTTTAGAAAAAAACTGAATAAACGCATCTTGAGGAGTACTTGTGTATTTGTCAACATGGGTACCTGTTTAGTTAAGTTAGATATATCTACACCTATTTATTTATGTTACCTATGTTTTCAATGAGGTTTTTTCGAAATTCTGGCGATTTTGGCACTGTCATCAATGGCATCATGGCTATCATCATTGATTTAACATAACCAAAAACAAAATTTAACTGGAAATTACCTAAATGTAAATGCGAAGTAATTCAAAGATGTGTGTGAAGTCTCCAATCCGCACTGGGCCCGCGTGGGGACTATAGCCCAAACCCTCTCATGATGAGGGGAGGCCTGTGCCCAGCAGTGGGACGCAAATAGGCTGTAGTAGTAGTAGTAGTATGAAAAACATTCTAGTTTCGTGTTTTTAGGCCCCAATATCAGATATAACATTACAATTACACATGTTTCAATGGTTACTCGTTGTCACTCGCAGGCTCTCACTTTTTAAATAATTACGTCGTAGTGAAAATCTACCAAGCCCCTACACAATCGCATAGCTGAGTAAATATTACACTGTGCGAACATTTCCACGTGTGAGATAATTCGCAGTGGGCTTTGTTTGTAGCAACAAGCGTTTTTGTAGTCCAACATAACGCTGTGGGAAACTGGCAAATGAAAATGAAAATTAACATATTTTTACGATAACGGTTCCTAATTAGGAGGAGTTTCACTTGATTTTGCTGTTAATTTCTATGATAATGCGAATGAAACAGCCATTAAATATCGATTGATGTAATGTGTCTATGTTTTATAACAAAGCATTTTCTTTGTCTTTTTAATCGTATGGCTACAGAGCATACCTAAATTAAATCAAGTGATTTAAGAGGGAAGAATAGTAGATATACTCGGCCGGTACGGTAGGTACTCCTCCATACAAAATTTACAAAAAGAGAAAACGTATTTCCACTTCTAAATATTTTCCAATCTCCATGATTTTTAGTATGTTATTGACACAATGAAATACATACCAGGTTTATAGGTTTTACTTTTTTTTTTATTTGCATGAACTTTCAAGCCATTTAAGACTTCAAACATAGCCCCAGGTCCACTCGATAGGTACTATTTATAGGTAAGTAGGTACTGACCAGCTACAACGATGTCTATTCTATACTGGGGCTATACTTATTCGAAGTCTTAAAATAGGTATCTCCCTGTTCCCTATAGAATCGCTCACGCGTCGCGAGACCTAGCTATTTTTTTTGAACCAGGGGCTATATTCGAAGTCTTAAAATATCGCTCGGATCGCTCACGCGTTAGCTAGATTTAAAGTTCAACTTGACGCGTGAACGATCTTATAGGGAACAGGGAGATCCCTATTTAAGACTTCGAATATAGCCCCTAGGCACAGCGACCATGGACGCCTCGGCGTAATCTGTTGTGGGTACAATTAATTAATGTAAATATGAATCTCGCATAAATGTCATGTCAAAATATTTAAAAAATGCCTTAATAAAGTATTGAGTATATTCAATACCCAGAAAACCATGTAGGTACTATTTGACTCAAACAAAGATATCATCAAATACGTCTCCGCCGGGCGTTAACGCATTCACTGCCACTTCTTTTTACGAACTTTCGCCAGGTGCCACATCTGTCATTAAGGGAACATTGCAACGCACATGTGCGTTCGAGGCACTGCGGGAAAGTCAGCAAAACGCATATATGCGTTGGTGGCAGTGAATGCCTTAATCGTCCAATAAACACTGTAATATTCTTCAATTACTAACTACTAATTTTCCAACAATACTACTCGTATTATTTTGCAACAGATAAATACCTACGTGTTTGCATAATAATTAAGCTATCTTAACACCTCATTATGGAACGTGTCATTACTGCCATCTTACTTTTTGCCAGGCTGCGGCGGTAATCAGTTGCATGGGGAAAACCTTCATAATTATTGTTTTGAAACGTGGAATTAAGATGCTAATAATAATTCAAGTAGGTACCTACCAGTGAGTGGTTTTGTCGGCGTGTATGTAGGTATATTTACTTAGGTAAGTACTTGCTACATTTTATTTTCTATGATTTACTTGTATGGTATAAGTCGGATTGGTGCAGCACCAATCGAAATGACAAAAAAGTATCACTTACTCGTCCGTCATCATCATCATCATCATCATTTCAGCCGATAGACGTCCACTGCTGGACATAGGCCTCCCCAAAGGCACGCAACTCAGACCGGTCCTGTGCCACTCGCATCCACCGCGTTCCCGCGACCTTTACAAGGTCGTCACTCCATCTTGTTGGAGGGAGGCCTACCGACAGCTCGTCTACCGGTTCGCGGACGCCACTCCAGGACTTTCTTGCCCCATCGGCCATCAGTCTGCGAGCAACTTACTCACTTACTCGTAATAGGTAGGATATTAAAAAAATCAAACTTTAGAAGTTTGGATATTTGATGTAGGTACTTAATCAACAATCACGCTAATAGAATTGGTACAAAGATCGTCTGTACCCTGGATATGTAGAATATAATAATTTTTACTCCGCTACGTACACCCAGACGAAGTTTGCGGGAAAGCTATTATATAAAACGGCCTTCAATGAGACTTCCAAATTAATAACAACAATAACTAGGTATGTAACCAAACACAACAACATAATGATGCCGTCATTAGCGAACTCTGCTGCAAATAAAGGTGATAATGTAATGAACTTGAACTCGAAAAACTAGGAAGCGGAACGTGACGTGACATCCGCAACGACGAAAAGCAAGTAAGCGATGTCGTTAGGTAGGTAGGTAGCTACGATATATTGAGGTCGTGGAGGTAACATGTGGTGACAGCACTTGAATACGCATTTTTGTTGATGAGAGGTACCTACGAGGTCGCGGGAGTAAGCAATACATACTAATGCAAGTTTTAAGTATTTCTTACAAGATTGTTTGTGCATAAATAGTGTAGAAAACCCGTCACCATCATTGATTTTGCTCTGATTTATATATCATAAAAAATGCAGTGTACAAAAGGCGGACTTAATGCTACTAGCATTTTCAACCAGTCAACCTTGGGGTGAAGCTGAGAACATTTACTTAGGAGCAAAGAAGTTAGGTACATAAATAATTTCAAGTAAACTGAGAAAGAGTTCGATATTAAATAATGGAAAAAGTAATAATAATAATATTGAATTATTTACACATAAAAACTAATCCAAGAATGTATGCAGAAATACCTATATACTTATATAACTATTAATAAACACTTTATATTTAAACCATACATACCATACAATCAGAAAAGTGGAAAACAATCCGACAAAATAAAAAGAGATCAGAATAGAAGTGATTTACCTATTGCACTTTTTTTATTATATAACAGTAGATACTAATTAAAAAAAGAACATTAGTAATCTATATACTTATACCTAATAAAGTCTGTAGAAGAAGTCGCGTCTGAAACTTGAAAATTAAAAGGAACTATCAAGTCGTGGGGACTTATAGTATAAACGAATTGTTCCCAGTTCTACAGATTTCTTTTACAGAATACCATGTCTACAGATTTCTATTTCTACACATTCCCAAGTGTACAGATTCCCAATTCTACATAATTTAAATTTTACAGAATATTGATTCTGCATATTCACAATTCCCCAGATTCCCAATTCTACATAATTGGTATTCTACAAAATAATACAAGGAATGTAACTGGGTCGACGGGTCCCCGCTACGCGGGGCCCCTATTTCTAGGTAGTTTGCCCTTCGGGCGTATATAGATAACTAACGAACCTAACCTACATTCACACCTAACGGACTGAGTGGACCCTTACCGGTAAAATAGTAGTCAGATAAGAAACTGTGGAATAAAGAATATGTAGAATTGGGATCCTGTGTAATTGGTTATCTGTTAAATTGGGAACCTGTGTAATTGGTTATCTGTTAAATTGGGAATCCGTAGATTAGAGAATCTGTAGGATTGGGAATCTGTAGTCATGAGCCCCAGTCGTATAAACGTTCCTCGAACACAAAATTAGTACTTACCTATCGATTTTTAGAAAAAAATACTGTATGTAGGTCTATCCGGATTTAACTCGAAAACTACTGGACGGATTACAACAAAATTTGGTATGGGGGTAGTTTATAACACTGGTTACTTTTTATCCCGGGAAAAAGCATAGTTCCGCAGGAACGCTGTTTCCGAAATCCACGCGGACGAAGTCGCAGGCAGAAGCTAGTTATACTAATATAACAATATAATATAACTTTGTATTTACTAAAAAAAACTGACTAAAAATACGTAAGTACCTATTCGTGGGAGTACCTACTCGAACGTATCCGAGCATTTGTTTACAAATTAAGAGTGTACAGATGAATCAGTTGAAGCCGTGGTGGCCTAGTGGTTCGACCTACCGCCATGCAGAGGGTCGGGGGTTCGATTCCGGCTCACACCTCTAAGTTTCCTTATGTGCAAAATTACATTTGAATTAACCACTGAGCTTTTAGGTGAAGGAAAACATAGTGAGGGAAAAATTCCAAAATGTGTGTGAAGTCCCCAATCCGCACTGGGTCCGCGTGGGGACTATAGCCCGAAGCCTCTCGTGGTGAGAAGAGGCCTGTGTCCAGCAGTGGGACGCAAATAGGCTGTAGTAGTAGTAGTAGTAGGTAGTTGAATCAGATGAGATGATGCAGTGTCATGCATGTGATAGACTTGTGACCGAAACCGACAGGATTCTGAGACGCAGCCGAGAATCTAATAAATGAACATGCCAAGTAGGTAAAAGGATGCCAATAAATAAGTCACCCATAGAAATAAAATTACTTACTAATAAGGATTAATTGAGTAATTAAAACTTGAGGAATCATCTAGTAGGAATTTAGTTAGATATTTTTATAAGTCTATCTAACTTAGCCATGGATAAATGCATTTCCAGATACGAGACCTAGGTATGTTTTTTTTGCACGATTTATTGCCACACAAAAAAAAACACTTTAAAATAAAATTAAAATAAAAGTAAATATACATAGAAATACAAAAAAAACTAGTCTAGTTGCAATAGTGGCAATAGGCTCAGGTCTCAGCATTTGCTGTGAGAACGCAGTCTGCACAGCGCTGGTTTTCAGCCTGCACCTTATAGGGTTCCGAAGTTGAGGATGCCCAGAGTACCTTTCTAAGACTTATTAGCATCTAGCTAGCCTGTTGTATGACGTGCCCGCCCGACGCCCCTGCCGCTCGAGAAAAATCATCATTATAAGTTGGTCGACTATTACTCGTAAGTTTGTACAGCCTACTTATTAGCTCTGATAGTTTTCCTTTCAACTACGTTATATATGCCACAACCGTGATTTTTTTCAGCCTTCCAAATACCACCATTTAGCTGGCAGGGGGGGGGGGGGGACACGTGACTCTAACAAAAAATAGCACTTTAAAGCTTAATATTTCACAAACGCATCACTTAATCAAAAAATGGTTTTAACAAACCCACAATATTTTTTTAAGACCTATTCAACGATATGCCGCACCATGGGGTACGCAAGAAAAAAAAAATACATCCCCACTTTACGAGTAGGGGAGGTACCCTATAAAAAAATATATTTCAAAATTTTATTGTACCACTTTGTCAGCGTAACTAATATGCATATTCATGCCAAATTACAGCTCTCTAGACCTAAGCATCTCCGAGCAATAGTGCGGACAGACGGACGGACGGACATGGCGAAACTATAAGGGTTCCTTGTGGACTTCGGAACCCTAATTAAGTATTAAAGTACAGCGAGGAAGTACTTATCTTTACGCTACTCACATTGTTAGAAAAAAAAAACACTGCTACTATTACTACTACAGCCTATTTGCATCCCACTGCTGGGCACAGGCCTCCTCTCATCACGAGAGGGTTTGGGTTATAGTCCCCACGCGGGCCCAGTGCGGATTGGGGACTTCATACACATCTTTGAATTAATCCGCAGATGCGTGCAGGTTTCCTCGCGATGTTTTTCATCACCGTAAAGCACAGTGGTTAATTCAAATTGAATTTCGCACATAAGTAAACTTAGAGGTGCGAGCCGGAATCGAACCCCCAACCCTCTGCATGAGAGGCGGTAGGTCGAACCACAGGCCACCACGGCTATTAAAATTAAAGTCGTGTCAATATTAATAAGGTAAAACGTAACCGATCTAATCATCTGTCTGCTTAGTGCTCATACCATTACAGTGTGTACCCGACCATTCCCAAATTGTACATACGGCCGAGGAATTATGCGTAATTTGCCACATCGATAACCAAGCTGAGTGTACAGGCTCCATCCGGTCACGGAGATGTGGCCCGCGGTGATATGCGCTTTTAATGGCCTTGGATATTGATCAGTCTGTATATTATTATTAAGAGCCTGCTGTGTCCCACTGCTGGGCAGAGGCCTCCCCTTACTTTTTCCACCGTTCTCGATCGTCATCTGACCAGTCCTTTAAATAGGAGTCTAGTTCATCCCGCCAATAACAACCACAACCATAACAATTTCGAATAACCAAGATCCATATTTTTTACAATTAAAATACAATAAAAAAATACAAAATAAAAATCAAATTCAATTAAAATTAATAGGCACGATTCCTCCCTACATGAAGGTGCATGCAGTGTCCCATGTGGGGGCAATCCAGCCGCAGCAATAATAACCGGAAAGCTGAAAAAAAACTTTCTTGTTCTACATCTCTTCTCATCTCTTGTTCTAATTCTACACAAAAGATACAATATCGTTCCAAGTCTAAACCGAACCTTCGAATTAGAGGTCATTATTAAAAGCTCACTTGGCTTTGCTTTGGACATTCCCTAGAATTAAAGACATCTCTACGTGTTTCTGAAACATGTGAAACGTATGGCGAAGTCTCCGGTATACCTGGTCTTTTCGACAGTGAAAAAAGCTCCAACAAATAATTTTCCCATGTGAATTTGAAATTTGATAACACCGGTTAGTAAATCGATTAATAAATCGGGATTAAAAATCCAAATCGGCCAGTGTTATCAGATGACAAACATAAAATGACACTGCCGAGAGTTGACGTGAGACTTTTTCGATGTCTTAAAACTAAACATCCATCAGCTCTTAGGGAGGCAAATAACTTATAAAATTTTCGATATACCTATTTGTTGCATTAGCATGATTAATCTTTAACACGTCCTATAGGTAGGTAACTACAAGCTACACTCGCATTTGGCACCTAAATCAGTAAAAATGTTCATTAAACTGAATCAAGGCAAACCACGTCACTATTCTGAGAAATTTCCATCGACATTCAAGCTTGAAGACCTTGCATCCTGCTCTAACGTCTTGGATACATTGAGATGAAGATATGCTTTAGAACAGGGTAGTAGGAGTAGTATCGAAGCTCGGAATCGTGAAATCAAGCTAGAAGTTGCGAACAGGTTTTAGAGTGTCACGGACTTTGGTAAGATACTTTACTTATAGGTATTTATTTATTTATCTCGGAACTCCGAGGCATGGATTATGATGCTTGGATGCTTAGATAATTTTGAAACAGGAAAGGTCGCTGGAAATCCACGAGTACGGGAACTAATTATAGTAGCAAAAACAGTTTGAACTTGGGTACTAATGGTATTTAGCTAATGATTTGATGCATTTTGAAGATATATATGTACATATGTATATTCTAGTCACAATAATGATTTAATACCTGAATTTTTTACACCGAGTAACGAACAAGAAAAGCCGCAAACAGACATACGCACACAGGCAAGGGCGGATCCAGCTTTCGACTCAGGGAGGGGGCGGGGGTCACGTCATACAACCCCTCCCCCTTTTTGGCGTCAGGGGTTAAAAATAGGTATATAATAGCAGTAGACCTAGTCCTACCGAGGGGGGGTTATGACCCCCATGAACGTAACAGCTCTCTTTAGCTTAACTGTTAGTTATGTTAAAGAGAGAGAGAAAGAGTAAAAGTTAGTTGAAAAGTTGGACAAAATGAGGATACTTAAATCTTCAAACAAAGTCATTCTAACTAAGTAAGTACTTACGTCGAAGTAAAAACAAAATATGTAGGTAAGCCTTCAAATTTTGGGGTGAGTATGACGCTTTTTTACATTAACTTTTTGATTTCACTAGAATTCAAATGTACGCGTTGCATAGATACATTGTTGACTATGTGTGTCAATGGTAAAGATGACACAGTTTACCATAATCGCTCCATCGGCATCGACCGGTTCCCGTGATGTGAAGCGATTCGTTCTGTCGGCCCGTCACTATAACAAGTTTACGCAACGTTACGTTGTTAATCCACATTTGAATTTAATGGTTAGTTGAATGCAGCACTGAGATAATTGAAAATCTAAATCGGTTTCCATGGGTGATTTCAATAGTGGCGTCTGCGCATTCGTTAGATGAGCTAAAGGTAGGCTTCCAACAAGATGGAGAGATGACTTTGGCAAATATCGTTTGAATACGAGTAGAACAAGACCGATCCCAGAATGTGGGAATCCTATATCCAGCAGCTGACTGATCTAATTATTATGATTTCCCATGGTTGGCGATGATTTTTGAAGTGAAAACTTCTTTAGCGGTGCTGTGCACATTTTGTGATGGGGAAAAAAATGACATTGTAGCCTGTAGACCGCCGGCGCGGCGTAGGAGAGGAAGTATCCCCCTATAAATGAATATTGTATTTTACCACATAAATGCATTACACTTTTATACTGATAACTAAAGCAATTCGTGCAAAATTATTCCCTAACCATTCCAAAATATCAAAAATGCACAACGTTAATATTCAAGTTTTCACTTTGCAACCCGTTGTTTTTTTTGCCATCAGAAGGGTGTATACCAACTGCTAGATATAGGATTACCACAAGGCTCGCCTCTGGGACCAGTCTTGTTCCACAATGGTGCAATCTGATCCGAATCTAAGAAATATTGGTCCGAAATAAACCTAGTAATATTTGTATGAATGTTCTACATCCCAATAACATTATCCGACACTATTACCTATTGACTACTGACACGTACTTATTGGCAGCCTAATTATCACCTACTGATACAATATCAGAATCCTTTGGCAACCTCAGCGCCAAATTTTACCGATATTTTTCTAACTCGTATTAGACTCAGTGCGTAAACTCGCCTACTATTCATACTATTCATATCGTCATCATCATATCAGCCGAAAGACGTCCACTACTGGACATAGGCCTCGTATAATCATCGTAATCAACTGGCTTCTGCCCGCACTTCGCCCGCGAGGAATTCGGTTATCGCGTTCCCGCGGGAACTATGCGTTTTTCCGGAATAAAAAGTAGCCTTTGTCCTTTCCCGGTACTCCAACTATCTCCATACCAAATTTCATGTAAATCGGTCAAGCGGTTGAAGCGTGAAGAGGTAACAGACAAACAGACAGACAGAAAGACAGAGTTACTTTTGCATTTGTAATATTAAATAAAATACGTCCGTTACTGATTGACTGATTGACAACGCACAGCCGAAACTACTGGTCGTAAAGAGCTGCAATTTGTTTGGCATGAAGGTTCCTTCGGGAGTGTGAGGGAGCACTCCTGTAATTTCCACGGGAACGGAAAAAAATGCGATTTATAGATATATTTTAATGGTTATTTGCATACCATGTCGTGGGCATAACCTAGTATATAATAATAATAATTTCAAACTACTACAGAAAGCAGTTATTTTAAACACATGCCGTATAGTCAGAAAGTTTTTAAATTTATAATTGCCCTTTTTAAGCACTTGGCTTAGGCCCCGTGCGCAAATAACCTCCTTGGAGAGAAAAAAAATCTATAAATAAATAAGTATAAGAAAACCCTTATCACTGAAATAGTTTTATGAATAGAAATAATAACCAAACCAACAAAACATTCATAGAAAAACAACAACAACAGGAGCAACAACAAGGAAAACATCAACAACAAGAACATGAAAAGCAACAACGGCAGGAACAAGTAAGAAAACAAAGACGGAAAGATGGAAAAAAAAAGAAAAAAAAAGCTAGTATATATCATAATATAAAGAATCATTGAGGCAACACAGATGTTAATAATTTTACTAGGATGGCCCATGTGCAATTTCTTACGTCGTCTACATAACTAGGGCGCCAGTGTTATGAAATCTGCACGCTGCGACGGCCGCAGTGGCCGGTGACCCGTCAAACCGGTTTTGATCATTTGTTGTACAAATGATTACGCTAGATGACATGCAAATATTATGGATATCGCATACGAGATACTAGTATTGTTAGTGACATTATTATTTTGGACAAACAATACTTTGGAAGAGGCAACCATGAAAAATCAAAAACCCTTGATAATTATGCAATGTCATTCATAGGTAGGGCTATTTTGAAAAGCACATCACATGAAATTTAAGTATAAACAACAATGAATAGCTATTACTACACTCAACAACAATGAATTCGGGTCACTTTGTATAGCATTTTCCCATACAAAGTGATTCATTGCTGTTAAGTACATGTATATCAATGAATTAAAAGTGCGTATCTATTATGTGATACAATATTTACCTACTTAGAGATATTTAGGAGGGGAGGCCCTGTGATGGTAACCATTTCCTACCGTAAATGGTCCTTCGAACCGGACTGTTCAATTGTTCCTTTTTCAAATCGAATCATACTGTCTCGGCGCTTGCGTCAGTAAAACTCGTTTCCACGACAAACTGTAATTATGATGATAAGGTCTTCTTTTAAATGCAAGGACGTATCCATTGCAATTAACTGTGGTTTTATCTCGGTGGGATAAGATTGGAAATGGATTGATATTCTTGAATCCATGTCGGGGTATTCCTAATAAAATAATAATCTCTTGTGAAGAAATTTGTAAATGAGTTCTCAATGAACGTCAGTGGCTTACCAATTAGTGGCTTTGATAGCGTTAAATTGGTTTCGTATTTAACTGCTCACGATTCAACATGCGATTTCAGAATTACAGATTAAGTGCACCGTAAAGAATGAATAAGTAGGAGGCGATGAAAAATCATCGGTTTTATGGAATTCTTGGACTTTAATTTACGAAATTAAATCAAAGAAAAATTGACATTTTGAAGGTCTCGATGGTGAAGTTGGTTGCGCGCCCTCTGGCTCGGCTTCTTTTCTCTTTATTTCTCGTTATAAGGTTAGATAAAGAGAGCAAGCATTTTACGCCCTTCACCCACGCGCACCTGGCAAAAATTGGTCACATAGGTAGTTCCAGTTATTCGTTACTACTTATTTCCAATAGCTCCATCATCACTTTAACCTATGGGCTGGCCCCTGGCACAGCGACACGAAACAGTGAGAAAGTTGCCACTCCGCGGTATTGTGATTTCAAAACAATCGAATGGATCCCACACGACTTTATTGTTTAAATCCTTAAAGGCAAATTATGTGCTTGGGTTTTGAGTTTGTCCAAGGACTTCGTCTTCATGTGCCCTGTCATCAGTTACTACTCCCGAAGCTTTAAGAAATGAAGCAAATGTCTCCGTAAAAAATATCGATTTATTTCAGGTAAAAGCGTGAACGTGATTGAGATGTTTTACGTTTCAAAGTTACTGTGAGTTTAACGCTTAGTTTAGCCTATGGACATACATACATGGACGATAGGATCTGGTGACTCACTTAACTGTCACTTTTGACGTCCTGAATAACAGGTTTGTTCGAAAAGCGAAAGGGAGATTCCTATCCTTTCTCCTATATAGGATCACTTCGTGACCTCAATTACACGCCCAGCCCAGTAACACTCTCGACGTTCCCTCAGCCGAGGTACTCCAAGGTTTACCGGGAACTCTAGTTCGGCGGGTAGAACTGTGACGCTATTAGTAAACCTACGCTACCGGTCTGACGCTGTCCAGTCCCCGCACAATGCCGTGTGCGCGAGCGCAGCAGGAAGCGTCGTAATTGTTTCTACTTATTATGCACTTCTTAACCCTCCGACCGCCACACGACAAAATGGCTGACTTAACGTCAATTTGAGCTATACGTCTTAGGGCCGGTTCCTATATCCACGTAACGCCTCGTTTTGCCTACGGACGGTTAAAATTTGACAGATTATCTATGGAACAAATGTCAAAAATCAACCGTCCGTAGGCAAAACGAGGCGTTTCGTGGATATAGGAACCGGGCCTTAGTGGGTTTGACGCGGTAAGAACGGCTGGTGGCCGGCCGTTGTTGTTATTAGCTATGCAAGCTATACAACGCGTATGCAGAAATAGTTCAATTGTGTTGGTTGGATTTCTTGTAACTAAGTTTTTTTTAACTTGATCGTTGCTGTTTTTATCCCGAAACGGCTATCGCTCTTTGAAGGCATTTTAAATGAAGATTGAAGAACATTAAAATGAGGCGTGGTTAGTGGTACCTATTTTCCTTACCTTGCCTCTCGAAGGCACACCCATTTGGTGGCAAAAACTTCATTGTTAAATTAAATGAAAATTAAATGTCTTTGGGCACTTGGGGTACCTATTAAGTGAAGTGGTGAATAATGTGTTTACATACGTAAGAATATTAGACGTTTATGAAGTCTTAATACAAAATGTACGATTTCCAAGAAGATTATCGTTTCGTATGATAAGTATTCAAGCACTTTTACGGCGATGATCGTGACTCAAATTAGGTACTGGCCGTCCGTACACTTAATAACGAACGTCATTAATTTATAATGAAGCCTCCGTGACTGTAGGACCGTGGCGCACAGTTTTTTCCGCTGCCTTATGTCCTTCTGCATCATAAGTACAGATCTATAATACTAAGTCAATGAATTGCTGCGGCACAGTTTTCTAGTCGTCTTAAACCTTAGCCTGATTAAGATTAAAACATTAAGGAGGTACTTACACCACTTAAGGCATTCACTGCCACTTCTGTTTTACGAACTTTCGCCAGGTGCCACATCTGTCATTAAGGGAACATTGCAACATTTGCAACGCACATGTGCGTTCAAGGCACTGCGGGAAAGTCAGCAAAACGCACATATGCGTCGGTGGCAGTGAATGCGTTAATGCGAGGTTCCGTTACACATGCGACATGAATGTGTGAGTAAGAAAATAAAATAAAATAAATCTTGTGCGACAAAAACAACTACGGCTACTCTAACTTCGAATCGAACAATGCGTTTACGCAAGGTTTACGCTCATATTAGTAAAAAAATAAAAACCGCCTTCAAACTCCGACAGACTGCGATATGTCAATGTCAATTGTTCAGTGTGATTATCATTTCTTTGGGTCGGTTCCATAGACGTAAATAATATAGACCCGGTCTAACGTGCACGTAATATGTCCCCACTTCCACGGTGTCCAATCCAAAGTTCTGTCACCGAGCGTGCGTGCAATAAGCGTTTTAAAAAAAACTTTTTTCGAAACTGTTTCTGAGTATCTAAAAACTAGTCTCGTTGCTGAAAAAATGTGACCCAGCTTTAGTGTCACGATATAAGTTCAACTTTGGATTGGACACCAATGAAGTGGGGAAACATGACATGTATCTACGTTAGGCCGGGTCCATACGAAGTATTATTTATGTCTATGGTCGGTTCACTTCACACCGACTTCGCAGTCTGTCGGAGTTTGAAGGCGGTTTTTAATTTTTTACTTAAAAAAAAAATTTCGGCTACAGTTTCCAAACGTTATAATATATAAATACTTAAGTAACCTTGTAGTCTTCGAAATTGACAGCAAAATCATCTACGTGCTAGCAAATTTTGAGGAGTTCCCTCATTTTCTCATAGATCCCATCATCAGAATTAAACCAAATTAATATGGGACCAACTTGGAAGCAATTATTTTTTGCTTGGAAGCAGCTATTTATTTTTGGTAAACATACCTACATAAAAAAAAGATTCCGACAAACCTCCTCCTTTTTTTGAAGTCTGTTAAAAAGAAAGATAATTTTCACTTTCTTTATTTGACGTTGGTATTCCCCATCTCACTAACTTTATCTAAAATCGGTAAACACAGAAACGTGGAGCCTCGAGCGGTATTTAATGCAGTTGATTGTGACCCAGTACAGTAGCGAGTGGCGCAAGCGCAGCGCAGACGCCGGAGGCAAAAGAGCCTAACTACAGTTGGATTAGATAGGCGATAGTGCTTTCTGGGTTCGGGGTTAGATGTTGAGTCATCGGGCCGGTGTCCGGTGTCTGATCAATTCTAATTTACATGTTCACGACGAAATATAAGTACTCGTATATAAACACAACACAAGCCGTGGTATACTCGGCTCGGTGGCTATGCTTGGGGTTTCTCTGCGTGATAGAATCAGAAATGAGGATATCCGCAGTAGAACTAGGGTCACCAACGTAGCCCGAAGACTGAAGAAGCTGCGTTCAGTGTTTACACAACTGACGATATACCGTGCCGCCTTCTACAGGCTCTATTGTCAGAAGTGTTAGGGCTAATATTTGCATGCACTGTTTATGAATCGAGGAAGAATGATACGTAATTGATTGGAAGTCGTTTGTTTGCGCCTGCGTCGATTCTTGCGGCCGATGTTGACAATAACGTTTACTTGGTAGCTTGCCATAAACTGTTGTATTTTTTTTTTTTAATAGCATCACTTAGAAAACGAGCCTATACGTCATCTGATGGTGTGCAATGTGCCCCGCCAACTGCCACTTAAGGTTCGCAATTCTTCTGTGTCGGTGACCCTAGTTCTACTGCGGATATCCTCATTTCTGATTCTATCACGCAGAGAAACCCCGAGCATGGCCCTCTCCATTGCCCTCTGGGTGACTTTAAGCCGTCTTATGAGGCCCATCGTAAGCGCCCACGTCTCGGAACCATAAGTCATCACTGGCAACACACACTGGTCGAAGACTTTCGACTTAAGACACTTTAACGTTTGATTTAACGATAATAATTCCTGGTGATGGAAGCAACTGGTCAAGTCATCAATCACGGCTTCGCCAAAATAATGTTCCAAGCCAAACTGGCCAGTATTCCTCGAAGCAAATAAAAAGGACTGGCTAGTAACATGGTTGACGACGCGATAAAAAATACCTTCAGCTAAAAAAAAGAAAACGACCAAAATCACGCACGATAAAATACCACGTACCTACTTTTCCGCTCGTGCGTTCATGTCATCTTGTTGAATGATACATCTTTCTTATGAATAAAAATAAGAGACAAATAAAACTTTTATTTGTTTTTTTCATATTTGCTTCTATTGTAACTTATTAGGCAAAAGGTTTAGCTTAGTTGGTACGTATAAGTGACCCTGGCCACTTCCGAAGGCTGCGGGTTCGAATCCCGTTAGGGTCAAACTTTGTATGTGATGAAGTACCTATGTTTTTATCTATTCAGACAAAATAACTTCGTATTTGCATTTTGACTTTAATTCAGTTCGAATTTTGGTAATAAAGATGAACCTAAAATTTCTCTTTTAGCGCTAAAACAGAAAGTCTATAAATCATACATTAGACCTAACAGATGGGACCGATGGCTCGGTGGCGCCATCTGAAGGCGGAAATATAGAGGAAACCAATTAGGTAGATCGTGTGTAGGTAGGACGTTTACTTTTACAAACCAGAGTAGGTAATCATTCTAAATGTTCAAGTTATTGAAAAACTCCGTTTAACTTCCTCATTGGTCTATTAAGGAATGTTAAATAAGACGTTGCGTTATAATTCAAAGTGTTGTTTAAGGAAAGCCGTTGTGTCACCAGACGCGTTCGCAATTTTAATTTATTTCAAAAGAAACCACCACAGACCGCATTAAGTAATGCTTGTATTGAGGAGGAAACGTTGGAAACTTCTTGGGGGATTTTCTATAGGCTGCTTGGCATGCTTGGTAGGTCAACTTCAATGTGTGTCTGTTCGTAGTAAACTGTAGAATTTTAGATGAAAAAATAGATTTCCTTTAATTGAACGTCGACTACATATAAAAAATTAATTAGACGTAACAAAACTTGGGCTCTATTCGAAGGAGAGTCCCTGTGTGCGCTCACCCGCCGCGGCGCACTTTTAAAAGTCCCCTATAAGCTCATTTCTCCATAAAAACGTACCTAGTTACGTTTTATTTCGCAAACTACTTATCAGATTGGCACCAAATTTTACAAGTAATAGTCAACAGAGATATTGGTGTCTAAAATACACTTTGATCGTAATAAATTTATTAACAAGGAAACTAGGAGCATTTTAGTTGCCTCCATACAAACTTCAAAATTCAATTTTTTGGCTGTAATTTAATTGTGTTTTATTATACCACGACTTTCACTAATTTCGGACACTCACAATAATGGTTTTATCTTGTATACCAAGTTTCGAGGCAAACTCTTTAGTAATTGGGGAATAAAAGCGAAACTACGTTTGTATGAAAAGTTGAGTAACGCCGTGCGTACTGGGAACTCTTAATCAGCTAAACTTAAAGTTCAATTTGAGCGCGTCGTGCGTGACGCGTGGGTAATCTCCCTTTGCCTATGTAACGTTACTAATAGAGCCCCTTCATACTAACTGGCCAAACATACAGTTTTTGTTGTAAGTATACGAACTAGTTTTTGCTGCAAGGCCCTAAGCTATGAGTTACTTTTGCGATTAAATATATTAAGCATGTATTCATTAGGCACCCTTGCAGGCGAGTAAAAAGCTGTTTTGAAGTTTCTATTATTATTAGGAGCCTCTTTTGTCCCACTGCTGAGCAAAGGCCTCCCCCATCCCTTCCACTGATCCCGATTCTCAGCAGCTCCCGGCCAGTTCGTCAAAAGGAGTCCAACTCATCTCGCCATCGTCTTCGCGGTTTGCCTCGTCTCCGTCTGGAGTGGCTGGGCTCCCACACTGTGGTCGCTTTGGCCCACAACTCGCTCGGCATGCGGCAGACTTGACCAGCCCAGAAGTTTATTATTATTTATTTATTAGGGGGGTGTTGTAGGGCCATATATGTGTCACCTCGACCATTGCTGATCTATTGTGACGGCCCTTTGTATAGTTATAGTTCATCAGAAATACCCGTTGAGTCCAAGAAGTTCCAGACTCTTTGGGCCCAGAAGTTACCATTATCTAATATATTATATCGCCTTCTATAATCATTGTATACAACGTAAGGTCTGCTGAATACTAATCGGATAATTTTGCGACCGGCCTCATGTGAACGTAATTTGGGCTTACAATGAACACAGTAACGTGATTTACTCGAATGACTCATATTTTCTTACCCCTATCCTATTGTCATGGGCTTGCCTAGGTTCTGACCAATTGGGGCAAGCTCATATCCAACTTCTGAGCTATCATGGCAGATTTTTATTCCCGGGCCATTTTGTTTTGGAAGATCTAAAAGGGGGAGGGCAGTGACTCTACTACTACTACTACTACAGCCTATTCGTCCCACTGCTGGGCACAGGCCTCCTCTCATCACGAGAGGGTTTGGGCTATAGTCCCCACGCGGGCCCAGTGCGGATTGGGGACTTCACACACATCTTTGAATTACTTCGCAGATTCGTGCAGGTTTCCTCACGATGTTTTCCTTCACTGAAAAGCTCAGTGGTAAATTCAAATTGAATTTCGCACATAAGTAAACTTAGAGGTGCGAGCCGGAATCGAACCTCCGACCCTCTGCACGAGAGGCGGTAGGTCGAACCACTAGCCCACCACGGCTTAAGGGCAGTGACCGTTTGTACCTAAGTATCTATTACAGCATTAATTTATTTCTTCTTTATTACCATTTATTTATTTATTAAAAAAAAGCACACAAAACAAGTAACAGTCGCAACAAGAATAAACAGCAAGATATTTATATACCATTGACCTATAATAACATAATTTACATAATTTATCCTCTTTTGGAATTATTTGTTATCTTCCTTGTATTTCTGTACCTAGTTTCTTTCTGATATTGATGCACCTACTCATTTTTCTTTCTGTTTGGCCTTATGGTTGACTGGTAGAGAATGCCTTTAGGCATTAAGTCCGCCAATTGTATACATTTTGTATGTGCAATGAAGTTTAAATAAATAAATAAATAAATAATAATCATCAATATTATTACAAGTATATTCTGATTATGTGATAAATGTTAAACCGTGGTGGCCTAGTCGTTCGACCGCCTCTCATGCAGAGGGTTTGGGGTTCGATTCCGGCCCGCACCTCTAAGTTTACTTATGTGCGAAATTCAATTTGAATTTACCACTGAGCTTTTCGGTGAAGGTAAACATCGTGAGGAAACCTGCAACTGCAATGCAAAGATGTGTGTGAAGTCACCAATCCGCACTGGGCTCGCGTGGGGACTATAGCCCAATACCCTCTCGTGATGAGAGGAGGCCTGTGCCCATCAGTGGGACGCAAATAGGCTGTAGTAGTAGATAAATGCTAGGTTATAGCAAATACTCATTGCTTTTTTCTGAAATAAACTTGAAAAAAGACCCATATTGAAAAAAAAAACAGGAAAGTTATTGCAATTCACAGCAGAAGGAAAACCTTTGGTTTTTTTTTCGGAAAATGGTTCCTACACACCAGCATGTTACGAGGCGTTGCAAAAATATAAACTAATAGTTGATTATAGTTTCAACTTTGAGGTTTGTTTGCAAACATAACTGAACGACAAGGTAGTTTGGGTCCCTGTTTATACTTTATATCAAAACAGATTATCTTTGACGACAGATTGTGTTATGTCACAGAATAAGTAATAGTACTAACGTAGTTATGTGATATGTCTGCTACCTACTCTACTGGTCACACCGTTTATATTAAGTATAGTAAAAACTATGTGTTATGTTTTGCTGAGTGCGAGATTTTTGGCACAACGCGGAATTAATTGTTAAATTTTCAATACTTTTTTTATTATATCATTGGTATAGGCAAACGAGCGCACAGTTCAACCGAAGGTAAGTGGTCACTACGGCCCATGGAAACCGAAATCCTATGATCCCCCATTAAGAAACCATAAGATCTCGAATGCGTTGCTTACCCTGAGGCCTAAGATGGAATGCCTCTGTGCCAGAAATTTCACCAGCTGCCTTAACCCTCTACCGGAACACAACGTGCGAGCACTGCTATTTGGCGGCAGGTTAGCGGGGAAAGACGGTGGTTCCGCCCCGGACGGACCTAGCACCAGGCCCCCTACCACTAGCAAAGTGTTGTGTTGAAGTACCTGTGTCAAATAAATGTTTTTCTTCATCTTTTTCTTCTTTAGTACCTAATAAGGATTTATTTTATCTCATCATCAAGAAGATTTCGCAAAGGTCGATTTTTAATTGCAAGTTGGCTATACTACATTGCTATTACGATATTTTGAAATAAAGTATTTTTTTAAGCTAAATTAACCCACTTTTCGAGTAATATACATATATTGGTTAAAACCCTAAACTTTTAGGCCCAAAAAAGAAAATTTCAAATATATTAATGTACTCACACAATCAACCCTTCGCTTCAACACTTCCCGCCACAGAATATACACGCACAAATCACACACTCTACGACAAAATCACTAACACAGTTCGCGCGTTGGACGCGTGCGTCTTTTGCGCAAGTCGGTCACGTACTGGCGATGCGTGCGCGCAGCAGGTTACGAATTCAAAATAGTAAAGGTGGCGGTTCACTGCATATGCAACTTGAAGCTGTGTTGAGAAAAAAAATACCAGTTTTTCATGATGATTTTTAAAAGGTAGTCGTGTCGCTTGTGTCGCGGCCTTCAGATGTTTCGATGGCTCTATCTGTTTTGAGGATAATTTCGTTATTAATTTTTATTCACGTTACCTTTTACCTTTTTATAACATTGACGAATATTTCGCAAAAATTTTTGATTAATTTTGTAATTTTATTTTATTTTATTTATTAATTAATATCTGTGATACTGTATTTTAGTTTTGTAGTTGTAAGGTGTTTCTGTTTTATTATTGTGTGTGTATATTCTGTTGCATGGAAAGTTCTATAATGGCAATAAATGACTGAATACTGAATACTGTTACTCGAGATTTTTGACTGAAATGTCACTTACATTTCATTAGGAGTGTCAAGTTCTTATTCTTATTCTTAATAATAATAAGTTGTTATTCTTAATGGAGGTACATATTGCGATGAAAAGATCGAATCAAAATAATGAAAATGAAATGTACTTACTAAGCGGTAACTCATGTCGGCGCCACGATAACACATTCAATAATTTTAGCATTAGTGACGTTTACATATCACGAAGGTAAGTCCTAAAGTAAATAACAACAAGTATGGGTTTTACAACAGCCGTGTCTGCTCAGGTGTCACCTGCTCCCATTGAGATTTGTGGGTTGAAGGGGGCTTCAGGTGGTCAGGTTCAAGACAAACTAAACATTATTACGTAACTACTATTATTACGTTAGGTTGTAGTAATATGCAAAGTAAGGCATGCACTACACCCCCGTCTATCTTTATTTTCACTACGTCACAGCATTGAAAAAAAAAAAAAAAGAAAAATCCAATAAGAATCTTACTAGCGTTTCGACTGCAGCGTTTTTATTTGAAAGTGCACTCTCTCTTATAGATAGGATCGGATTTCGACTGTTTCGTGCGTGCGCTCTCTGATTCTTATGTAACTTACATAACACGTGACAATTGTATGACTTAACAACTTGGATCAGCTTGTGTTTGGCCCCATAACCTTTTTATATGTATGATGAAATATTTCGTTATTCTTTGTCAGTCAAGGCCATATTCAATTTGAATTTACCACTGAACTTTTCGGTGAAGGAAAAAATCGCGAGGAAATTCAAGGATGTGTGTGAAGTTCCCGATCCGCTTTGTGTTCACGTGGGGACTATAAGGTTATAGCTGGAAGAAATTCGTTCTAGGGATAAGCTCGCATTTGTACATGTGTCTGATCTGTATTGACGATTGTGTTTGTGTGTTTTTATTCTGTACAATAAATTGTTATTAAGTAAGTACTACTATAGCCCAAACTCTCTCGTGATGCCTGTGTTCAGCAGTGGGCTCTAAATAGGCTGTTGTAGTAGTAGTAGTCAAGGTCATAAGCCAAAAGTACCTAACCTACCACTACAGCCTATTTACGGCCCACTGCTGGTTTCCTCACGATGTTTTCCTCCACCGAAAAGCTCAGCGGTAAATTCCAATCGAATTTCGCACATGAGGAAACTCAGAGGTGCGAGCCGGATTTGAACCCCCGACCCTCTACATGGGAGGCGGTAGGTCAAACCACTAGGCGTTCTTAGACACCACTAACCCCGGGTTCATCTCTAACCTCGAGTGAAGTTGATAGTTGTTGATAGGTACGAAGTTAAAGTAACATGTTTATAAACAAATTAAAATTATTATTTAGCACCAAATGTTATTATAGCGTTAAGGAATATTTAGAAGATAAAACAGAATTATAAAAAATAGTAGCTTCTGCCCGCGACTTCGCCCGCGTGTAATTCGATTATCAAGCTCCCGCGGGAACTATGCACTATTCCGGGATAAAAAGTAGCTTATGTCCTTTCCCGGGACCCCAACTATCTACATGCCAAACTTCATCTCAATCAGTCCAGCGGTTGAAGCGTGAAGAAGGTAACAGACAGACAGACAGACAGAGTTACTTTCGCATTTATAATATTAATATGGATATATTATATAATAAGTATATTGTAAATAAATTAAACATATTTTTATATTTCTGCAGTACGAGTAGGTACTATGTAAGTCGGTTTAAGTTGCCGACAAGATCCATAATGATCTCTTAATTTTCAAGTTAATTTTAAGACCACCAAGGGCGGATCCAGCTTTCGATTCAGGGGGGGGGGGTTACGTCATACAACCCCCCTCCCTTTTTACCCGTCAGGGGTTAGAAATACATAATAGTAGTAGACCAGTCCTGCCGACGGGGGGGTCATGACCCCCATGACCCCCCACTGGATTCGCCCTTGAGACCATTCCTATTGTACCTACATTATGGAAGCAATAGACTATTGAGTAGTGAAGTACCAGCTCAGTGCAAATGGCCTTGGTGTATTTAGCCGCTCGTACTGTAACGAAGATGATGGATATACCTACAGGACTAGCTTTTCCCCGCGACTTCGTACGCGCCTAAACATTAAAATGTAAAAGTCCCACATTTTCCCCGTTCCCGTGGGAATTTCGGGAAATCCTTTCTTAGTGCTCCCCAACGCTCCCCAAGGAATCTGCATGCCAAATTTCAGCTCTCTACGATGATTCCCGCGACTTCGTACGGCGCCTAGACATTAAAATGTAAAAATCCCATTTTTTCCCGTTCCCGAGGGAATTTCGGGAAATCCTTTCATAGTGCTCCCCTACGCTCCCCAAGGAACCTGCATGCCAAACTTCAGCTCTCTACGACCAGTAGTTTCGGCTCTGCGTTGATATGTCAGTCAGTCAGTTTCTTCTTTTATATATTTAGAAGATTAACGGTAAGGTTAATTAATACATTAAGCTTTATTTATCAACTACTTTGTCATAACCCTTTGTATACCTATTTTAGTCATGACGATGTTCTGGGCTACGCCCCGTATCAGATATCAGTGATACTGTTATCAGATAGCAATGCTTCACTGTGTGTGACAGACGTACGTGTTACCTTGTTTTGCTATTTGGATTTAAATAGCAAATATATTGAAACACGGACAATTCAATATTGTGGTTTATATTGTGGATTGAGAAAATGTTTTTGTTCTTACGTGTTAAATGAAATTTCACATTAGTGGTAAAATATAATGATTTGATCACTTGACACTGGTTCGGGTTCTCCGTGATCTTGGGATTTCAAGTGGATAGTTTTTTTATTTTTTATTTACATTAAATTAATGTGTTTCTATAAATAATGAGCGCGAAAAGTGATACCGATAACAAATCAAAGGACAGTGCTTGTTATTTCTGCAATGACTTGTTCGAGCTGGGACAGTTGCAGGTTTGTTATCCATAGCTATAATTAGGTATATTCTACTACTACTACAGCCTATTTGCGTCCCGCTGCTGGGCACAGGCCTCCTCCTCATCATGAGAGGGTTTGGGCTATAGTCCCCACGCGGGCCCAGTGCGGATTGGGGTCTTCATACACATCTTTGAATTACTTGCAGATGCGTGCAGATTTCCTCGCGATGTTTTCCTTCACTGAAAAGCTCAGTGGTAAATTCAAATTGAATTTCACACATAAGTAAACTTAGAGGTGCGAGCCGGAATCGAATCCCCGACCCTCTGCATGAGAGGTGGTAGGGCGAACCACTAGGCCACCACGGCTTAGGTATATTGATTTGATTAAAGTTGCAGACTGACTTCAATTTATAAATGGTGGCCTCTTACCACCAGGAGAGCCGGGAGCTTTTGTCATTCTTAGGCTGACTTGCACCAACGTCGCTAACCTCGAGTTAACGTGATACTGATACAGATATAAACCTGAAAGGTTTCTACGGGATCGGCAATGCGCGAGTGATGCGTTTGGTGTTGCAAGCGTCTATAGGCGACGGTGACCTCTTACCATTAGGAGGGCCGTATGCTTGTTTGCCACTCTTAGTGGTAAAAAAACCTGAGTTTGAAGTCGTAGACTCACTAGAACTTAGATTCAAGTTTATGTTAGGGACTAAGTATACATTCCTTAAATGTAATTTTAGTACGTACCTCAGATATGTACTCGTATCTTCGAAAATGTACTTATGCCCTAGATTTTTAACCAATCTGTCTGGTTCGGCAGGCCCACCTGAAGCTATGCGGCAGCATTCTGGAGCAGTGTCCGCTGCGCTGCGGGGCCTGGATCCAGAGGAAGCACAAGGAAACACACACCAAGGACTGTCCCAAGATGGAGAAGGTACCGCACCACCACTACAGCCTACGATTGGAATCCTGCTGAATGGCACAGGCCTCCTCTCATCACGCGAGAGAGAACCCCCGAATTTGAATGCTCTATATGAGAGGCGGCCACTCAAAGTACTTACTATGCTACCAGTCTCAGCTGCCAAACAGAACGGTTTCAAACTTCGATCACAACACAAATATCCTTTTCAGATTTTAAGTAAGTATATTTCGATGGATTTATTCGAATTATTTATTTTTGGAAAACCGGTGGAAGCGAGTAGCACAGGACCGGTCTGAGTGGCGAGCCTTGGGGGTGGCCTATGTCCAGCAGCGTCTTTCGGCTGAAATGATGATGATTTGTAAGGATGAGTTGGACTTGACCTTGTGACTTCTTCGTTCCAGAACCGCAATAGCTCGTCGCCGTCCCACGCTCGCAACTCCGACCCCACGCCACCAGAGCTCTCCAAGAACCACACCTGGTCTCCCAAGTCCATTCCCCTGGACGACTGCGTCACCTATCTTGAGAAGGAAGTCGCTGGTATCAAGTAAGTTTAACGCCACCTAACGCTTACTTTCTGGATCCTCTTTCTTTCCTTCAAGGACACTCATTCCATTTAGTAAGTACTTACTCATTTATCATTCAATGTAATTAATTTGACTCTCAAATTCAATTCAATCATTTATTCAGCTAATTGGCCACATAGGGGCACTTTTACACGTCAGAAAAAGAATTTACCAGCGCTTCCTAGACCCATTGCTTGAGAAGAAGCGCCGCAACAAACTCAAGCAGAAGGCCTTTTTTCAAAATTTACAAAATTTACATTACATGTATAAAATATACATATAGGTACGTACTAAAATTACATTGAAGGGATGTATACCTCTACTGTCCCTAACTTAAACTTAAATCTAAGATCTTAGAGATGTATAGTCTCCAAGGGTCCAGAAAAAAAAATATGGAGCTTCCATTGTCAAATAAATATAAATTCCATAGATGTCGACAGTCTCAAAATGTCAATAAATAATGAAATACATCATGTATAAAAGAGTTCATTAATACATGTCAATAAGAACATGATGAGGTCTTTGAAGTCTGAAGCTTCAGTTTGTACGACTCCCGAAATCAGGTTTGGAAATGGCAACTAAAGTATGTTGTGACATCGAGTTCGCGTTAATCACGAAAGAACGTGAAGCGACGTCGTTTATGATGAACAGATTTTATTTGCCATTCTACCAGATCCTAAGCCTGCCCTTCAAAGCCAATTGGCATAAATATACCTACCCATTTATATCGTGTTATCTAACCAGCGTGCCGATCTTAATAGGTTTCTCTTTATTTTCAGACTGGTCCTCACAGAGGAAGTCAACCAGCGCGACGTCCAAGCATCAGAGTTTGAAAGTCTGCGAGCCAAGCTGATAATCGTGGAAGAACGGAGCCAGCACTTCTTGTCGACCCTGGTGTCCTTGCGAGCGGCTGTGGACGACGAGGCAGAACGAGCTGCCAACTGGGCGGCGCAGTTTAAGCATGACCTAGCCAATGTGCAGCTGGCTTTGCAGGTACTGACATAGAATTAGGCCCATGAAGAATACTTTCCTTCATTCTCTTCCATTCTATTGGAAAGGAAAAATCAGCGCCCGCCATTGTTATTCCCTGTCTTATCGTTCTTATAATGAGTGACTTCATCGCCATTACATTACGATTGGCACCAACTTCACTCTTGCTCTTTGCCTAAATGGTTGCAATATACGTATCTAATTTACCAATCCCGGTGTCCCACGTGCTTCAGGAGCTGCAGAGCCAGCAGCTGACGACGGCCATGCGGCTGGAGAGTGCAGTGAGCAGTCTGCTGCACGAGCAGCGCGAACGGGAACTGCTGGAAACGGCCCTGACGCAGCATGACAGCAGGATACGGGCTGTTCACAAACTCGGTGAGTTCCAGCTTGTTAAAAAAAACTTGGTGATTAAACCATTGAATTAGTTCAACAATAAAATGTTCAATAAGGCACGAGATGAAATCTTCATTGGGTAACAGCTTTTGATGCGACATCTGCAGGTTCGTAGTTATAGCAAATAGCAATACTGTTGACAAGCCAAAACATAGAACTTATGTTCAGTGTTTGGGAATCTTCGAGTAGGCAGGGATGGTCTCTTGATGGAGAATAAAAACCACCGCAGCTTCTATTAATCACTTGTTATTAGTAATTATTACGTACAAGAAACGCACTTCAGTACCAGGTTTACACAATAATGGCCTCCTCTCTTCTTCGCCACTCTAGCCAACATAACCAATTTTGTGGATGCTGTGGCATCTAGCGAATTCGCCACACCACCCCCCCACGGAGTAAAAAAAAATAAACACAAATCACATGACATGAACTAAGATAATAACATCAGATATGTAAATTGTAAATATTGTAACACAAAACATGCCTTAAGAATTTATAAATCTAGTATTCTCCTTTTATTTACTTTCCTTCCGGCCCTTGTTATCGTCGGCCTGGGAGATGGAGTAGGTGAAGGAGGGTCGGGAGATGGGGTAGGTGAAAGAGGGTCAGGAGATGGCAATGGGCCTGAAAAGCCTTGAGTCGCAGCAGGTGCTGAAACAGGTAGTTCCGGATCTAAATGAGCTGGCTTTATTCTATCTATGCTGACGGTAACATCCCTGCCATTGATGTCCAACACGACATTCTTCCCAGAAGGTCTTGATTTTATTAGGTAGGGACCAGTGTATGGTGGCTGCAGCGCACGTCGCACCGAGTCATCTCTCAGAAACACGTGTGTTGCCTTCCCCAAATCCTTGTACACGAAGGTATATGGCCGTGCATGACTAGAGGCCGGAGAGACTCTTAAGTCCTTCATATGGCACCTTAACCGTGTGACAAAATCTGCCACTATGGTGGGGCCAGCAGGACGCTCTGGCGCGACTATGAGCTCACCCGGCAGGCGAAGGGGCTCACCATACAGCAGCTCAGCTGCTGATGTCTGTATGTCCTCCTTCAGGGCGGATCTCATGCCTAATAACACTAAAGGCAAAGCTGTAGACCATGAGTCGCCATGACACATAAGCGCCGCCTTTAATTGGCGGTGCATGCGCTCTACCATGCCATTTGCCTGGGGATGGTAGCCAGTCGTTCGGGCGCGTTTAGATCCGCACACATCCATGAGCCGATGGAAAAGTGTGGACTCAAACTGACGCCCTTGGTCAGTAGTCACCGTAGAAGGTACCCCATAACGGGATATCCATTCCCTGGTGAACGTTTCCGCAACTTCTTCGGCCGTAATGCCGACCATTGGCCATGCCTCTGGCCATCGTGTGAATCTGTCGATGGCGTCAGACAGTACTGAAAACCTTTACTATGAGGCATAGGCCCAATTATGTCTAAATGTACGTGGCGAAGGCGCTCAGACGGACTAGCAAACTTGTCCAATGGTGCATGGACGTGCCGGCTCACTTTGCTTCGTTGGCAAGCTAGGCAATTGCGCGCCCATTCGCGACATTCTTTTTTCATATTAGGCCAAACAAAGCGGTCAGCTACCAGGCGAACAGATGTACGTGCACCGGGGTGACTAAGACCATGAAGCCCTTCGAAGTACTTGCGACGGAAAGCCAGAGTCAGGTTGCGTGTTCAAATCATGTCGGGGTCACCAATTTGGGAATCTTCGAGTAGGCAGGGATGGTCTCTTGATGGAGAATAAAAACCACCGCAGCTTCTATTAATCACTTGTTATTAGTAATTATTACGTACAAGAAACGCACTTCAGTACCAGGTTTACACAATAATGGCCTCCTCTCTTCTTCGCCTCCCACTCTAGCCAACATAACCAATTTTGTGGATGCTGTGGCATCTAGCGAATTCGCCACAAGTGCTTAGAGCTTAGTATTACTAGTGATGTGCAGCGTCAGTTCCTACTTTGCGTACCAATTATTGAGTCTAGCCTAGTGTTGGTACCAACACTAGGTTTTTTTTAGTCTTTACGTAAAGACTCAACTCTTTCTAGTCTTAATTTTTCAAGATTCAACTGGGATTTAAAGACTCTAAGTCTAGTCAGACTTTAATCAAAGCTCGAGTTCTTTTAGACTCGTTGGGGCGCTTAAGTCTTCTGCAAAAGACTCGAGTCCTTTACAAACACCAAGTCCACCTCAGCTTTTAAACAAAGTAAAGCACTATTCTTCGTAAATCCATATTCACCTTTGCCGGGTTGCTTATGTTAAAGTTCTTTTACTGCTAATGAATCATCATCAAATCATCGAATTCCAGAGGAGGTGATAGAGTACATTCGGCAGACGGTGGAAGAGGAGCGCAGGCGCAACGCGGAGAGCCGCGCGGCCATGGAGCATGAGCTGGGCGAGGCGCGCCGGACCTCGGAGCAGCTGGGACAGCTGGCAGCAGTCAGGGTGCAGCTGCAGAACACGGCCAATGACCGACCGGTACGTAGCAGAACTTATAAAACAGAAACTGGTAGAGGTGAGGGTCATCCGATTCGCTGGAACAACTCGCTGCTATCAGAGTGTGATGAATGAAAGACCTGTACCTACGTATCAAACCAGACCAACGTTTAGAGAAATGCATAGCAACAAGTAGAGTAGGTGCTGGTGGAGACCAGAGCAGCTAGCAGTAGGATGCGGATTGCGGTTGCAGAGTACCGGGAAAGAAAGATTTACATTGGTTATCAACTTACACGTCCACTGGTGAACCTAGCCGCCTCCAAGGTGTACCACACGGAGCGATCCTGCAGCACAGCCTTGGATCCAGGTCGTCGTCGCTCTACAATGCTTTAAGGAGTCCCTAATTATGTTCAAGTATTTTCGCTCGATTCACTGCTATCTACCTACTTCAAACCTTAATTTCCCAGGAGTACGATCGTCTGGCAGTCCTTGAGCTGGCGACCACGGAGGCTCGAGCGGAGGCCTCGGAGCAGGCGGGCAGGGTCGACGTGCTGGCAAGGGACCTGAGGGCCCTCACCAAGTCCTACCTGAAGATCAGGAGCGAGCTCGCGGACTTTCAAACGAGGGTCGGGTTCGAACGGGCCGAGTTCGGGAGCGACGATGGTGAGGCTATAGGATACGGAGAATCTTGAATGTCTATGAATACTAATACTACCCTAGAGTTAACTAATAGAGAAAAGGTCACACAAATTTAATAGTACATTACAGACCTAGCGCGGTGAATTCATTAATGTCACAGATCGCAGGAGTTTGTGACCCGAACCGAAGGTAGCGGACTGAAAAGCCCACTTTATGGCCAAGGGTTATTGGATATCGAGCATCGCAGTGTGCCAGTAATTAAATTGAAATATAGTGACGATCATGCAATAGCTACGGTAGAGATTTGCGGTAACAATTGGCTATGGGTGAAAAATGACAATGTGCTTGATTTTTTTTTAAGGATAGGAATAAACTTCCGTATCAAGAGAAAAAAATCTCACAATTTTCCGTGCCGTAGATTCTGCGTAAAAAATAAAATTGGTTTTGCGTTATGACTATTGAAATAAAGGTGTTTCCTTGGGCCAAGTATGCAGCACTACATCTTGAAAAAAAGTATTTTTTTTTTTTTTTTTTTTCGTTTATTTAGGTCAACAAACAATCGCTACAAGGTAAATTACTTAAAGTCTTAAAATCTAGATAAACATATGTGCGATCCACACCGTTAACCACCAATTACCATTAAGAGTTGCAAGTAAACTATTTTAAGTATATTTTAACATATTTATGAGCTTAAGAAGGTATTACTACTAAGAACATATCGGACTAGTGTTCATTTAACTAACATAAAAAAAAAGACAAGTGGTTGCATGCAAAGCAAGAGATACTTTAGTTAAGTTTAAGTACAATCTTGGTAAGTATTTCTACTTCTTATTTAGAAATTGTATACAGAAAAGAGAAATTAAGACGTGTGAAAATATTTATGGACAAAATAATGTGTTAAGTATGTATGTTATGTATATTGACTATTATTATATGCGAGAACATCTAGTATATTTTTTCTGACTGAGGATTCTCTATTAGAAAATATATCTATTTTACAAAACAATTTGTTGTAATGAATGACTATCCTGTTAAGAGGCGCGCGCGTACCGGCGTGCGTGCGGCTGCGGCCCTCGGCGAACAGCCGGTGCGGGCGCGTCTCCCGCTGCCCGTGGGCAGGGATTTTGTAACAAATTTTATTGTTGAGGGCAATGCAATCGTACTGATTGTTACATATGCCATAAAGGGTTAAAGCATCTAACATCAGTCTTCTAGATTTAAGATTAAACATTTTATATTTAGTTAACAATTCATTATATGAAAGTCGGTTTTTAAAACATCTATATTGCATGGTACGTAAAAACTTTTTTTGAACAGATTCGATAGCGTTGCCATATTTGGTGTAGTAAGGATTCCAAATAGGAACTGCATATTCTAGTTGTGAGCGAATAAGAGTTTTAAATAGATACAGGTATGTTAAAGGACGCTTAAATTCAATGCTTGATCTCATGACAAAGCCATACATTTTATAAGCTTTGTTTACTATATTATTAATATGAAGGTCGAGGTGTAACTTAGAGTCTAAAGTAATGCCCAGGTCTCTGATCGATGTGACTTCAGTTAATTTCGAATTACATAGATAATACGTTTTGGTAAAGATTTGCTTCTTTTTAGTAAAAGTGATTGTTTTACATTTATTTAAGTTTAACTGAAGTTTATTAGTATTACAGTAGTGGGAGAAACGATCTAGATCAGATTGAAACTGTTCAATATCATAGTTATTTTTTATTGTATGGTATATTTTTAAATCATCGGCATAGAGTAGAATATTACAGTATTTGAAACAATTATTAACATCATTGATAAATAATGTAAACAGGAGGGGCCCTAATATGGATCCCTGCGGGACCCCAGAGCTAACACTGAATGGCTTTGATTCGTGACCTTTTATGACAACTTTTTGTGTACGCTCGGTAATGTATGATTTGAACCACCGTAACAGATTACCTTTAATTCCATTAAAAGCTATTTTTTCCAACAATATTTTATGATCGACTCTATCAAAAGCTTTGCGAAAATCTGTATATACACTATCTATCTGCAAATTTTTATCAATATTTTCAAAAAGGTAATTGGAGTATAGTAGTAAGTTAGTTGTAGTCGATCGTCGATGGACAAAACCGTGCTGTTCTGGAATAATAAGGCTATGTAGTAGTGGATAAATTTGATTGTGCACAATTTTTTCATAGACTTTTGATAGAGTGGGCAATATAGATATAGGTCTATAATTTTCAATCTTGTTCTTACTTTCGCCCTTGTGAACAGGTACTATATTGGCGATTTTCCAAATGGAGGGAAACAAACCTTCATGAAGACATCTATTATAAATTACAAATAGTGGTGTAGTTATAGCAGTAGCCGTATTTTTTAGAAATATTGGAGGTATATTGTCAGCTCCGGCACCTTTCGTCAAATCAAGTGAACTCAGTTCTTTTTCAATTAAGGACCTTGGTATGGATAATTCTGAGATGTGGGTATCATGTTTTGAATTGATATCATTAGGGTAAAAATCAGGGGGCAATGTGGAAGGTTGATACACAGATTGGAAAAATATTGAAAATAAATTACAGATATCTTCTGGCCCGCTCGCAGTATTATTTTGGTAAGTCATAGTATTAGGTATTTTAGTAGTATTGTTACGTTTGGAGACATAAGACCAAAAATACTTTACATTATTTCTTATACTTAGTTCAAGGTTATTCATGTATTTATTGTAGCATTTAGTGGACTCTATTTTGAAACGGTCTCTCAATTTTGAAAATTCTTCATAATCTATTAGGTTTTTATACTTTTTCCATTTTACCCAAGCGGCATTTTTATTTTTAAAAATATGAATAAGTGCAGAGGAAAACCAGACTGGAAAAGAGTGTGGTTTAAATATTTTATACGGTATATGTATTTTTATAATTTTGTATATCTCTTCATAAAATATTGATACTGCAGATTCACCATCGACATTATGCAAAAGGTTGGACCAATCGACTTTTTCGATTTCCTCATTAATGACAGGATAGTTAGCTTTATTAAAGTAGTATTTGT
>OZ020289.1:4118396-4241203 GCA_963971205.1 Aethes cnicana | reverse complement strand
AGCTGGCGGTCAGCCTCCAGCAGCAGCAGCAGCGCCAGCGGGTAGTCCTTGCGGCGCGCGGCGGCCCGGCCCCGCTGGTGCAGCGCCAGCGCCACCATCAGCACCCGACGCTCTGCTTGAGGCAGCTCCACCGCTTGACCCGACTGATCTTCTAGCTAAAAGAGAATAGGCCACAGTAAAGCGACACTAGCACACGGCGGACACGGCCTATAAAAGCACGATTTCGAACACAATTCGAATGAAGTGTCAATGTTTGCGTGCGGGGACGTCTGTACACTTGTAAATGTGTGTGTACCAGTATGCGGGCCAATGATTCACTCTCCATCCCCGGATGGAACAAATGGTGGTAAGAGGGAGTTGGCCGCGTTGTGCGCCGGCTAGATTCAGGTGGGTGATATCGTGGCTATTCTCTATGTAGTACTATTAAATGTTCTCTGACGGAATGCTAGTTGCACGAAACTAGTGTCATAATGTAAATACGGCTTTAAAGTATGGCCAAGTAAGTAAGTTACTTATGTATGGTAGTGAAAGTTGAGTATGGCAGAAAAGGCACAAAAGAAAACGGGATGAAAGTTGAAGAACCGAAAAGAGAGGTATGTAAGAGTCGTAGCAAATGGAAGAAAGCGATGTCTGCCTACTCCTATGAAAAAAAAAGGCGGGAATGTATGTATAATATGTATATAAAGTTTGACCGTCTGTTAAACTCTCTGTCGTCTCATCACTGTCGTAAAGAAAAAAATATATAAATGAAAAGCAAATTCACAAAAACGTTACCTTCATATATTCTTCAGATTCGAACTCATCTATGTATTCGGAGAGCAGCGCTGCATCATCTCTGGTAGATTTCATCTCGAGGTACATCATGTCTTGCTTCCTTGCTTCCTCAGGATTCACTACAGTACCACATTGTCAATTTAAACCAGGTGACTTGAAATTCAAGCTACTTGATTGAAATAGCGAGTGTTTATTTTCAGATTCATCTCCATATTTTGAGATAATAAGATGTGTGAATGCAGTAGAATGTGATGATACTCACTTGCCATTACTAAAGCCATGATCTGTACTCCATTCTTGATATTCTGTTCTTCCAAGCTCATTGTAGGCTGTATCACCTTGCCATTGTATATTAGCTTTATTCTGAAAACACAGAAATCATCTTTTACACATTTGTAGTTTTATTTCCTACAACAGAGCTGAACAGTCAAATTTATCAATATTATATCAAATGCATTGAAAATCATGTAATTTCGAAGAATATAAATGGTCACAACTACAGTATAAGAAATCAGTTACTATGTATGGATAATTATATATTTTTTTAAACTGACAAGACTAGATTATTTATTTTTAAGTTTGTTGAAAATCATAAATAGTCTGTACAGTAATAATAAATCATTCACATACTGAACAGAAGGTAATTAACTAAATAGCTATTACATCACCTTTGGCCGTGAAGTGGGATTTTCTGCCCGCTACGCGGAGAGAAAATCTCACTTCTTGGCCAAGGCAAGATGTAAAACTTTTGACAAACCACGGGTGGTAATTCGTAAAGCCCCAGATCGCATATTTATAGCCCTCACCTTCGGTTCGGGCCACAGTAACCTGCGATCTGGGACATTTACGAATTCACCACCCTAGGTCTGTAATGTACTATTATACCTCGATTCGCTAGCTCCCAATTCATTTGCAACATCAGCAATCAAGTCTCGCCCTATGGAGTCCAATTTACGCTGTAACCGTAAAACTCTGGCCTTCTCTCCGGGCACCGTGGCCTTCACCCTGAATGTAGCCAGTCCAGTCTCTTTGAACTCTGAATTTGCCTTCGAACGGTCAATGGAGTGGAGCTGCAGTTCATGTAATGCTAGAAGAACTGTGTTTTCCGGAACTGACAGCTCCTTGGCAAATTTCAGTGATAATTCCTGTAATGAAGAAGGTTTTTGAGTGTACAATGATATGCAGCATTGTTTAAATGTGCTGATGTCTGTTATTAGATAGCAGTGGTGATGTTCTTTGTTTAAAAATGTGATTTTTTGTATTGAAAATTATATCAGTTTATAGTGTACATTGGCACCAATGCTCTAATTGAATTTTATCACTCAGTCATATGTTTAAAGATTCTCCATAAATCATTTTTTTTTCTTGTGTCCTCCAATGAAGCTGGCTTAGTCACTTTAGTAAATAGTGTGTAGTAGTGAAATATTTAAAGAGGCTTTTAAGCCTCTATAAATATTTCATGATAAAAAAAAAGATGTTTATTTCAACAAGACAATCTTCATCTAAAGGTTTTAAAGATCACAAGCTGACTTTTTGGTATGATCTTAATACAAAAAGGTTGAAAGCTTAGGATAGGATAGTCTCCTAGTGTAGCCCCAAACAACCCATTAACTTTGGATTACTTTCTAGGTAAAACGTACATAACCGCTGGACTATGAAGTGACGAAAAATACAAAGAGTACAAAGACCTTAATGAGAATGTAATTTTATTGGGGGGTTTATTTACTCTCGGAAAAAGCAATAGGTATGTTATTCATTTGTATTCTATGTATGTATACTGTGTCTCACTCAAATCCTGTTGGGTAAATAAAGAACCTACCTTTAAGCTCTCCGAAATAGAGTTGTCGGGCAGAATGTAAGGAGATTCCCATAATTTTATCCTTTCTTCGTTCAGTTTTGCGCGTAATCTTATCAACAGGTCTTCGTGCTGTAAATTTGTCTCCATTTTCTCAGCTCACGAACAGAAATGATGGAATATCAGGCAGGACGTGATTTGCGAAATTTGATGCAGTGTTGATATTTTTCTCCGTATCATTACACAGAAAAGAAAAAGGAAAACATTACAAATGTTGACGTTGACAGCTTATAGGCGTTTTATTAAATATAGAACTATAATAACTTCTTTGCGGTGCGTTGGTTTTTATGTTTATAACTGAAACATCTATTTGAATATTCGTTTTAAATCTCAATTTGAAATAAGTGTGTAAAACTCATTTTTATATATTGTTTTTCGTTTACAGTAAGCAAAATTTAGGCACCGTGAAGCAAAGCGGTTTGCTCCTCGGAAAAACGGCTCTACTTTGACAGAACAAAAGACATATTTGGTTTGGATTCCAGGTACCTATAATAAAAAAAGTATAAATTAAAAGTAAAATTTAGAAAAATGCACCAGCCTGCCTCCTTTGAGTATATAGCCAACTCAAAGGCCTGCCTCACAGTAAGGTTTCGTAACCAAAACTTCTTTTCTCCAATATTACTTACTTACCTGTTTCTTGTGCTCAACGGGGTCCATGATTTTTTGTTGATAGCTGTAACAATTACTTTCTAATGTAACACTAGAAATAATAATTATGGAATGCAACCTACGAGCCATATAAGGTCTGAATGGCGAGCTGTATGTGAGTGTGAGGCATATTATGTCCTAGCAGTTAACATGTTTCGTTCGGCGGAAATTATAAGCCATACCTATTACCAACTAGTTTCTGCCCTCGAGCTCCTATATCTACACCACCACAACAGCCTATTATGGCCCACTGCTGGGCACAGGCCTCTCCTCTCGTCACGAGAGGGTTTGAGCTATAGTCCCCACGCCACGCGGGCCCAACGCAGATTGGGGAATTCACACACATCCTTGAATTACTTCGCAGATGCGTGCAGGTTTCCTCACAATGTTTTCCTTCACCGAAAAGCGCAGTGGTAAATTCAAATTGAATTTCGCACTTAAATTATTTCAGAGGTGCGAGCCGGATTCGAACCCCTGACCCTCTGCATGAGGGCGGTAGGTCAAACCACTAGGCCATCACGGCTTCGAAGTATACCTCTATAGTCGGAGACATTTTTAAACCAACATTTTGACAGCTGGGGGTCTCCAGGGCTGCGTTCCGAAACGCGCTCAGAGCGCTCACAGCACCTTGCATCCCTTTTCCTCTTGAAAGTCGAGTCCTAAGAGGAAAAAGGATGCAAGGTGCTGTGAGCGCTCTAAGCGCGATTCGGAACGCAGCCCAGAGTCACAAAGCGTAACTCATTCATGAAACAACTTATGACATAGCGATTGAATCGCTGTTATACCTACACACTTGCATATTTTGATCGCTTTGAGTAAGTAATAGTACATACCTACATACTTATCGTTGCCATGACTGTAGGTACGTTAACAATTAGTATACGTTATCTGTAAACCATTGTAGCTGTAACTTTGCCGGAAACTAAGGTGAACCTAGTAACTTAGTCTTATTAATCTTGTATAAGTCATCATCATCATCATTTCAGCCAAAAGACGTCCACTGCTGGACATAGGCCTCCCCCAAGGCGCGCCACTCAGACCGGTCCTGTGCCACTCGCATCCACCGCGTTCCCGCCACCGTTACAAGGTCGTCGCTCCATCTTGTTGGAGGCCTACCGACAGCTCGTCTACCGGTTCGCGGAGGCCACTCCAGAACTTTCTGGTCCCCAAAAATGATGTAAACTTAATAAAATCTTCAGGAAGTATGTACTAGGCGACCGACGACCTTTGCTGGTTTAAAAAAAAACAAAATAAGACCTAGGTACTAGATCGATTGTCGGTCGCCCCTGTAAGTCCCTATATTTCATCTAAATCTAAGGCAGATGAGGTCTTGACGCCTTTGTTTTGATGCCTATATAACACTGACACTGATGTCTGTCGACTTATGTGAGTGCGGTCTTATGTAGAGATCTTCTACTATCTAAAGTCCCGCGCCTTCACATTTCAAAACGCTCAATTTTGTCATTATTATTATTTAAAAAGCACCACCAACACGCAACGCATAATTGATGGCTGTCTCAGCACGCACACATGTGTTGAGTGTGTTGGTGGTGCTTTTTAAATACATTGAAACGTTTTGAAATGTGAAGGCGCGGGACTTTAGATACCTAGTAGAAGATCTCTATAACAAGTAGCTTATTCATTGTATGTACCTGCATTGTATTTCTAATGTGTCTACTTTTACGTTTTTTCCACACATTCTGCTACCCAAAGATTGTCTGGAAGACATCGCTCTTTAGCGACAGGGCCGCCTGTTGTCACCCTCCCTTTTTCTTATTTGTATTTACTTGTGTAATACGGAAGACGATGACGACAGGGTGAAGAAATCGAAATTCTAATTACTCCGTCAGTCAGGTAATAAAAAAATATTATACAGGTATTTTTTGTTTTATCAAATTAACAAAGAATGACTAAGTTTAAAACGCATTAAAGTTGGAGAGTGGGCGCTAACTACGTCACCGTTAGGTATAAATCGTACCTAACCGTGACGTCACGCGACATTTCAACTCAATATCTCCGTATAAGTTTGATTACGTGAAAAAAGAAAAAATACGTGTCCAATACTTTTCAATAATCTTCTTGATAGACTAAGGAAAAAAAAGTTGTCGTCATCCCTATTGTTTATTGGTGTTCAGTAAAGTGTATTTGTATTATATTGTAGCTCAGACCCTTTCGTGATAGGAGTTTTTCATAACATTTTTTTTATGAACAGCGTATGTTACCAAGTTTTTCGGCAGAAAAATACTTAGCCAATTGCATGTCCCAAAGATGCTTGCGTAAATCACGCTTAGAGAAGTTGCCGACCCGTGCGTCTATTCGAGTTTTACGAAGTGATTATACAGCGAACAGAATAGGAATTTCCTTGAAGCTGCCTCTGCTCAGCCTCGCTCTGCGGCTCATCAACACGATACTTACTGAGAACGACACGCTCGACATCTTCGCTGACTCCGAACTGAAATTTCTAGCCACAGCTGGTCACTATCTAGAATCCATTGTAGCTCCTAGCACTATTGTGTAAGAAATAATGTAATATTTTAACCTTAATGTCATGATTGGCTCTAGCTGTAAGTGTCATTTTTGTAATAATAAATAAATAAATTGAATCTTTTCGGATCAACCTGTTATTCGGGACTTCAATGTGACGGCTAGGTAAGTGAGTCGTAAATCCCAAGGCCCTATAGATCACGCTGCCTATAGTGAACGTGCATGAGTAAATGTACTTGTACGCCCGAAAGGAGACATTGCTGGAATAGAAAACTTGATAGACAGTCTTTCCTTATTTGGCATACGGGAAATCCCAACTCGAATGAAGCCCCCAGGTGTCTTGCGTGATCCTGAACCATTTTTATCCGCCAGTAAACAAGCTCGTTGTTCATACTCGTACAATATCTCATAATGTTTTCATTCGAGAACAACTCGAAGCTCGGATTAAAACGAAACTTTGTTAAATACACTGAGCTCAGCTTGGAGCTTACCTATTCGATTGCATTGATGGAGATAAAAGGGAATTTAACTATAACAATGATCATTAACCATAATCTGCCTATAAGTGAGTAGGCACTAGCTACTAAGTATCAACTATTTCAACTTTCATTAGTCCTTCGTTTAAAGTTAAATCAATATTTCATTGAATAAGTAAGATTCTTGGAAGGAATAACTCAACTTTGGAATTTTGGTTAGGTACTTAAGATAAAGTGGAACGACTCTACTTGATAAATACAGGGATAGAGAATAGAGTCGATTAATAAGTAAAATAAGCGCCAACGAGTTAGTATACATTTTTTATTCACGTGAAAACATGGTCTAGGTTGCTTATTTAATTTTGACATTCAAGTACCTATGTTAAATTACATAGTAATCCTACAAAATCTCATTATATATTAATTAATCCGTACCCAGTTTACGAGTAGTAAAACAGGCAATTTACAAATTTAATTTTTGCTTATCGCGTCTTAAAAAATTTAATAACCGTTTTACACATTGTTTCACGTTTTAATAATTTGGGATTGAGTTACAAGATGGACCACATCACTTGGATATTATTATGTGGTATGTGTACGCAAGCAAATTATGCGTATTTTTTTCTTTTTTTTTACAAGCTTTTATTAGATAAGAGTTTATTCAGAAAAGAACAAGTAAAAAAATTAAAAATAAACTACAAATAGCATTTAAATTTACAGAAATAAGAAAAATTAAAGCTAAAAAATAACCTAAAAACCTAAATTAGGGCCTTTCGGAAGGGTTCCCATCACGCAGGCAGCATTCCCTCGCTGTATGGCAATAGCCAGTCTTTGCGCGAGAAAGGTTCCGGCGCGAGGGTCTCCCGTTGCCTCCCTCAACCGCTTCCCTAGCTCCCTGTGGAGCCCCAGCGCCCCTTTGCCCCATGACCCCATAGTCTCCACCCCGAAGGCCACAAACTCATAGCTCGAGCCTAGCCGCTCCGGCTCGACGGCTGGTCGAGGGGAGATACGACGTCGCCATTGTTATTTATTTAGTTTCACCTGACCCGATGTTTGTTTGTCTGTAATCAAATCTTGCAAGGTAAATTCGATCCACTTCCCGGTTACCGATTGAAAGACAATACAAAATTATTATGACATATGGAGCTGATCTGATGATGGAGCTCTGTAGTTAAACGACACAACCCCATCGAGTTTGGACCGTTTGATCCGCCATGACGAGTACTTTGGCGCTATATGGTAACCAGTGTCTGATGACGGAGCTGGGAGATGGTCATAGGAACTAGTTCTTTATATTTAACAAGTAAGTAAGTAATAAAAGCTTGTTTCAAAAAGGTTCAGGATTTTCAAAAGGAGTGGAATTCTCTACCGGCCGGTCTCTTCCCCGATAGTTATAACTTGGATCTTTTCAAGTCGAGAGTGAACAAGTACTATCTAAGTAAGCATGTATCACCCTCGACCGCATCGTCACTTACCATCAGATGAGATCGTGGTCATTTGACCACGATCTTGCTTATAATTTAAAATAAAAGGTTGCTTATAATTTAAAATAAAAGGTTTCTTTTCTAAATTTGATACTTGTTAACTCCAGGCACTCTCTGTATCCTCCATGCTCATTCATACGTCCTGCTGACTGCCAACGTCGAGGATGTGCAGTCCATAGCCCACCAGGTGGCCAAGTCTCCGCTGCTCACCCAGATAAAGAAAATCTGGCGTCGCGCTTCCAAAACCTTCCAGAATACTCTAGACAAGCCGAAGATGCGGGCTACCGATCAAGGTGATTCAGGTAAACATGTTCATTTTAAAGGTCTGATTCCGTAGAACCGCGGGCAGCATTTACGAAGTTCTATTCAACTAATCCTGCTGCTGTCGATAGGCTTACAAGTCTTACAACAGGATGGCGACAACGTGGTGAATCTGGTAGATGCTCGTGAGACATCGATCTATTATATTATAAGTAAGGATTCACAGTCAGCCGAAGAAAAATGGCCCGTCAAAACGGTGCCCGAACAGCTGGGGCATCCGTTTAGCGCTCGGTAAATTTGACACTTAAGTCTTATAGTGTTAGGCTTAGTTTTGTATAAAATATTTATCTTGACACATACTATAAAGAGGCGTTAGTAGCATATTGGAACTTATCTTCTAATCTCAGTTTGCTCCATATATTTTGACATATTCTGTTAGGCACTGTTCGTCCATATGTTATTATAGGTCAATGTCGTGAGACAATACTCGACTTGACGAGACTTAAGTACGTCCAATGGTGGTCAACGTCCACATGTTCTTCTGCTTCAGACAAAAGCCCGCCAGCAAACCACAACAATTATATTTAACCAAAGAATAAAGCAATGTTTAATTAACATTGCTTTATTGCCAAGATTAGAAACCGCATCGCGGTTCCCGGATCAGAGGCCTAGTGCTGGGTTCGTCCGGGCTGGTACCACCGTTGTACCCTCTCTCATGCCGCCAAATAGCAGTGCTTACGCTGTTGTGTTCCGGTAAGGGGTTAAGGCAGCCGGTGAAATTAATGGCACAGAGGCATTCCATGTTTGGCGTCAGGGTAGGCAACGCATTCGAAATCTTATGATTTCTCAATAACAATTCTTAAGTATTCGGTGTCCATGTGCCGCAGTGAACGTTTACCATCAGGTGGTTTATGTCCTCGTTTGCCTACCAATTACATAAAAAAGGGCCTTTTGCTTACTTCTGCCATTTTTTATCAATTCGTATAACCTGGACAGAATTGATAAAAAAATGGCAGAACTAAGCAGACAGGAAGACAGACAGACTAGAGTTACTTTCGCATTTATATGTAATATGGATGGATATCCAATCATTTTTCTTCCAGATGACGACCAAAAAGACATAAAATCCCGTAGCAATATGGATGCGAAACGAGATGACAAAACTGACAGCGCCAGTGGCTCCGACGACCCCCCCGCGCCCGCTCCACTCAATCCCAAGGAAGCCCGCACGGAACGACGCGAGGCGGTCGAGGAGCTGATCAACCTGGGCCGCAACGCGTCGGTCTACCTCGGCTCCATCAAGAACATCATAGACAAGATCTAAGGCTTACATTCTAAGGCATTAAATTGCTGTTTGAAAACCATGCGTTTCATTTCTGAGCCCCCAAACACAAGCAAGGCTTTACAAGTTTGACGAGTGTACCTATCTGCTTGTAGCTTCTTAGCTCCCAACAGATGAACCGATTTTGAATGAGTGTTTTTACCCGACTGCGCCAGAAGGAGGGTTATGTTTTCGAGTGTATGTATGTATATTTCTTTGGCACGCTGTATAGTCTAAATGGCTGGATGGATTTTAGCTTGCGAGGTGTCGTTAGATTCGTCTTAATCGTGAGAGTGACACTGGGTATATCAAAATTGCAAAAACAAAATGGCTGACATTTGGAGGCATTTTGAACGTTTCCAAAAAATTCGATCGAGTGGGGTATCAAAATGAAGGGATCACGAAAATATATATAAAATGTATGTGAAATCAAAAGTTTGTTTGCAGTCGGAGTCAGGTTTTTTTTTGCAATAATCGAGTTTTCATTTAATTGATAGGTGAGTTACCTAGTCGTTAGTGTAAGCTATATTCAACGGTTTAAAAATTATCGGCTCAAAAATTCAATTTCCGATTCAAGATCTTTCTGTGATGTCGTAGGTACTCGTATGACGTAGATGTATACCGTTTACACCACTTCTACTTTATTTGAATTTGTGTGGATAAGCATACTTTAAAATTATAAATGCGCAGTCAACTAAATGTCTGTCAGTTACCTCTTCACGTTTAACCGGATTTTGATGAAATTGGGTATGGTATAGAGGTAGATTGAGCCCCGGAAGGGACATCTCTAGACTACTCTTTATTCCGATAACGGAATTCCACGCGGACAGAAGCTTGCATTCTTTTTAACAATATTCTAAATCTAAAGGAAGCTCCCGAACCTCGTGCTCTTATAACAGAATTGTTTGTTGTTTGTTCAAAACTCATGAACGAAACAGTACACTTTCCTCCAGTTACCTACCAATAGATATCTTGCTTGAAAGTTTGGTATCTCGGGGAGTTTCTTGGCGAAACAATGCAATGCCGTTTCAGTTTTAATGGATTGGGGTAATACCCAAGTGCCTATTAATTAATAAATGCAACCACTATCCACTATCCTAAGCCGATAATTTACTTACTATTCAAGATTGTTTACCACAACAGCCTAGGTACTTACGTCCCACTGCTGGGCCTACTGCTAATCTACCATCAAACAGCTACATGTATCAGTAATAATATAAAAGACCAACATGAGAGCTTTTAAAGTATATTTTAATCATGTTTCGTGGCACAATATTGATAAAGAAAGTTCAGCGGATTAAAACTTCATGTTCACACAAAAAGGCCGAAATTGATTTACCTACCTATATTCTTGCCGAAAACCTATAATTTTGTCAGCAGCAGTTGTTGTATCGTAATTTTCACAAAGTCCACGAAGTATCAAAGTTGTCTCAAGAGATTTCATTAGAGTCTGCTATTGAAGATCTGATTAAGTTGAAAAAGATTTGCAAGCAGGAAAATAAGTTCTTTTCGGGGTTTTTGTTTGTCAAAATATGATGATTACGATTTTGCAAAGCATTGTTCTAGCCGTGAGAAATGAGTTTCTGATTCTAAAGTAAGTAATTGAAAGTAAGTACATCAAAATTGTTAAAAAAGAAACACCGTTTTGCATGCAGCAGTTTACAGAATTTATAGGCGCGTGGATGAAATAATAATAGACTGCATCAACGGCTTCTAAGTCGCCTTCTATAGCACGACACATCGTGCTATAACTACTCGTAAAAGGCAGCATTTGAACTCCTCTACTGATTCTATAAACTAATAAAGAGCCTCTGGTCATCGGGATCAAATAGAACCAGTTTGAATATTTTGAAACAAGCCATTTCATTTGTTTGATGATCGTCAAACTTTGGTAGGAGATGGCTTCATGAAGTAGACACCTTCTGATTATACTAGGTATTCTAAACCGGATTTAATTTTCAGCCGAATGATGAAACCGAAAAGACTCTTGAGCATATTGGTTGTGACAGGACCTTATTTGGATATTAATTTGATCCACTCCACCAGTAGAAATATTGGGAAATCAGCAACCGGCCAAGTGCGTGTCGGGCCACGCGCAAAGTATAGGGTTCCGAAGTTGACGATGCCCACAGTACCTTTCTAAGGCCCGGTTCCTATATCCACGAAACGCCTCGTTTTGCCTACGGACGGTTGATTTTTGACATTTGTTCCATAGAGAATCTGTCAAATTTTAACCGTCCGTAGGCAAAACGAGGCGTTTCGTGGATATAGGAACCGGGCCTAAGACTTATTAGCATTTAGCTAGCCCGTGGTATGACGTGGTGTGCCCGCCCGACGCCCCTGCCGCACGAGAAAAATCATTGTTTTTTTAATCATTTCATAAGTTGGTCGACTATGACTCGTAAGTTTGTATAGCCTACTTAGCTGTGATAGTTTTCCTTTCAACTACGTTATATATGCCATAACCGTGATTTTTTTCAGCCATCCAAATACCACCATTTAGCTGGCAGGGGGGGGGGGGGGGGGGGGCAAGTGACTCTAACAAAAAATAAAAAATAGCACTTTAACGCTTAATATTTCACAAACGCATCACTTAATCAAAAAATGGTTCTAACACCATGGGGTACGCAAGAAAAAAAAAATACATGCCCACTTTACGAGTAGGGGAGGTACCCTACAAAAAAAAAAAAAAATTATAGGTACCACTTTGTCAACGTAACTAATATGCATATTCATGCCAAATTATAGCTTTCTAGAACTAAGCATTTCCGAGCAATAGTGCGGACAAACGCACGGACGGACATGGCGAAACTATAAGGGTTCCTTGTGGACTTTGGAACCCTAAAAAGTCATTAGATACCAGAAAAGTACAAAGTGTACCGTTATACATACATAAGATACATAAAAATACCCCACACCTCGACCAAATGTAGAAGAGGGTTGTGGATAGCTCGTGGAGACGCTGTAGGCACGAAGGTCAAAGTGGAAGCTGAAGACTCGGAGACTCGGGGCTCGTATCGCAACACATCAATAACAAAATCTAACTAAGAGAGAATGCTAAAGCTGGGTGACTCGGACACTGCCCTATCTATGGAATAATACTTAAGGCTTTGGTTGAATTTGGTCTAGTGGTTTGACCTACCGCCTCTCATGCAGAGGGTCGCGGGTTCAAATCCGGCTTGCACCTCTGAAATTATTAATGTGCGAAATTCAATTTGAATTTACCACTGAGCTTTTCGGTGAAGAGAAACATCGTGAGGAAACCTGCACGCATCTGCGAAGTAATTCAAGGATGTGTGTGTCCCCAATCCGCGCTGGGCCCGCGTGGGGACTATAGCCCAACCCTCTCGTGATGAGAGGAGGCCTGTGCTCAGCAGTAGGCCGTAAATAGGCTGTTGAAGTGGTTGAATTTATTGTATTTTATTCGGAGGTCCACCTCTTATGATGAATACAAGCAAACTAAAAAAAATAAACAAATACATTCTAGTCTTAAGAATACCTAATTCGAAAGAAAATGTGTCAGCTCACCGATTATGCACGGCCAGCTTCCACAATACAACGAATCACGCCCGTTTCCCGTTAGGGTAGGCAGGCAGAGACCAGTACTTACGCCGCCTGCTTCCAAGCATACTCCCTCGCTTCCTCCACATGAAATTCATCCCGCTTTTCATGTAAGCTCGTCGTTTTCGAGTGCCTACTTTTACTGGGTTTTGATTTGGAAGTATTTACTCTGGCTGATAACCATAATATACCTACATATAAAAATCATATTTTATACAAAAAAAACTTAGGTAACACAAATAAATGGTATTTGATTTGGATCTTTTGAATTTTAATAAAAAATGTTTTTTTTTTATGTTTGAGAACTTTTTTGAGAAATTGTTTGAGAAGAGAGGATTGGAGGCCTTTGCCCAGCAGTGGGATCTAATAGGCTAGATAAGAAGAAGAAGAGAAGTTTTATGGAATGCGAGGCTATATTCATGCTATATTACAGCTTTCTAGAACCAAGCATCTAATGGCTATGCTACACGCACAGATGGACAGGAGGCCAGACGGACAGACATGCATAAACTACATACTAAGGCTAACTACAAAGATTTCTTATGGACTATACGGAACCCTAAAAATGTAAACCAAAATTCTGGAAAGAACCAAATTGCTAATTCGTTTATAAAGAACGAAAATAAATGCCTTTAAGGGGCACTTCTTTCAAATTAATTTTCTAAAAGTCAATTAATTACTTCCGCGAAGTTTTTTTCAGTCCCGAATGTAACAAAATAATAGCTGTCAAGCCGTCACTCGAGCATCGCGCTACCGCGCGGTAACAGAATTGCTTTGATGTAAGTCGAGAACTGCTTAGTCGGAGAGGGTTTACAGTGGAAACATTAAGAAGATAAATGTTTCATCGCTATTTAAGTAAACAAACAATGGCATATGTACCTATATTTTTTCTCTCTCCGCTTCGCGCTTTGGCGGTGTATGGGAGACAAGTATCAAATCAGACAAATTTCATTTAAAGAATGAAAACAATTCGGCAACTTTTTTGGAATACATTTCTCTTTTTAAGAATTTCTTTTTCTGTACATTATTCTTCTACAGGGGGGAGTCCTAAGAATTGGCAATGTAAAGGCCCCTGGATATTTGTATGCGATCAGATTTTAGCAGGAAACCTAACAGTAAGAAACACAAAATAGTTCTGTTCTGTATTGTCATCTTTTTTCTTGAAATAGTGAGGTTATTTAGCCGATTCTTAAAGGTTTTCAGTTGAACTAGCCGCAGTAAGCCTTTTATGAGACCCAATTTACCTTTCGTATATGGCAATGGCGCTTGAAACCTCGCATACCCGACCTTCGAGTTCCGTATTCGAGCTCTGATAATATTATTTAGCCGAATGTGGAGTGCAAGCAGTTTGTTTCATCTTGAAAGTAAGGAAAAATATTCTCTATAGATGAAGCTGAAACCCCTTAAGTGAGAAAGGGGAGAGGAAGAAAGCGAATATATGTTGGTTAAATAGTTATTACTTTAAAGGTACCTTTTTGATGATGTTTAAATATTTAAGTGTCTTTGAACACCGTATTCACGTCGTCGTTCCATCTCGGTGGCGGCCTACCTACAGCTCGCATTTTTTAGTTGCCTATTTATTTTTACTTTCCAATAAATTAAGTGATTTTGTGTACCTCACTTGACAGACTGTTTATTCAAATCAATGAAAGAGTGTGATACGAACTCGCACCCACCCTCTCCCCGCTAATCTGCCATTACACTGATCTCTCTAATCCTTATTGGATTGGGCGTATCATTGTAAGCCTAAAATTACGTTTATTTAAGCATTTGATTGGGTACAGGGTCTACGATCTACTAAATTTCTCTAGACGCAACCAAGTATCTCAAATGGTATATTTTATACCTACTTGAAATTACCTACATGCTTTCTGTTAAGTTTGTTGACAATCTTGTTCTCGGCAATGGGCTAGCAAGCGCATACAATACAAGTAGATTCATTTAATTTTCTGACGTGTAAAAGTGTGTGGACAATTGTCCATTATCATTTTCATTGAAATTCATCTTTCAGCGTGATTGCCATCTGAAGATCTATATTCATGAAATAAATACCTACCTCAAAAGTATAAGCAGCCATTATCAGACCGAATGCAAGGCCACATCATGATGAGATGATTGCCAATCATCAATTTTACGCAAAAATCTGACATAGGTAATTGCATGGCATGAATCCACTGTATTGGAAAATGGCTTATTTCGGAAAATGGATTTCAGTCAAAAGGGATATCGCGGCATGAAATTGTGCATCAATTGTATGTGCTTTGAAGCAGATAAGTACGTATGATGTCGGTGTGTGAAGTATTCGATCGGAATTTGGGCTCAAAGGATGGATTTTGTAAAAAGCGGTTTAAACGTGAATACAAATAAGTTTCTTTCATAATGGTATTATTAAATAAGGTTTTGGACAATTTTAGAACTGACTACTAAAGTAGTGGGCCTTTTAAATCAATTTCAATTTCAAAAACAAGATCACAAAAGGTGCACGAGTGTTTGTGAGTGCTTTGAAAACCTAAGAACAATTTGAGCATCGCATTCTTTCTTACCGAAGAACATAAAGGAAATGGAATTATCTCTCTCATTTAGGTGTCTCCGACGTTTTGTTTTGTATGTGTACAGTCGAGTTCATTAATATGTGTACACTTTTGGACCTTATTACAACGTGGTAAGGTGTAAAAGTGTGTATATATTGGCGAACTCGACTGTACTTAGCAGTTGACCGTGCGAGTCAAGCGAATGAAGCGACGCCGGTTCAACTTGGGCAAATTGCTTTCGTATGGCCGGATGTTCTCCCCGACGACTCGTATTTTTTCTCAAACATGCTCGGAAATGTTCGTGTTACTTTCAAAAAAAGAAGACGCGAGGCTGTCCATTGCCGGCCTTGGCCAGCAAAAACATTATTGTCGTGCATGTGTGTTTTTTTTAATTCGCTTGCAATTTGAGACACGTCTGTAGAGAATCTGACAAATCCATGGAGGTAATAAGTACAACTTCCATGGCCAAATCATCCACGATCATGGAAGTAGTAAATACTGATGTGGGGTAAGTGCGCCTAAATTTATTTCGCACCTATGCCTTGTAAACAGCCAACTACTAGTTGAGTAATATTTATAGGTTTCGATATATCTATGTTAGGCGCACTTACCCCATCCTGGCGCACTTGCCCCAAAACTGACAAATCCATGGAGGTAATAAGTACAACTTCCATGGCCAAATCATCCACGATCATGGAAGTAGTAAATACTGATGTGGGGTAAGTGCGCCTAAATTTATTTCGCCCCTATGCCTTGTAAACAGCCAACTACTAGTTGAGTAATATTTGTAGGTTTCGATATATTTATGTTAGGCGCACTTACCCCATCCTGGCGCACTTGCCCCGACTGACCTTACGTATTTCCTCGCTGTTTGAGAAAAGCATTATATATACCTCGGCCGCAATTGCGATTGCCGGACTCGTACTAATAGAAGGCTTCGCTTCGCTCAGCCTTCTAACTGACTCGTCCGGCAATGCGCTACTTGGCGGCCTCTGCAATAATGTACTATTCTACCGATTTTCGTAAATGTTTGTGAGCAGGTTTTAAATTCGTATGCCTAATTTTTAGGGTTCCGAAGTCCACAAGGAACCCTTATAGTTTCGCCATGTCCGTCCGTCCGTCCGTCCGTCCGTCCGTCCGTCTGTCCGCACTATTGCTCGGAGATGATTCGGTCTAGAGAGCTGTAATTTGGCATGAATATGCATATTAGTTACGCTGACAAAGTGGTACAATAAAATTTTGAAATAAATTTTTTATAGGGTACCTCCCCTACTCGTAAAGTGGGGATGTAATTTTTTTTTCTTGCGTACCCCATGGTGCGGCATATCGTTGAATAGGTCTTAAAAAAATATTGTGGGTTTGTTAAAACCATTTCTTGATTAAGTGATGCGTTTGTGAAATATTAAGCTTTAAAGTGCTATTTTTTGTTAGAGTCACGTGCCCCCCCCCCCCCCCCTGCCAACTAAATGGTGGTATTTGGATGGCTGTAAAAAATCACGGTTGTGGAATATATAACGTAGTTGAAAGGAAAACTATCAGAGCTAAGTAGGCTGTACAAACTTACGAGTAATAGTCGACCAACTTATAATGATGATTTTTCTCGAGCGGCAGGGGCGTCGGGCGGGCACGTCATACCACAGGCTAGCTAGATGCTAATAAGTCTTAGAAAGGTACTCTGGGCATCCTCAACTTCGGAACCCTATAATTTGCGCGTGGCCCGACACGCACTTGGCCGGTTTTTTGGTTGCTTCAGATTTTGGAAAATTTACAAAATGGCACAGCCACATTCGCAACTAAGGGTATTGTTTAGACCCCTTTCCTATTTAGTATAGGTAGAAAAAATCCCCACTTTTTTATAAAAGGTATCTACAATCAAGAATGCGCGGCAGGCTATGTTATCAATATCATTGGTAGGTATATAGGTTGGTTTTAAGAGGTTTTTTACAGTCTTTGAACGTCGTATTAAAAAGTTAAGTTTCGGCTCATGGGGGAGGTATTGTGCATTACGACGTTTGTGGGATAAAAGGTTTACATCCCTTTGAGCCCTTTTGGGATACCGATTCGCATTAAAGGAAAACGAATCTCTTTTAAGGTTAGTTTCATATTCTTTTGCTTCATACCTACTCATCTTTACTAATATAAAGTCCGTAGAAGTAACGTCTGAAACTTGAAAATTTAAAGAAACTATCAAGTCGAGGGGACTATCTATATAAACGATACTGAACACAAAATAACGATTTTTAGAAAAAAATACTGTACGTATATATGTATGTATGTATGTATGTATGTATATGTGTATGTATGAATGTATGTTTGTCCGGATTTAACTCGAAAACTACTGGACGGATTGCAACAAAATTTGGATTGGGGGTAGTTTTTAACACTGATCAACATATATGTTGCTTTTTATCCCGTAAAAATGCATAGTTCCCGCGGGAATGCTATTAAAGAATTCCACGCGGACGAAGTCGCGGGCAGAAGCAAGTGGTACCTAAAGGTCAACGTACGAATTGTTTAGTTTAACGTCCTTCTAAACTATATTAAAACTTTGCTTGAAAGATTTACCAAATTTAATGAAAACTTTCTCACTAAAACCATTTTAATTGCACTAACCGCTGGCCTTAAGTTTTTAATATAAACTTTTTATGAGTAATGTACAAACTAATTAAGTGCTGGTTTTTCTTTATAAGTTTTCTAACTTCCGATGTCTAATTTTAAAGTCATTAAAAAAATCACTTGCTTCAAGTTCATGAAGTCTAGAAGCGATATTTCCATTCAAGCAAAAAAAAACTCCAGTTGTACCTAGGTATATATTTACATCGGATAAGACGGCGGTAGCCATCCGAACGGACTCTCCCTACCACCCTATAGCCCAACCACCGCCTTTTAGCGTCAAGTAGCGGTAAGTAGTGATAGTTCAGCCACTGGACGCTAGATGTCGATCTAGTGTTTAAAAGCGTTCCGGAGAACGCACCTTTAGCATGGGAGCTGTTATTGTACAGTCAGCAGCAGAAGTAGATAAGCTGTCCAGGTGTTCAAAATGACCTACACACGACCTTATTCTTAAGACGTTAAGGGCGTGTGTAGGTCATTTTGAACACCTGGACAGCTTATCTACTTCTGCTGCTGACTGCACTTACGCGCTAACGCGTCAGATACGTTCTAGAGAATCGACATAATATATATACCTATAGACGAATCATCGACTATAGAAAATGGCCAGTAGGTACCGTCTCGCCGAGAAGAGAGGTGCCGTAGAGAATGTAAGCCAAGATTCGAAGTGAACACCCCACCCTCTACAGGCTAAACATGACAAGCATCCATATCCATACTAATATTATAAATGTAAAAGTGTGTTTGTTTATTTGTTTGTTGGTCCTTTCTTCACGTCGCAACGACGGTACCGATTTGGATGAAATTTGGTATAGAGATAGTTTGAGACCCTGGGAGTAATAGGATACTTTTATCCCGATATTTCCACGGGAACGGGTTTTCCACGGGTGAACCAGTTTTTCATACTGCTATAACTATAACCATTTATATGTGTATAGCACCCATCATCGGGTACGCAAATTCTAAGACTACGCGGGCGGGACGAAGTCACGGGCAAACTACTAATTAGATTATAAACCCACCCCACGGCATGGCAACCGAGGTCGCTCCAGGAAGTCGTCGGCAACATCAAGGGTCTGCTAGGCTTTCTTCAGGAGCTGGGTTGGCAGGAGTAGCCCCGCCAGCCCAAAACCACGCAAAATAGGGGCAATCTTGACGTCGGGTTGCGGAAAATCAGCCCGCGCAAACCTGTACCTATACCTATAAAGTCATCCCAACTTAAAGTTAAAGACCTTAGCAACAACACGTATATACTTTTGTCGGTGAATTGTAACGTTATACCTATTGTTGAGCGTACATACCTACTACCTACGCATTGTTTCTTTACCGCCTAAATAATTCTATTGTATACCCGTAATAAGAGAATATCCTCATTGTATTACAAAGCATAATATGTGAGAATGTATGTACTTACCTACTGTACTTAGGGGGCGTCCATAAATTACGTGAGGTGTTTTTTTAATTTTCTGTCCCTCCCTCCCCCCTGGTGAGATGTCGTGAGATGTTATTCAACCCCCTCCCCCATCCCCCAATCTCACGTGAGATTTTTCAAAATGTGGGTTTCTTACGTAAACGCGTTGGATTGTTAATATTGTTATTGTAAAAAGAAAAAAAAAATGCTTCGTGCTTTTATTTACTAGTTAAGACTAGTAATCAATATTGCTGAGAGTTTAATTATAAGTGTAATAAAAATTTAACAATAGAAAACTTAAAAAAAATATATCTACCTACTCTAATTCAGTCCATGGAGAATCATGCGCGGTCTCAAGAGAGACTATTAGAACCAACATGTCCATATGATATTCAGTAAATTTACGATTACGGTTAAGATTAAATCTTAAGCATGTACAATCTGGATTAAATGGACCAAAATAATTTTTTTTTTGTTTCAATGAGAAAAAAAAATTGCGTGATATTTGCCGAGACCCCCGCTCTCTCCGACGTAAGATTAGATGAGATTTGACTCGACCCCCTCCCCCCCTTAAACATCTCACGTATTTTATGAACGCCTCCTACGTATCTAAGTAAAAACAACAAACCGCCAATTTCATTTAAAACAAAAACAAAAGGAGATGGAAGCAAAGGATAATAACTTCCCTTAACATTTCATGCAATAAAACGAATGTATTACCTAATTGAATATGTATATCAGACACCCACTCCAGTAACATTCGAGTACTACAACTACTACAGCCTATTTTGCATCCCACTGCTGGGCACAGGCCTCCTCTCATCTCGAGAGGGTTTGGACTATAGTGCGTGCATGCGGACCCAGTGCGGATTGGGGACTTCATACACATCTTTGAATTACTTCGCAGATGCCACGCAGGTTTACTCATGATATTTTCCTTCACACCGAAAAGTTCAGTGTGATTCAAATTGAATTTCGCACATAAGTAAATTTAGAGGTGCGAGCCGGAATCGAACCTCCGACTCTCTGCATGAGAGGCGGTAGGTCGAACCACTAGGCACCACATAATCAGTGGCAGTGGGCGGGGCACATTGCTCGCAGGACTGGTGGCCGATGGGGCCGGAAAGTTCTCGAGTGGCGTCCGCGAACCGGGAGACGAGCTGTCGGTTAGGCCTCCAACAAGATGGAGCGACGACCTGGTGAATGTTGCGGGAAACCGGTGAAAGCAAGTAGCACAGGACCGGTCTGAGCGGCGAGCTTTGGGGGAGATCTATATCCAGCAGTGGACGTCTTTCGGCTGAAATGATGATGATGATGACATAATCATTGAGGAATTGGACAATGTGGCTTTTACCGAGGTAGTTAATAATTACAATAACGGGCCGCCTGTTTATTTGTCAGTGTATCGAATTGCTGAAATTACGATTATGTATATACCTACCAAACCAAGCCAGTATTCTAACTCAGGTCTGTTTGTTCTGGCGCTATTGTGTAGTGCTGGTCGTGTCAGAACTGGGATCAACTAATTAACTGCACGGAACCGCCAACTCCTTAACACCTAAAAACGTGCGAGCTCTGTGACACAGTACATAGAAAACGCTAACAGTACTAATATATACCTATACTCCATGCTAAATTGACAGTAAAAACTCGAAATAGAGTAAAAACCTGTAAAAATTAGATATCATTCAAAAAAAAGTTGAAAAAGGTCGTCAATTTCTTGGTAAATCCACACTAATATTATAAATCAGAAATTGTGTTTGTTTCTTTATTTGTTTTTTTGTTTGTCCTTCCTTCACGTCGCAACGAGTGGACCGATCTTAGATGAAATTTGGCATAGAGATAGTTTGAGACCTGGGCAATAAATATAGGATACTTTTTATCCCGATATGTCCACGGAAACGGGTTTCCACGGGTCAAACCAATTTTTCAATACTTCTATAACTATAACTGTCTATAATTATGTATAGTATCATCGGGTACGCAAACTCTAAGTCTGCGCGGGACGAAGCTCGCGGGCATCGGCTAGTCGTCTATAAGTACTTTGGTATTGTGGGTTTGATGGTGATAGCTCCAAAGAGGCCTCAAGGCATACGAGTACAAAGATCATCGTACTACATTTATGCAGGTTTTAATCTTCTGAGTCGACAAAATTACTCTATAAATAAACGCCTTTCGATTATTGCTTGAGATTGAACATGATACAAAAATCTCTACAATTAGACTATGACCATTTATTTTTACTAGTTGACGTATATATAGGCATTTTTTTAAATTCCATGCAAAGTTATAACTATGACAACTAAATCTAAACATGTGAACCTAGGGGAATGAAACTTTATTAAATAAATGTTTTTCTTTTGTGTGCGCAGTGGAACTTTACTCATAAGGTGGGATAAGGTTCTTTAGTGTAATGTTGGAAGCACTGCAAGGATCCACTTATCGGAAAAAATGTCATGTACGATCAAAGTCGCAGGCATTGGCTAGTAGAGCTACGAGTTGTCATACTGTCCGCTAACGAGTACACTGTGTAACAGCACAAAGTTCGTCAGTTCCTCTCAGTAATTGAGTAACTTCCACACGTGGTTATTAATTCTACTCGAAGTCGGCCATTCATGGTGAGTCGTGACCACAACTTTACTGTCCTGTTACTAGTTAGTAAAGTAATACGAGTATGTACCTACCTAGTGACAATAAAGTTGTTTACAAATTATAGCTAACATTGCTGTCTGATTTTTATACAACGTAATGTATCTAAGCAGTGACGAGCTCTGGTCACCTGATGGTAAGCGATCTGAAGCCCGGAACACAACAGTGCAAGCACTGCTCTTCAATCCATCCCGAATTTCATCATAAAAAGTTAGGTAATTAGTGCGTACCTAATTGATCGTGAGTAACAGAACATGCATTCTACCTATAAACTACTTTTTATCGATTGACATCGATAGAGGAGGTACAGTCAAGGGCATTTTTAACAAACCCAATATTTTTTTAAGACCTATTCAACGATATGCCGCACCATGGGGTACGCAAGAAAAAAAAAATACTTAAGTTTTTTACCTATAGGTACGTTTATTTCGTACTCAGTCTACAATCAAATATTTAACTATTCGCGAACAACTTATAATTAATATTGTATGCTAACAACATTTGTAAGGTTTTTCGTATTTTTTTTCTACGAAACGTTTATGGCTCATAAAAACTCAATTACTTCTCCCATTAAGCTTCATTTGTTTCTCTTTATTTGGATAACAATGTTGCAGTAATCGTGAAATGATTACAATAAACGCTCATGGAGTGGTTTTTGAGTCTGTTTTTAGGGTTCCGAAGTCCACTAGGAACCCTTATAGTTATGCCATGTTTGTCCGTCCGTCCGTCCGTCCGTCTGTCCGCACTATTGCTCGGAGATGCTTAACTACGCTGACAAAGTGGTACAATAAAATTTTGAAATATTTTTTTTTATAGGGTACCTCCCCTACTCGTAAAGTGAGGATGTAATTTTTTTCTTGGTTACCCCATGGTGCGGCATATCGTTGAATAGGTCTTAAAAAAATATTGTGGGTTTGTCCATTTTTTGATTAAGTGATGCGTTTGTGGAATATTAAGCTTTAAAGTGCTATTTTTTGGTAGAGTCGCGTGTCCCCCCCCCTTGCCAGCTAAATGGTGGTATTTGGATGGCTGAAAAAAAATCACGGTTGTGGCATATATAACGTAGTTGAAAGGAAAACTATCACAGCTAAGTAGGCTGTACAAATTTACGAGTCATAGGTAGTCGACCAGCTTATGAAATGATTTAAAAAAAACCGGCCAAGTGCGTGTCGGACCACGCGCAAAGTATAGGGTTCCGAAGTTGAGGATGCCCACAGTACCTTTCTAAGACTTATTAGCATCTAGCTAGACTGTGGTATGACGTGCCCGCCCGACGCCCCTGCCGCTCGAGAAAAATCATTGGTATTTTAATCATTTCATAAGTTGGTCGACTATTACTCGTAAGTTTGTACAGCCTACTTAGCTGTGATAGTTTTCCTTTCAACTACGTTATATATGCCACAACCGTGATTTTTTTCAGCCATCCAAATACCACCATTTAGCTGGCAGGGGGGGGGGGGGGGGACACATGACTCTAACAAAAAATAGCACTTTAAAGCTTAATATTTCACAAACGCATCACTTAATCAAAAAATGGTTTTAACAAACCCACAATATTTTTTTAAGACCTATTCAACGATATGCCGCACCATGGGGTACGCAAGAAAAAAAATTACATCCCCACTTTACGAGTAGGGGAGGTACCCTATAAAAAAATATATTTCAAAATTTTATTGTACCACTTTGTCAGCGTAACTAATATGTATATTCATGCCAAATTACAGCTTTCTAGGACTAAGCATCTCCGAGCAATAGTGCGGACAGACGGACGGACGGACGGACGGACGGACGGACGGACGGACATGGCGAAACTATAAGGGTTCCTTGTGGACTTCGGAACCCTAAAAAACCAATGTTTTTTCTCGAGCGGCAGGGGCGTCGGGCGGGCACGTCATACCACAGGCTAGCTAGATGCTAATAAGTCTTAGAAAGGTACTGTGGTTATCGTCAACTTCGGAACCCTATACTATGTGCGTGGCCCGACACGTACTTGGCCGGTTTTTTTAACATCTGTCTGGTCAATGGGCAATGTGACGTCCTGTGGTCTTAGTCTATTTGTCTTATTTGCCTAGTCCAACGGTTAACAGGCCTGAGTCTATGCATGTAAATAAAATAAATAAATAATACACGAGGTTAATGAAACATAACATTATTTTTCTCGAAATTAAAATTTCGCAATCTTGAAAGTCACCCCAATTAGGAATTCCCATAGAAACTGCCCTTCCCTCCCCCGGCGGTCTAATTATCATAATCCTTTGAAAGGTTTTGCATTTTAAAACAAAGCATGAAATATTTTAGAATTTTAATCTTAAAGTAAGTAAAGTACCTACCTATACTTAGCTTAAAAAAAGAGGTTTTAGTTTGCTAGTGGTAGGGCCTGGTGCTAGGTCCGTCCGGGGTGGTACCACTGTCTTTCCCCGCTAACCTGCCGCCAAATAGCAGTGCTCGCACTGTTGTGTTCCGGTAGGGGGTTAAGGCAGCCGGTGAAATTTCTGCCACAGAGGCATTCCATCTTAGGCCTCAGGGTAGGCAACGCATTCGAGATCTTATGGTTTCTTAATGGGGGATCAAAGGATTTCGGTGTGCATGGGCCGCAGTGACCACTTCCCATCAGGTCGGCTGTGCGCCCTTTTGCCTACACCATCGACATAAAAAAAGATGATTGAAGCCTTGGCAGCCTTGTTGTTTTACATGCAGAGGTTCGGGGTCTAAATCCGGATCGCACCTCTGCGAGTGAGTTCAGGTTTGTTCTTTAGCTTAGCGCCAACGTTGGTTTTTTTTTTTTATACCCGTGGTATAGGCAAACGAGCGTATAGCCCACCTGATGGTAAGTGGTCACTGCGGCCCATTTACACCGAAATTCTATGATCCTCCATTAAGGCCCTTCCCTGACCCAGCATCGTCAAATTGCTCATTTAAGATCATGCTTTTCTAAGAAATGTTAAAAGTTAAAAATATGAAGAAAAGAAACATTTGTTATATTTGTTTATATTATTCTTACATTGACAGCTTTCGTTACACGTTTCACGAAACTTCGCTCGATACAATTTAATTCCAAAGTAACCTCTAACTCGTACCTTAAATCCAACTTTACTCCAGTTTATTATATCAAGCAGTGTAAAACTAAATATAGCAGAAAAAATATCCATATTATATGCATACATTGACAGCGTTATAAATGCGATGTTTTTAGACGGTATTTTTATAGAAATTAAAACGCGGTAAATACTGACTTAATCGGGCGTTCTGCGCGTAGCGCTTTCGCTTTCACTCGTTACACTAGTGACAGTGACGGCTGAGCTGGGTATATGAACGGCCTTAAGTAACTATAAGATCTCGAATGCGTTGCCTACCCTGAGGCTTAAGATGGAATGCCTCTGTGACAGAAATGTATTACAGTGATGTCTGAAATAATCCAGCATTTTAATGAGTCCTATTACCAAATCTGGTTGGCATAATTTAACAATGGTTGGAATAAAAAAGGTGGCGCTTTCCGTGAAAAAACGTGGTCGAAATTAGTACAAAATAACATTACGCATTAATTACATTTTTAATTGTTCGTTATCAGAAAGAAATTCAATCTCGTGAAACGTATTTGAGACTACAAAGGTTTTGGTTTATTGTACGAATCTTTGTGTTCAGTAAAAATAATACAAGATTTATATGAGATACTTTACTCAATAAAGTATTTTATTTTCATTTCCTAAAGTCAACACTGTACTTAGTTTATTCAGTAGTACCTAGGCAACTGAGCGTTGCTCGTGTGAAAATATCTAAAAATGCCCGAACAGCTCGGGCACCCGTTTGGCCTTCGTTATAAAGAAGCGTTATTAGCATATTGGAACGTATTTTCTAATGTCAGTTTCCTTTATATATTTTGACATATTCTGTTAGGCACTGTTCGTCTATATGTTATTACTTATTATAGGTCAATTGTATAGGGTTCCCAATAAGGCGAGATACTTCGTTTTACAATTGTGAACTTTCTATGTTCTAAGACAAATTCAAATTTTATTGTTTTCTTACGGCGACTTATCGGGTTTGAGCAGGGAATTCTTTATGTACCTATGAGTAAAACTTGTGTATGATAAAGACTTGGTCATTAACTGAAGTTCAAAAGTCACGACTCAAGGTTTGCCAACGAGCAATGGAGCGCAGCATTCTCGGTGTTCGTAGAACTGTTCGCATCGGAAACACCGAGCTGCGCTCCAAAACGGGAATTGCTGATGTGGGTGTTAAAACTGCGAAGCTCAAATGGAACTGGGCTGGCCACGTCTGGCGGATGCATCCGGAACGGTGGGCCAAAAAAGCCGCAGAGTGGGTTCCACGAGATGGCTGCCGGAGAAGAGGCAGACCCAAAAGGAGATGGCGGGACAACTTGGACGCATTTGACCCAGATTGGCGGGAGCTTGCACAGAATAGAGGAGAGTGGCGAAAAAGAGGGGAGGCCTTTGCCCAGCAGTGGGACACTTCATAGGCTTAAAAAAAAAATGATAAAGACTTCACTTCTGACGTGGCCAATTTACTGAATAAATGATTGAATTGAATCGAATTCAAAATCTGTCAGACCAAGAGTTGATGTAATTTTTAGTACACGTAGGTACATGAAATAGGTATACTATATTGCATTTACATTTATCTACTGAGTTTTCCTTTGCGACTTCTCCGAACAATAAGCTTTTGTAAATTCATTTCTGAGATAAAAAAAGTGTCAGTACCGATGTGTCAATGTGCTGGATAAATGATTGAATCGTGAATCTAATTCGTTGCACTGCCATTCGCCTGATGGAATCAGATAGCGATTTGTGCGTGTAATTGGAGTTTATTGGAGGAATAGTTCACTCATGGCGATCTGCGCGGAGGCACTGCTCTTCATCATTTTAAGCGCTATATTCAAGGTTCGTTTGCAAATTAACCAATCTGAACATACAAACCATCACCACCACCACCACTGAGCTTTTCAGTGAAGGAAAACATCGTGAGGAAACCTGCACGCATTTGCGAAGTAATTCAAAGATGTGTGTGAAGTCGTCAATCCGCACTCGGCCCGCGTGGGGACTATAGCCCAAACCCTCTCGTAATGAGAGGAGGCCTGTGCCCAGCAGTGGGACGCAAATAGGCTGTAGTAGTAGTAGTAGTAGAAGTAAACATATATATATAATTAACAGATTTCGTGCCTCACACGTCTATCGAGCACATTGGAAATGAATCTACGGAATTGAAAAATGGGAAAAATTTCGTTTTGCCTTTTTGACTTTCTTCAAAAAGGTTAGGCTACAGGGCAAACCCTTAACCCGATGGTCTTTGTTTTTAGGCTCAAATTGTAGTTGATTAAATTGTCCAGATGTTTTTTACTCAAAAGTTTGATACCATTATATTCCAAAATATCGAGCGCCTAAACCGAAAATTCGGAACATTATTATTTTTTCACTATTTCGGCCATAACTTGTTTCATTTTTAACTTTCTCGAATAATTATTTTTGCACCTTACATTTGATTATATCATCCATACATTGACAGCTTTCGTTACACGTTTCATGAAACTTCGCTCGATACAATTTAATTCAAAAATAACCTCTAACTCGGACCTACTTCAGTTTATTATATAAAACAGAGTAAAACTAAATATACTTAACAGAAAAACTATCCGTATTATATGCATACATTATCAGCTTTATAAATACCATGTTCTTAGACGGTATTTTTATAGAAATTAAAACGCGTTAAATATTAACTAAATCGGGCGTTGCCGTGTCCGCCCTGTGGTTTGGGGAAGATGTGTCTAAAACATTGACTCTGTATTAAGTATCAATTCAAAGTCACCCAGCAACTAAAAGTCATGAAAAAATAAAGCTGAATGAGCCAGACTTTCATTCATCAACTATATGACCTCCATTAAAGATACTGTTAGGAACTTGTTGCCAAAGTTAGTCTCGACCGACCGCGACCGCCGACGGGAATTCAAATAAACCTCGCAGCAATTTCTCAACTGTTCCCGCGGGACATCGGGCTACGGACGGGAATAACTCGGAATGCGGTCGTTACCCGACTGCGCCAGAAGGAGGGTTATGTTTTTGAGTGCATCTAAACGGCTTGGCGGATTTTAGCTTGTGAGGTGTCGATTCTCAATTGAGAGACTGACACTGGGGATATACCTATTAAGTATTTTGTATGCGGTCTATTTTTTTTAATAAAAAAAAGAGAATTTTACCTAGCAGAGATGATAATGATTCGAATTACGATGACATGACGTAATAGGGGCTAATAATAACCTAGTCAAATGAGGTAAGTAATTTTTATGAAACGTGGAAACGAAAGTTACCTACGTGTACAGGTTTACACAACTTAGAAGGCCCGTGGATTAAGCAAAAATAGACTCTGCGTCAACGGCTTAAGTGCTTCACCGCGAGCCTTCTACGTTGTGTCGTGCTGTATTTAATTATACAATAGAATCGTCAGATTTAATTTATCATGGTTATGGATTTATATTGTTTGTGTCAATAAGAACACCAATTATGATAAATACGACGTGTATTCAGGAAAACAAAACCACTACATTTTCCACTTGTTAGGCAAATTAAAACTAGTGACGCGTGGAGGACGCGCCATTGCTCGTATGACGTGACCGTCAAGATAGCGTACACCGTACGATATCCAGGATCTGAGTATGCAAATAAATAGTACCTATGGAAGATCTAGGTTAATAAATAAAAACCGGTTTCAAACTCCGACAGACTGCGATGTCAATGTCAAGTTCACTATATGATTATCATTTGTTTGGGTCGGTTCACTTGACACCGACTTCGTAGTCTGTCGGAGTTTGAAACCGGTTTTTATTTTTTTATGAATTTTTTTTTCGGCTACAGTTTCCAAACATTACTATATAAATACATAAGTAACTCTGAAGTTTTCGAAATTGACACCAAAATCATCTACGTGCTAGCAAATTTGGAGGAGTTCCCTCTTTTTCTAATGGAACCCATCATCAGAACTGAACTAAATTAATATGGGACCAACTTGGAAGTACCAGCTTAAAAACAGTACTCTTAAACTTTTCGAAATATAACTCTTGTTCACGGTGTACGCTAGCGAGCGTCAAGCTGGCGTACCTACACCGCGTGGATCACTGCAACGGCTTGGTTCTCGGGAATGATTTATAGCTAAAAAAATAGTTCCCATATAGTACCCACCGCCCATTAAATTTCACCGTTCTATCTATAATAGAAACTGAGATAATCCAAAACTTAACTTTTTACGAACTTGAGTGAATACTGTGCCAGTTTCCGTGGTAACGCTGCCAAATTTCGTACACCGTTAAATGTTGGCATATGTTGGCATATATTATAGAGTACTGAAATTTGAAAATTGTAGGGACAGCTATTTGGGTACTATTTATTTGCATAATCAGATCCTGGATATCGTTACGGTGTACGCTATCTTAACGGTCACTGTATGACAACAGCTCCACAATGCTGCTAGTGGTGTGATCCGCGTCCCGTTCCACTCATGCCGCGTACACACCGCACCAACGAAGGGTCAACGAACGTCACACCGAACGTTCGTTCGGACGGGCCCCTACCTACCCCCATACTAAATATTTGTTGCAATCCGTCCAGCGGTTTTCGAGTTAAATCCAGACATACATATAGTATTTTTTTCTGAAAATCGTTATTTTGTATTCAGTATCGTTTATATAGTACCCTCGACTTGATAGTTTCTTTTGATTTTCAAGTTTCAGACGCGACTTCTTCTACAGACTTATTATTAGTAAAGATATCATACCAAATATTGACAAATTGGCAGTAGCGTCTCGTCTGCTTAACGAAGTTAGATTATAGAATAAGATATAATTTTTTACATTGTTTAATTTGTTTACATACAATTCTAAGTGTCAATGTAGGTAATTAAAATTTCAGGTAGCCACATGTGCTCCTTCCTGTCAAACCAAAGTAAGTGGAAAGCTGTGTGTTTTTGTACTGTTAAACAAAAAATTGTGCCGTGCAGTGCGTGGTGGCCTAGTGGTTCGACCTACCGCCTCTCATGCAGAGGGTCGGGGGTTCGATTCCGGCTCGCACCTCTAACTTTACTTATGTGCGTAATTCAAAGTTGTGTGTGAAGTCCCCAATCTGCACTGGGCTCGCGTGGGGACTATAGCCCAAACCCTTTCATGATGAGATGTGTCCTGTTCCCAACAGTGGGACGCAAATAGGCTTTAGTAAATAAAAAATTGTATCTGATACTAGTTTCCCTCTTAAACTATTTTGCATATTTCATTTAAATCGTTACCTTTTTTAAGAAATAATTTAAAAACAATCACAGACGTTTAGTCCCATTTTTTGAAGTAAACTTCGTTTGTTATGAAGTTTTGAGGACTTTTCTTTCATGCATAAAAAGTATTTTTAAATCAGAAACACACTATATAACAATAAACTTTATTTTCTTACTGGAAACTAATATTCAACACGTCATAGCGAGTTCGCGCGCCAACCGTTCTCCTCTGACTGACATTTGGTTAGTGAGGGGACACGTAAGCACGTAACGTACCTAACTGTCAAAATCGGCTCGTCTCAGTATTTAGATATAAATTCATGTTGTTCACTTCACTTAAAACTTCACTTGTTTTTTAGTGCGTCGGTCGAAGATGCTTTGCAGCAGTAAGTAAACGTCAATTTGAGAAATTTATTCATTTCTTTATAAAGTAAAATAACGAAATCCTGTTTCGATTCTTTAGATGACTGATGCTAGCTGTGTTTCTAATGTAAGTTATATTTATTTAAAAAAAAGAAAAGGCCAAATTGAAGTTAAAAATACCTATATTATTCGTAAGAAGATCGACGATACATCAGAATGTGCCCACTTTCTCTCCAAATATAGCTAAGAACTCGATTAACTCAATTATTCAACAAAAAATATCAAAATCGGCTCATCCTTTGCATACACAAACAAGTCAAACTAAAGTACTTTTTTCTTCCGCAAGTTATATAATTTCCTTGTTTCTGATAATAGGTTTAAATTTTATTTCGTTCTGGGTTTTTCGCTTTATCAATACGAATGCTGTTGCAGTGCTTCGATGAAAAATGTTCTGCTGGGGTGAGTACATTTTATTTCGGCTCAATGAAGCTTTTTATGAAGCGTTCTATGGTCTCCACCTACCCCAACGGGAAATAGGCGTGAGTGTACATACACTACATACATATGTATGTTGTACAGTCGAGTTCATTAATATGTGGACACTTTTGGACCTTATTACAACGTGTCGGTGTCAAGTTCACTATAAGATTGTCATAGCTTTGGGTTGGTTCACTAACACTTGACACCGACTTCACAGGCTGTCGGAGTTTGAAGTCAGATTATTATATATTTTTTTTTTTCGGTTTCATTAATTGTCCAAACATGGATACAACGCAACGGGACGTAAATATCAATGTAGTCTTTGAAACTGATGCCAAAATCATACACGTACTAACAAATTTTAGTCATACTTATTACGGTCCATTTTTGTCAAAATACCGCACTTTAGGAAAAAAGCAAGCCGCTTTGCACAGTGATAGTAGGGACCAAAATAAGCGATTTGATCCGAGGCAACCTCTGATTCAACCCTTAGGAACAGAGATGGCGCCACTTGTTCAAAATTTTATTTAAAAATTTCTAAAACCTGAACGGGTTGTCTGATTTTGACGATTAAGATGTGAATCGAAAGAAAATGAATTGTTCTATCATAAAAAAAATAATGAAGTGGTTAAAAATTATGATAAATACCAGAAAAACCTTTATTATTGAAAAAAAATAATTCGTTTTTTCGTTTTTTTGTAATTTTATGAAAAAAATGTATGAAACTTGTATATTTTTATATATTTATTATATTGCGCAATTTATTGAGCACTTATTACAAAAAACCGCACATCAATATCTTATGTATTTCCGAAGTTATTAAACAATACACTACACGGTGCCAGTGCGGTGCTGCCGCCATACGTGCAATTTCGATACCTTACCTTGCCTCCCCGAAATGTTCAATGCCCTTTTTGTTAAAAATTTGCTATATGGGATAATGGTACGTTGTATTTGACAAATAATTAATTTAGTATTTTTATTAGGTATCTTATTTAAGCTGCGGTGGCCTAGTGGTTCGACCTCCGCCTCGCATGTAGAGGGTCGGAATTTCGAATCCGGCTCGCACCTCTAAGTTTACTTATGTGCGAAATTAAATTTGAATGTACCACTGAGCTTTTCGGTGAAGGAAAACATCGTGAGGAATCCTGCATACATCTGCGAAGTAATTCAAGGATGTGTGTGAAGTCCCCAATCCGCACTGGGCCCGCGTGGGAACTTATAGCCCGACCCTCTCGTGATTAGAGGAGGCCTGTGCCCAGCAGTGGGCCGTTAATAGGCTGTTGTGGTGGTGGCAGTGGCATTATCTTATTCATTCTTCCTCTACAACGCTGGTCTTCCTGAAAATGAAATCGCTATGAAATATAGCATATGTTATGTCTGAAACGCTGCAGGAATTACAACAGATATTGGATGACCTAGCTCATTCATCCCAGCGCATTGGACTCCGGATGAACTTGGTTAAAACCAAGGTCATGTTCAACGAGCACGTTGATCCGGGACCGGTCTCCGTAGATGGGATCTCTCTTGAGGTTGTTTCGGAATATGCTTACCTAGGGCCAATCACTTCGAGAAAGAAATCAAGAGAAGAATTCGAATGGGCTGGGCAGCATTTGGGAAACTTCGGCGAGTCTTCTCAGCGTCGATACCACAAAACTTGAAGACTAAAGTCTTCAATCAGTGCGTCCTACCGGTAATGACATACGGAGCCGAAACGTGGACACTCACGGTCCGCCTGGTCCACCATCAACCAAAGGTTGCTAAGCGAGCTATGGAAAGGGCTATGCTTAGTTTATCTCTAAGGGATCGAATCTGGAACGAAGTAATTCGGCAGAGAACCAAAATTACAGACATAGCCCAAAGAATTAGCCAGCTAAAGTGGTATGGTCCGGTCACCTTTGCCGAAGGACCGACGAACGCTGGAGCAGACGAGTTCTCGAGTGGAGACCACGAATCGGCAAAAGAAGCGTAGGACGCCCTGTGGCTACTGGCTAGATGGAGCGATAACTTTCGCAGGGTTGGTGGCAGAAGCTGGAAGCTAATAGCTGAAGACAGAGAGCTAAGTGACAATCAATGGGAGAGGCCTATGTCCAGCAGTGGACTGATGCACGCTGATGATGATGAAATATGGCATTACTACGATCATTAGGATTTCTGAATCTGTATTTTACTTTCGCATTTGGCCTTTTGCACTGTAACGTTCAAGGTAGAGTGTCCAATCGCCACTGGACCCGCGTGGGAAATATAGCCTAAACACTCTCGTGATGAGAGGAGGCCAACGAATGCGTTGTGGCTGCCGACGCGTTGACCTACCTTGCATCCACTAACCACAACACAACAGCCTATTTACGTCCCACAGCTGGGAATAGGCCTCCTCTCATCACGAGAGTGTTTAGGCTATATTCATTGTAGGTGGATGCAAGTCAGTTGGTCTGTGTGACACAATGGTGTCACAGACCAACTGACTTGCATCCACCCACAATGGTCGAGGAGGCTTAATTATGGCCAAATTGAAGTAAACTTCAACCATTGAGGAGTCCATTTGCCTTCAACGTCTGTCCATCCCCAAAAAGACGGACTTGGGCTTAATTAATTCAAATTTAATACATTTCCCCATATATGGCCCGCTTGAAACGCTGCAAGCAGTCCATGTTGTTAAAGAGCAGCTGAAGAAGGCTTGTCATCGGCTTGTTTTTGTCAAAAACAAATCTTTCCGAACCTCATTCATAAATATATTCCCCACGCGGACCCGGTGGGGATTGTGGACCCTACTTTTGCACGTTATAGTACAAAACATGTACGAGTAAAGGCCAATGCGAAAGTAAAATACAGATTCAGAAATTCTAATGATCATAGTAATGCTATTATATTTCATCATCATCAGCGTGCATCAATCCACTGCTGGACATAGGCCTCTCCTATTAATCGCCACTTAGCTCTGTCTTCAGCTATTAGCTTCCAGTTTCTGCCACCAACCCTGCAAAAGTTATCGCTCCATCTAGCCAGTAGCAACAGGGCGTCCTACGCTTCTTTTGCCGATTCGTGGTCTCCACTCGAGAACTCGTCTGCTCCAGCGTTCGTCGGTCCTTCGGCAAAAGTGACCGGACCATACCACTTTAGCTGGCTAATTCTTTGGGCTATGTCTGTAATTTTGGTTCTCTGCCGAATTACTTCGTTCCAGATTCGATTCCTTAGAGATAAACTAAGCATAGCCCTTTCCATAGCTCGCTTAGCAACCTTTAGTTGATGGTGGACCAGGCGGACCGTGAGTGTCCACGTTTCAGCTCCGTATGTCATTACCGGTAGGACGCACTGATTGAAGACTTTAGTCTTCAAGTTTTGTGGTATCGACGCTGAGAAGACTCGCCGAAGTTTCCCAAATGCTGCCCAGCCCATTCGAATTCTTCTCTTGATTTCTTTCTCGAAGTTGATTGGCCCTAGGTAAGCATATTCCGAAACAACCTCAAGAGAGATCCCATCTACGGAGACCGGTCCCGGATCAACGTGCTCGTTGAACATGACCTTGGTTTTAACCAAGTTCATCCGGAGACCAATGCGCTGGGATGAATGAGCTAGGTCATCCAATATCTGTTGTAATTCCTGCAGCGTTACAGACATAACATATGCTATATTTCATAGCGATTTCATTTTCAGGAAGACCAGCGTTGAAGAGGAAGAATGAATAAGATAATGCCACTGCCACCACCACAACAGCCTATTAATGGCCCACTGCTGGGCACAGGCCTCCTCTCATCACGAGAGGGTCGGGCTATAGTTCCCACGCGGGCCCAGTGCGGATTGGGGACTTCACACACATCCTTGAATTACTTCGCAGATGTATGCAGGTTTCCTCACGATGTTTTCCTTCACCGAAAAGCTCAGTGGTACATTCAAATTTAATTTCGCACATAAGTAAACTTAGAGGTGCGAGCCGGATTCGAAATTCCGACCCTCTACATGCGAGGCGGAGGTCGAACCACTAGGCCACCGCAGCTTAAATAAGATACCTAATAAAAATACTAAATTAATTATTTGTCAAATACAACGTACCATTATCCCATATAGCAAATTTTCAACAAAAAGGGCATTGAACACTTCGGGGAGGCAAGGTAAGGTATCGAAATTGCACGTATGGCGGCAGCACCGCACTGGCACCGTGTAGTGTATTGTTTAATAACTTCGGAACTACATAAGATATTGATGTGCGGTTTTTTGTAATAAGTGCTCAATGAATTGCGCAATATAATAAATATATAAAAATATACAAGTTTCATACATTTTTTTCATAAAATTACAAAAAAACGAAAAAACTATTTTTTTTTTTCAATAATGAAGGTTTTTCTGGTATTTATCATAATTTTTTACCACTTCTATATTTTTTTTATGATAGAACAATTCATTTTCTTTTGATTGACATCTTAATCGTCAAAATCAGACAACCCGTTCAGGTTTAAGAAATTTTTAAATAAAATTTTGAACAAGTGGCGCCATCTCTGTTCCTAAGGGTTGAATCAGAGGTTGCCTCGGATCAAATCGCTTATTTTGGTCCCTACTATCACTGTGCAAAGCGGCTTGCTTTTTTCCTAAAGTGCGGTATTTTGACCGTAATGAGTATGACTATTTGGTGGAGTTCCATAATTTTCTCATGGATCCCATCATCATCAGAACTGAACGAAATTAAAATGAGACTACCTTGAAAGTACCACCTTTCGAATAAAAAGAATTGTCAAAATCGGTTCATAATTGATGAAATTATGCGTGGTCATTATTATTATGAGCCCGTTCTGTCCCACTGCTGGGCAAAGGCCTCCCCCACTTTTTCCACTGCTCTCGGTCTTGCGCAGTCTCTGGCCAATTCTTCAAAAAGGAATCAATTTCATCCCGCCATCGCCGACGAGGGCTGCCTCGTCTCCGATTGGAATTGTTGGGCTTCCACTGGGTGTTACTTTGGCTCATAATTCGTTCGGCAGGCGGCAGACATGACCAGCTCAGTCCCATATCAGATGGGGCGTAGTCATTAATAAAAAAAAATGAAAAAAACATACGCGTCGAATTGAGAACCTCCTCCGTTTTTTCGTCGATTGAAAAGGGTTTGGGATGTTAGTATGATATTCAACGCGGACGAAGCAATAGTGTAGTAAATATAGGTAATAAATTATTTTGCAACAATAAATAAGTTACTGGTGATAAAGTAATAGATAGGCACCTCATCATCATTTTCATCATCATTTCAGCCAAAACACGTCCACTGCTGGACATAGGCCTCCCCCAAGGCTCGCCACTCAGACCGGTCCTGTGCTACTTGCTTCCACCGGTTTCCCGCGACTTTCACGAGGTCGTCGCTCCATCTTGTTGGAGGCCTACCGACAGCTCGTCTCCCGGTTCGCGGGCGCCACTTTTTCCGGCCTCATCGGCCATCAGTCCTGCCTGCGAGCAGGTTATTTCGATTCACGGTGAAGCAAAACATCGCAAGGAAACCCGGGCGCATCTGTGAAGTAGAGGTACCTATTGTATCTTGGAATGGAAACTACTATTTTATAGGAAGTATTTATTGGACTCACATATTGTTCGCGGTAGCACCGCAACGCCAAGAGAGCGATGCGTTACCCCAACACTGCACTGCGCCCGCCGCGTGGGGACTACAACAGCCCAACCTCGCGATGAGTGGCGACCTGTGACCAGCAGTGGGACGTAAATAGGCCGTTGTTGTGGTTGGTGATAATTATAAATTTTAAAAATACTATTTTCTTCTCAGTGCTTCGGAAATGTTTGTGGTGCAACGGTAAGTGAGTACCTACATGCCAGAAACAATCAGGGTATTTTTTTTTTCAATTTAACAATCAGGATGTTTTTTTTATTTATTTATTACTACCTTCTGTCCGCGACTTCGCCCGCGTGGAATTCGGTTATCGCGTTCCCGCGGGAACCATGCGATTTTCCTGGATGAAAAGTAGCCTTTGCCCTTTCCGGGGAGTCGAACTATCTCCATGCAAAATTTCATCCAAATCGGTCCAGCAGTTGAAGCGTGAAGAGGTAACAGACAGACAGACAGACAGAGTTACATTCGCATTTATAATATTACTAGCTTTTGCCCGCGTCTTCGCCCGCTTGGAATTCGGTTACCGCGTTCCCGCGGGAACAATGCGTTTTTCCGGGATAAAAAGTAGCCTATGTCCTTTCTTGAGTCTCCAACTATCTCCATGCCAAATTTTGCTTAGCTGTTCGCATGATGAAGCATGAAGCGAAGCGCTTCGTGCGCGCTGGAGGAATATCCACGACATAAGGATGGAATCGAAGACCACGCCGACTCCCGTAGTGACGAAATGGGGATGGTGGAATCAAATCAAACAATTCCCCCGCACACTCTCCAAAGTGTATCCTATAAAATACTGATAAGCAGGCAACTTTACGTCGGTGATCTAGACTCTGCAATTTATTCACCACCAGCTTCGAGTCACCAATGAGCTTCCTGGCACGCCTGTCAATTGTTTTAAGGGTAGCTAACTGGTACTTAGCGGATCCATCCCATAGGTGGCAGCAGTACTCCATGCACGTACGGATTTGCGCTTGATATAACCATAACTGGAGAAGCTGCTCCGGTGCGATGCACCGCCTAACCTTTGAGAGAATCCCAAGTTTCTTGGCTGCAGTTTCAGCTAAGGACTCAATATAAATATACTTACAACAATATAAATACTATAATATTCCGGTGGAAGCAAGTAGCACAGGACCGGTCTGAGTGGCGAGCCTTGGGGGAGGCCTATGTCCAGCAGTGGACGTCTTTCGGCTGAAATGATGATGATGATGACTCAATTATAATGCCCAAAGTTAAGGTTAGCAGACAGGCTCAGGCTTGTGTTTAAAAAAACATGACAATATACTTTAGTTAAGGACTTAATCTAATCTACGCGTTATTTTATCCTTTGTGTACACGATGGAAAAAAATATAAAGCGTTGATTATTATTGCCTTGTTTTTTTTTTTTTTTGCCTTGTTGATTAGATTAAATTAAGTTCTTACCTAAGTAAGCTTTTTGTAATCCATCGAACAATGGCACTCATCGAATAGAGGACCTAGATAATAGATTATCTTTCGAATTGATTCTGTAAGAGAATCAGGGAGGATGTTAAGGCCGTTCCCTGACCCAGCATCGTCAAATTGCTTATTTGAGATCATACTTTTCTAAGAAATGTTAAAAGTTAAAAATATGAAAAAAAAAACATATGTTATATTTGATTATATTATCCTTACATTGACAGCTTATTTACACGTTTCAGGAAACTTCGCTCGATACAATTTAATTCCAAAGTAACCTCTAACTCGGTCATTTAATCCAATTCTACTCCAGTTTATTATAGCAAACAGTGTAAAATTAAATATAACAGAAAAAATATCGAAATTACATATATGCATACATTGACAGCTTTATAAATGCCATGTTTTAAGACGGTATTTTTATAGAAATTAAAACGTGTTAAAAAGTAACTAAATCGGGCGTTCTGTGCGTAGCGCTCTCTCTTTCACTCGTCCCACGAGTGACAGTGACGGCTGAGCTGGGTCTATGAATGGCCTTAATAGAAGTTTACGAACCTCGAAGTGGAGGATTGGATTTCTTTGTGGAAGTACAAAGTTTTCGAAGCGGAAATTGAAACAGTGACGTGGCTTATTGTGCAATGAACAAGATTGCACCGCTACAACAATTTCTGCTTTGCCCAAAGGTTTAACTGGTAGAGAATGCCTTATGGCAAAATATGTTAAAACATTACTTCCTGGTAGAAAAGTACAATGTACATGCAGATCCTTTATCCTAAATAAAACAATCCACCATTGCCTATATTACATTTGTACTTTTGTAAAATGAAAACAAAATACCTACCTATTTTTACCTATTACATAATACTTACCATTATAGCATTTATACTACTGTGAGCATGCGACAACTCCGCAGCACGTAATCTTGTGTAAAGATTGAGCGGGAGTTCATTAAATGTAATTTGTTATCTTTTTTTTTTATGGAAATAAACAGATTTGATTTTTTTTTTTATTTGATTAGGTTCGCCTTTTGTATTAGTTTTTACTAATGTGCAATAAAGTTTAAATGAATAAATAATAAATAAATAAGCGTATATGCGAGGGATGTGTATTTTTCATCAACCCATGGAAACACATCATTTATTTACAGCGGAGCGAGGATTAGGTGAATGAAGTGTTTTTATTGGTTGATGAAAAACACATCCCTCGCAACGCATCCTCGCTCATCTCTGGTGGAAACGCAGCCTTTGTTTTAATGAAAAACTTAATTACAGTTTGATAAGGAAGGAACGAATTGATGAGTTTTCAATAACAGTTTATAGAAATTAATATATAATAAAAGTCTCTTTTTTAATACAGGTACTCAAAAAGTAAACAGTTACCTGTTTACCAGCGATACCTGTTTAACGTGCCAAAAGTTTGTCATTTCCGAACGAGCATTTTGTTTTTTGACAGCTAGTGAGCGTGCCTAAAGTTGTTTTTTACGAACTAGTGCGTAAAGTTTTCTAGCTTCATCCTGTTCGGTTATTTCTTTATTCAATTTTTTGCAAATGTATTTAAACATGTCGTTTGATACACGTGCGAAATTGTCATTTTCACTCGTCCCTAGTATCTACACACATAACTCTCAGAGGGACTCGTGATAAAATGACAAACTTTTCACACTTCCATCAAAATATACTATTTTATATGCTGGCTAGTACTTTTTTTCACCATTCAACTGAATCATATCGTCCAAATTGGTGATATACTGAAGAGAGGCTGAAATTGTATATATTAATATTATAAGTGCGAAAGTAACTCTGTCTTTCTGTCTGTCTGTCTGTTAACCTCTTCACGCTTCGACCGCTCTTGACCGATCTGGATGAAATTTGGCATGGATGTAGTTGAAGACCCAGGAAAGGATATAGGCTACTTTTTGCGGAAAAGCGCACAGTTCCCGCGGGAACGCGATAACCGAATTCCACGCGGGCGAAGTCGCGGGCAGAAGCTAGTGCTTAGATAAATAAATGCTATGCTTGGACACAAGCAGATAGCGTTCTGTTGATCTCTGCTTACCCCAACGGGTAACAGGTGCGAGTTTATATATGTACTTATGTATATTTTCAACGGAACTGAACACTATATGTAACCTAATTTGCAGTGTATCGGCAATTCATGCGAAGCTGGAGTAAGTACTTACATGTAAACATGATCGTAACACAATAGGTATGATCTAAAAAATCGATTCGGAACCTAATAACCTGCTATCCGCATTTGATGTTTTCCCCAGACACCAAATCGCATTGCAGTTGAAATGAAAATAAAAATTCGAAAGCTTTCAATTCTTTAAAAGGACAGCAGGTTATGAGGCCATTTAGGGTCTTTCACGGGGCAATAATTTATATATCTATATTAGATCTATTAAAAGGTTACTTAACTGAGATAAATTTAAGTCACTAGACACATTTTGACTGCGGATGCAAGAGACATCAAAAAAACACGTGTTACCTAAGCTCCCGGCTTGTTTTTTCTTACAAATTCCAAGCACATCCTCTTTTTCTCCAAAGGATACGGCTGCTTTATTCTGTAGTTATTTCTATCGGTAATCCCCTCTTAAAGGCAAGTCTTCAAAGGGTAAACATTGAAAGGGTAAACGAACCTGATCAGGATCTCTTCGTTCAGTTTTTGTGACGAATTTAGATCCTTGATGCTACTAATTACATGCAGTTTATTAGAAAAACCGTCTTCAATATGTACAAGGTATATATATCAACTTAAATGCTGTCAAAGCGAAAAGTATATTTAATATAATACTGTTCGCTTACTATAGCAATAAGTTGCGTTAGGTACAGTAGCTTCATTCTGCCCGCTACTTTGTAAACGCGTGGAGTTGTTACCGCGTAACCGCGGGAACTGCGTTTTTCCGGGATAAAAAACAGCATATTCCCTTTCCGGCGACTCCAACTATTCCACATTTCACCTAATGAAGAGAGAACAGAGACAGACGCACAGATATACATGGTTTTAATTGTTTTGGAGCTCGGAGGCTAAAACGTTAAGTTAAAATTTCCAACCACATCTCCCTGTGATGTAAATATATACTTACACACACCCCATCCTAGAGATGTTATTCCGTTGTTCCGTTGAAGACTTTAATCAACGAACCCACAGGGAATACCGTTATCTATTTGTTCCCACGCGGATCCCCAATTCAATACCTTTTCGTCGCTGTCGTGCGAGATAAAACAGCTATGAAGAGGGTCCAACCTTTCTCAAGCAGTCACTATAGGTATGTATGCGGTCATTACGGTCATAGAGGAATAAAATAAAAAGAGCAGTAGAGCCTATACTACAGTGCGTTCGCCAGAACGCGGGTTAACACTAGATCGACATCTAGCGTCCAGTGGCTGAACCCCGAATACCCGACCGTTTAGCAGTTGCTACCGCTACTTGAAGCTAGATGGCGAGCCGAACGCAAAGCATATTTTATTGTTTAACAGTTTACAACTTACAACACGAAGTCTCTGTGTAATAAGAGGATTTCAAAAAAGAGATCAAGTTATAATAATATTAGTTGTAAATTGTTCACTTTGCGTTCGGCTCCTTACTTTACCCGACCGTTTAGCAGTTGCCTACTGCTAAACGGTCGGGTAATCGCGGTTCAGCCACTGGACGCTAGATGTCGATCTAGTGTTAACCCGCATTCCGGCGAACGCACTGTAGTATAGGCTCTGCTATCTGCTACCCTTATTATTTTATTCCTCTATGTTACGGCCCCCATATCTAAGATTGCTTTTGCTGTCCTTCAAGATATGATTGTCAGGTGCATTAGATGTAATATTGTGGTCAATGGACTTTTCAAACACACTACAGCACAAAAGCGAATAATATTATTACATTCGAGGCTATAGAGACTGGTATTTGCTTCATTGAATATCTCGAACTGCAGGGAGAAATGCTATAAAAGAGCTCTTTCATTTGGAATTGCATCCTCGTGGTTGAAATAACATTTTATTGTATTTCATAACATATTCCTCAGACAGTAGGGGACTGAAAGAGTCTACACTGGCAACACACTTTGCTCTTAAAATACCTATTATACCTGTTATCATTATTTTATTTGGCTAATAAAATATACCACGACGAAAATCATTTAATTCCAGTAACATATTACAATCCTTTTTGCATCGTCATTGTGTAGTAGTTACATACCTGTCTCTATTGATTTTAATATTATTATTATTATGAGCCTCTTTTGCCCCACTGCTGAGCAAAGGCCTCCCCCCATCCCTTCCACTGATCCCAATCCTCAGCAGCTCCTGGCCAGTTCGTCAAAAAGGAGTCCAACTCATCTCACCATCGTCTTCGCGGTCTGCCTCGTCGTCTCCGTCTGGAGTGGTTGGGCTCCCACACTGTGGTCACTTTGGCCCACAACACGCTCGGCATGCGGCAGACGTGACCAGCCCAGTTCCACTTCAGTTTGATTTTAATATACTTAATAACAGGGATGACGACAACTTTTTTCAGGAAGATTATTGAAAAGTATTGGACACGTATTTTTTTTTCACGTAATCAAACTTATACGGAGATATATTGAGTTGAAATGTTGCGTGACGTCACGGTTAGGTACGATTTTTACTTACCTAACGGTGACGTAGATAGCCCCCACTCTCCAACTTTAATGCGTTTTAACTTAGTCATTCTTTGTTAATTTCATAAAACAAAAAATACGTGTCTAATATTTTTTTATTACCTGACTGACGGACTAATTAGAATTTCGTTTTCTTTACCCTGTCGTCATCCCTATTATTGAAACATATAGTGCTATCTACATACGAGGGTACATCCTAAAGTTCGTATAACATTTTATAAAATCACGTATTCTTTAACATACTTTAACTCCTAAAGCGCACAACGTGTACCCAAATAATGAATAAGCAAAATTTCATGATCATGTTTGTGTTGTAGTGTAATGGTGAATTATGCAATGCTGCTGTGAGTATGTACCTGTATACTACATTATACCTATATATATGATCAAAAAAGATAAAAATATCTACGTTTTAATAACAAAATTTTCAACTGAGACTCGGGACCGCACTGAGTGGGGAACCTCGGGGAAGGAAGGATATATCCTTACTAATATTATCAAGGCGAAAGTTTGTTTGGATGGATGTATGGATGGATGTTTGTTCCTCTTTCACGCAAAAACTACTAAACGGATTTTAATGAAACTTTACAGTAATGTAGCTTATAGATCAGAATAACACATAGGCTACTTTTTATCCTGGAAAAACGTATAGTTCCCGCGGGAACGCGATAACCGAATTCCACGCGGGCGAAGTCGCGGGCAGAAGCTAGTAATTATATATGTCTTTCGGATGAAATGATGATTTCCTAAACTTCTTCAACGGACCTTGCGCGTTACTTACAAATTACTTACGCATTGAAGAAGAAGTAGAAACATTGAGCATTGAGATTGTTAGCAATATTTTCATTGAAAGAGTACCTTACTTGAATCGTTTTTGATTGTAGTGTGAAGGTCGAGACTGCAGAGCCTTTGTGAGTACCAGAATATCATCCACATATCGCCAATGAAATTGCATAAGTTATCTCTCTCCCTCTTTAGCCGTTTTCAACGTCCAAGGTGTAGGCTTCCTTCAGTTTATGCCAAGTTTCCCGGTCTTGAGCAATTTCCATTCACTTCGTTCCCGCCAGTCTTTTGATATCGCCATACCAAACGCATTTGTGGGTGAGTTATAATATTGAAATATTTTTTATGGTCTTGGCTGGGAAAAGCGTATACAGGGTCACCTGATGGTGTGCCACGAGTGGTCACTATCGCCCATGGACATTATGAAAACCATAAGATTTCGATTGCGTTACCAACCCGAGGACAAAGATTGAATGCCTCTATGCTGGTAATTTACAGGCTTTCTTATCATCTTTAGCACTGTCTGATATTATTTAGCCGTAACTTAGCAAGTGAGATGGTACGTGGTAGTCATGCTGACGGACGGAGCCTGACGCCCCACCGGCAAAGTGAAATATGAATGTATCATTTCTCTACAACAACAGCCTATTTACGGACCACTGCTGGGCACAGGCCTCCTCTCATCACGAGAGGGTTGGGCTTAGTCCCCACGCGGGCCTAGTGCGGATTGGGGACTTCACACACATCCTTGAATTACTTCGCAGATGCGTGCAGTGCATGATGTTTTCCTTCACCGAAAATCTCAGTGCTAAATTTAAATTGGAATTCGCACATAAATAATTTCAGAGGTGCGAGCCGGATTTGAACCTGCGACCCTCTGCATGAGAGGCGGTAGGTCAAACCACTAGGCCACCACGGCTTTTTTTTAATGTATCATTTATGTTTTTCTTATTTAGTGTAGCGGTGCTAACTGTAAGGCCTTGGTAAGTGTCTTTATGTTTTTGTCTCTAGTACTAAAGTCCGGGTGTTTATTGTGTGTATTTAATTCAGACAAATTATAATTCAGTCATGTGATTACTTTCATTGTTGAATGTCGATGCGATTTTATTTAGGTTAATAAAAATCAGTTTCTTTAGCTCAAGTATAATAACTTATTCGGCTGTAGGTACTTCTTTATGTGTCATTGCCAAATTCGATAATTTGAAATTGAAAATAACGTTCGCTTTTTTATTACAGTGCAATAGAAAACCATGTTCAACAGTTGCGAAGGATAAAAAGTATGTCAATAGCAGTGGCGGACTAAGCCTGTCGGGGGCCCGGGGCGGAAAGTCGGAATGGGGCCCCCCTCCTTGCCTGTGTAGATGTGTTGATCGTGTATGGATGGAGATAATTCTAGTCCCGATGAAGGACATAGGCAAAGGCATAGCCTAATTTTTATCCCGAAAAACGTATCTAATTTTGCGCGGGAACGCCAGCGCTACAGCCGAATCCGCGGACAAAGTCGTAGACAGAAACTAGTCTATTTTTTAATATTATAAAAGCGAAAGTAAATCTGTCTGTTACCTCTGCACACTTCAACCGCTGGACCGATTTAGATGAAATCCGGTATGGAGATAGTTCTAGTCGGGGGAATGAGCCAGTAACCTTGTTGTTTGTAACTATGGAGTAGCAAGCGCGAAATCCGTTAGTTCTGATTTTTTGCAGGCTTGTTCATGTTGTTGGCCTAATGTATAATCCAAGTTTGTGACCTCGAGCGCTGAACGGAACTTTGGAAAAAATAAAAAACAAAGAGAAAATTTCGGCTGTTTTTCAGATTTTAGCGATTTTGACCCCCAAAGAACTAGTTTTTGATACTACCTTCTCAGGACGTTTTTAAAGAAGACTAAATTTGCTATGATATCAGACTAAAACCGTGTCTGTGTACCCGATAGTTTCTGAGATAAAGCTTATCAGAATTCATAATTTTTCAGAACCTCGCAATATTTTAGAAGTCACTCGAACAGCTGTAGCAGGATGTGTTTCCAATTACCTCCGACGGAGTGTGCTAGTGTTGCTCGTGTGGGGTCACGAATTGGAGTCATCTGTAGCATTTTTATATTATAGGAAATTTAGTATTATTTAAAAACTTTTGGAGAAGGTAGTATCACTAGTTCTTTAGGGTCAAAATCGCCAAAATCTGAAAATTATCCGAAATTTTCTCGTTTTTTTTTTATTTTTGTCAAAGTTGCGTTCGGCGCTCTAGGTCACAAACTTGGATTATACATTAGGCCAACATGATAAATAAGCCTGCAAAAAATCAGAAGTACCGGATTTCGCGCACACGCTGATGTATAAAGTTACTGGATTAGAAGGACATAGGCTACTTTTTAACCCGGATAAACACAGTTCTCGCAGGAGCGCGATAACCGAATTCCATGCGGGCGAAGTAGTGGGCTGAAGTCTAACTAAAAATCTTTTTTAAAAACGTCCTGAAAAGGTAGTATCAAAAACTAGTTCATTAGGGTCGAAATCGCTAAAATCTGAAAAGCAGCCGAACTTTTCGCAGTTTTTTTTTTTTGACAAAGTTGCGTTCGGCGCTTGAGGTCACAAACTATACATTAGGCCAACATCATTTATAAACAAGTCTGCAAAAAATCAGAACTACTGAATTTGACGCACATGCTGATGTACTGTTACTGGATTCATTTACGTATTATTATTATCAGTATAATCTCACAGAGTCCATATTATGCGTTTAACACGGTACCGCGAGCGTTGGACTCATTACTAATAGCCTTAGATAGCCAAGGCATTCTAAACTCTTCATTGAAAGAGCCTTAGATTACGACGATTTGTTTCCTTTGTTTCCGAAAAAATCAAGTGCTTGGACCTTAGCGTTGGGAATGTTGGGATGTTTTACCAATAACTAAGTATCTGTGGAATGGACTGTGGGGGCCCTCACGTCACTCAAAACCAGAACATTGGCGTAACAATAGGGTGGCAGTGGAGCGTGGCAGAACGGGCAAAATTCCCTAACTCACTACCTGAGATGAGGGGGCCCCGGCCCAAGAGGCCGCGAGGAAAGAAAGGAAAATCCAAAAATTTCAGGTGTGTAATATTGTAAATTAACGGGGCTGGGGCCCTATAGGTACGAAAGATATGCCTAGGTGCCTCGACCTCACGCTCGAGGCCCCGAGGAAAATCTTTCGTACCGTACGGTAATTATGCCGCTGCCTGGTCGAAACTATTCTTTCAATATTTTTTTTGCCTTAAGTACTATATTATTTGGTGATTTGGGGGCCCCCTAGGACCGGGGGCCCGGGGCGGACCGCCCCCGCCGCCCCCCCCTTAGTCCGCCACTGGTCAATAGGTTCATTTTCAGAAATAGTTCGTACAGCGTGCCCGCAGTTACTACCTACTTGTATTGATGGGATAAAAAGTATCCAATGTCCGTGACAGACAAGACTAATTACAAATTTATAATATTAGTATGGAAGTATGGATTTGAAGCCAATATTGGTGTAATTCTTTTTTTTATCCCTCAATACCTGTTATACAATTTATGAGGTCTGAAAGAAAAATAAAATAACAATGTAACGCTAACGCAAAGGTAAATATTTTTTCTTTCTTTTTGTTCTAAATCATGTCCAAAAACATCATCATCATCATTTCAGCCAAAAAACACTGCTGGACATAGGCCTCCCCACTCAGATCGGTCCTATTCTACTTGATTCCACCGGTTTTCCAGAAAAAAAAAACATAACTGGTCCATTCAAAATGCTTAAAATTTATATCCTAATTAATTAATTAATTTATTTATCGTCAAATGGTTTTAATCTATCCCGTATAATATTCAATAGGTAGCCCTCACACATTACCTCGCATATTTAATTCATTTTAACATCTCTTTTTCTGTACAGCGTGTACAAAGCCTCATCAAGAAAAACCAACCGTAACACAGGCCACAAGATGATAATCGCCAGTGATAATAGAAATCCACAACGCACTGTTAAACGTCCAGGACGCAATCGCTCTACGAACCAAAGCGTGAAGCCAGCGAGGTCCTATTATAACCATGGTCACGGGTTCGATCTCGGCTACAAGAACAGGTCCAACCATGGAAGCAGGATTTCAGGCATCACGGCAGCGCGCAAACTGAAGGCCATAGAAGATTTAACGTTCCTAATCAGGGAGTGAACCATTTCATAAATACCACTTGTGTTTCAAGGTCTTTTATTTCTCTACTCATCATCATCATCATCATCATCATCATCATTTCAGCCGAAAGACGTCCACTGCTGGACATAGGCCTCCCCCAAGGCTCGCCACTCTGACCGGTCCTGTGCCACCTGCTTCCACCGGTTTCCCGCGACTTTCACGAGGTCGTCGCTCCATCTTGTTGGAGGCCTACCGACAGCTCGTCTCCCGGTTCGCGGACGCCACTCGAGAACTTTCCGGCCCCATCGGCCATCAGTCCTGCGAGCAATGTGCCCCGCCCACTGCCACTTAAGGTTCGCAATTCTTCGGGCTATGTCGGAGGATGTCGGGGTATTTCTTTACTGCCACCTCCTATTTACGTTTCCGCCTCACCTGGGGCTATATTCGAAGTCTTAAGGCCGTTCATAGACCCAGCTCGGCCGTCACTGTCACTCGTGGGACGAGTGAAAGAGAAAGCGCTACGCACAGAACGCCCGATTTAGTTACTTTTTAACACGTTTTAATTTCTATAAAAATACCGTCTAAAAACATGTCATTTATAAAGCTGTCAATGTATGCATATAATATGGATATTTTTTTCTGTTATATTTAGTTTTACACTGTTTGATATAATAAACTGGAGTAAAATTGGATTAGGTGTCAGAGTTCGAGGTTACTTTGGAATTAAATTGTATCGAGCGAAGTTTCGTGAAACGTGTATCGAAAGCTGTCAATGTAAGGATGATATAATCAAATATAACATATGTTTTTTTTCATATTTTTAACTTTTAACATTTCTTAGAAAAGTATGATCTTAAATGAGCAATTTGACGATGCTGGGTCAGGGAAGGGCCTTAAATAGGGATCTCCCTGTTCCCTATAGGATCGCTCACGCATCGCGTGATTTTGAGCATGTGAATTTAAGCAGCTATTAGATTTAAAGTTCAACTTGAGCGGCGCGACGCGTGAGTGATCCTATAGGGAACAAGGAGATCCCGACTTCGAATATAGGCCCCGCTTATTGTAATTTTAGTCAGTTCAGCCGATACGTGTCTCGGAAAATGATCCTAAAATGTTAACTTTTGAAAAAAAAAGCTAATTTTTGACTAGCTCTATATCAGCAACTGAAATATCGAGAAAACTCAAATTAGGCTTATGTTGCAGAGTCTTAGAAAAGTCTATAAAACAATACCTTAAAAATGCTATCTTTAATTAATTTCCTTGCCAAAACGGAATTAAGTGAAAAATTACCTGCTTTTCAGTAGCTCTATCTCCACGCAGCCGATAGACCTAGAACCCCGGTTTCATGTCGATGGTATAGAGTAGGCAAACGAGCGCACATCCCATCTGCTGGTAAGTGGTCACTGCGGCCCATGGACACCGAAATCCTATGATCCTCCATTAAAAAACCATAAGATACTACTACCCTGAGGCCTAAGATGGAATGCCTCTGTGCCAGAAATTTCACCGGCCTACCGGAACACAACAGTGCGAGAACTGCTCTTATTATATGTAGAAAATTTACTAATGTAGAAGCAGAAATCCCTTAACAACACTTTATTAAGATAGTTTTTTCGAACCATCTGGAAAACGGGTAAACGCTTTCGCAATTTCTCGACAACCACAGGATTTTGAACGTTGCAAACTGGTATAAACAAGTCTCATCTCATGAGGCAACACTTAAAAAATCATAGATAAAATATATGCGCGACCTTGTAGATAAATGCCGATGCTGAACGACTGACTATAGTTACAGTTACGTAACATAATTATAAATTTTCTCCGACCAAAAGCGCAAGTATCCCCAATGAGTGCTAATAATGATAACTCCGAACCCCTTTGGCAGCCACCCCACATAATTCACTTGTAATATTCCAATCGTAAGGAAACGTTGAAAGATTTATTACCGGCATCGTAGCATTTTTCGAAGCGAAAAACCAACGAATAGCTGTAAACATAAGTGCCAAAGATTATAATATACAACCTACATGACACTGTAAAATTGTAATATTTGGGCGGGGGAAGCCTTTGTCGAACAATGGTATGTCTTTGGCTTAAAATGGTGATGTAAAATTACAAGAACAGTTAGTTCATAATCTTTCTAGTCATATTTAATTTCAACTACCGGTGATTAGGTTAGATTAGGATAGTTTATATTGTAAACCGAAGTTTACAATTTTAACATAATAGATAACATTAATAGACAACACAATTATTCAGAGTTGGTAACGAATTAGAAATCTTCATTTAAAATTAATGTTAAAGCATAACCTACAATAAAGTTCAAAATTAAATTAAGTAAGTTTAAAGTAAGTACCTTGTCGAAATTGCCGTTTTACAAAATTCAACTTCTCAATTCCAGTACAAGGCTATTTATGAACAAAATTTAAAAAGTTACCGAAAGCACTCCAGCCTCTAAATGTTGCATGAAATACCTAACTGCAAACTTAACAAGTCCAATTTAGCATCAAGTTTTGTTTATTCAAATGGAGAATTCGAAAGTTTGGAGATCTTCAAATGAAATGATAATTAGAACCGATGCCGATGCCTTTGAGAAAAAAAATACAATGAAACTTGCCCTTTTATTTTCGAACCCTTAAAAGATGATCAGTTCGGTTTCGTCGTTATTTAGTATTTACTGAGGTCAAAAGAGGTCTGCGTGATAGAATCAGAAATGAGGATATCAGCAGTAGAACTAGGGTCACCGACATAGCCCGAAGAATTGCGAGCCTTAAGTGGCAGTGGGCGGGGCACATTGCTCGCAGGACTGATGGCCGATGGGGCCGGAAAGTTCTCGAGTGGCGCCCGCGAACCGGGAGACGAGCTGTCAATGTCGGTAGGCCTCCAACAAGATGGAGCGACGACCTCGTGATCGTTGCGGGAAACCGGTGGAAGCAAGTAGCACAGGACCGGTCTGATTGGCGAGCCTTGGGAGAGGCCTATGTCCACCAGTGGACGTCTTTTGGCTGAAATGATGATGATGAGGTCAAAAGAACAATTATAAAATTATTCAAGACCGGAACTGAGTGTTGGAAAATCGTAAATAATGTCTGACACTGACACGTTCTTCAATGGCGTCCGCGAACCGGGAGACGAGCTGGCGGTATCTACCACAAGATGGAGCGATGACCTGGTGACGGTCGCGAGAATACGGTGGATGCGAGTGTTTCAGCACCGGCCTGGGTGGCGTGCCTTGGGGGAGGCCTATGTCCAGCAGTGGACGAGTATCGGTTGATATGATAATGATGAAATAATGTCTGGAATGTATGAAAACGAAGTGGTAGAACTGTCGTTCGGGTAAGTGCCACGCCACGTCACGTTAACACAGAATTTCGACGTGAAGATTTACTTAAATTCTGTTTCAGGCTATAGCCTTATTTGTATTTCGAACGTTAAGTAAGAGTTTCGGACATCGCGAAAGATTCCAGAATAGAATCCCGAGCGGAGCGAGGGATTCTAACGTGGAATCTTGAGCTAGCAAGGGATTTAAGCTATGTCACCCAAGGTTTAAATAATTTTGCTACCGTGTTGCACACTCTGCTTTTCACTCCTCCTATGAGAAACCCTCGGGAAACAAAATCGTACTTTGCTCCCTAGAGAGCGAAATGTTACTTTGCTCCCTGTTTGTGATCCTGCTCCCTGAATGTTACTTTGCTCCCTCTAAATGGGGAACAAAGTACTCCTTTTCGAGGAGTGAAGTAGTAATTTGGAGGGGTGGGCCATTTATCTCTAATTCAAATAGTGTGCATAATAATAGGCCACAAAATTGAGAAAGTATCAAAGTGGCTCATAAAATGTCCGTGAACGAATGTAGCGTTATTTTCCAGTCTCCTGATGTGTCACGAATGGCGTACAAAGCCGACGCCACAAATGAAACTGGAAAAAAACCACTGATAATGGATTGAATTCCACGATACAGGTTTACACAACTTAGAAGGCGCGTGGATTAAGCAAAAATAGACTCTGCATCAACGGCTTAAGTGCTTCGCCGCGCGCCTTCTAAGTTGTGTCGTGCTGTACTGCGGTATTTCTCGACGATCGTAAAACGCGCCTTGTACAAAATAAAAACACACAAATAAAAATTTCAATACAGAGAAGAGACACATGTACAAAGATAAAAAGATAAAGATAAAAGAACATTTATTCAAGTAGGATTTTACAATCACTTTTGCATCGTCATTATGTACAATTTGATGTAGTTATCATTAAATACATACCGTTATCCACTGCAAGCTTCGTCATTGATTTAGGTACGTAGGTACCTCTACATCTTCTATATTGTATCAAATGGTATCAAACTTTTTTTTAAATCACACGCACTAATATCAAATTTTAACATAGGCATAAAGCATTCTTGTCACTTAAATAATCTTCTACACAATAGTAAGCTTTGCGCAGCAGAGCACTTTTTAAATATTTTTTAAATTCCGGGAGAGGCAGGTTCATGGCTTCTCGGGGTAGTTTATTGTAATAAAGAATACATTGACCCATAAATGATCTAAAAACTTTTCTCACACGAAATTTTGGTACTGCTATTTTATGTTTATGTCTGGTGTTGATCATCATTTTAAAGGAATTCATATTTTTAAGGCATATATAATGGTTTTGTAAATATATTGTAAAGGCGAGCTTATTCCTACATGTAATGCCATATCTTGTAGGATGGCCGTCTGTCCAGCTTTAGCAGGAGTCGTTTTGCGCTTTAAAATCAGAACGAAACCTACGGACACACCCAACACTCAACGTATGTGTGCGTGCTGAGACAGCGGTCAAACATGCGTTGAGTTGAGAGTGTTGGTGGTGCTTTTTAAATACTTTCGAAACACATTGAAGCGTTTTGAATTATTGTGGAGGGGCGGGACTTCCTATCGTAGGTTGTAAGTATAGACATATACACGCACTCGAAAACCATAAAATAAGAAACTGACAGACCGACTGATCGATCAACGCCGCGAGTCGAAACTATTGGTCGAAGAGAGAGCTGAAATTTAGCACGCGGGTTCCTTGGGGAGCGTAGGAAAGCACTAGAAGAGGATTTTCCGAAATTCCCTCGGGAACAGGAAACGATGGGACTTACGGGAGTTATACCGCGAGACACGGCTAAATATTTCCCTTCCAAAGTAGTACACTCAGCTGGGATGTCATCACTCCACCCCATGATACAATTATATACTTCGCCAGGTATGACAGTCAGGTATTCTGTAGTAGTGTCGGTGTCACCCTTACGTCATTCGCACTGCTGTGTGTTGCAAGTAGTGCATTAAAATAATCCCTGACCCCATGTATCCTGTGAGTGTTTCGTCAAATTATTACGTTCATTTGTTTTTAACGTGTCCCATTTTGTACGCTTAACAACTTAAAGACACTTGTAATGCGCAAATAATTTATTTTGCATTATAACGGCAGCAATTATTTCCTTCATTTCTGTTTTATTGCAATAAAGTGGGACTCGACTTTGACGTTACGGTGACACGTCACCCGGATCGGCAGACCTTGTTTTCTTAGACCATGCTCCACCATGTATTCTAAACGAAGCTGTCATCAACAACCTATTACTGCCTAACACGTGCGCAGACCCGCGGGACGTACTTGTATGTTTTAACCAATACACTAAGGTGCAAAACTTGTAGGTAGTCTAATTATAACTTGGGAAACTATACTCGTAAGGAGCTTCCACAAGGAACTTTATCAGCAATTTCAGCATCATCTGATTAAGCGTTATTTGCCGACCTAAGATGATATATCTGTTCATATTTTTGCAGATAGCTGGATTACCTATGCTGCTAAGGAAAATCCATTACTACTGTTGACGAGTTTGTAATTTATAGCTAGCTTTATAGTTCAGTATAAGACTGTTAGAACATGAAGAATATTTAATAGTACTACGTACAGAATGGCCAATCACCCGCCTGAATTTAGCCCAGTATGTATTCAAATAATAGTACATTACAGACCTAGGGTGGTGAATTCGTAAATGTCCCAGATCGCAGGTTTCTGTGGCCCGAACCGAAGGTGAGGGCCATGAATATGCGATCTGGGGCTTTACGAATTACCGCCCGTGGTTTGTCAAAAGTTTTACGTCTTGCCTTGGCCAAGGAGTGAGATTTTCTCTCCGCGTAGCGGGCAGAAAATCCCACTTTATGGCCAAGGGTGATGTAAATAAATAAAACTATCGGTTGGTACCTATTTCCGGGGTCTAAAAACATTTCCATACATACAAACTTAGCGGTTTCGTGATAAAGCAAACACGCATAATCTAACGAAACGTCTCACTCGCTTAAATCAACCAAGCCATTTAGGCTACAGAGCGTGCCAAAGAAATATACATAAAAACACATAACACTCCTTCTGCCGCAGTCGGGTTGAAAAAAGTAAAGGTCCAGAGAGCCAGAAACAAAGGAACTTGTTAACGTGAGTGAAGTCGTGGCCAAAAACTAGCTTCTCTGGTAAAGATGACAATAATTTCACGAGCTGGATTTACACTGTTGTCACGCCGAAGCGGGCGTTCACTGAGCTACTTAGCCTACCTACTTATCTAAATCACCCGTGAAAATTCTCCATTTTCTTTATTAACTGCTACTGTTACGTTACAACTCTTTTATCTACACAGTTTAAGATGGTTTATTCCGAGAGTTGGCAACGTCGCAAATAGCTGTCAAACATTTCGCTATTTTCATCTATTAGACACACATGATAGAGCGATTATTTATGTTTTTATTCAGTAATATGCAGAATATTACTGAATAAAAACATAAATAATCGCTCTATCATTGAATAAAAAATGAATAATGGATTGCAAAAATTATCATCGCAATACAAAATGTTTAGTATTATTGAAGTAAAATCGTTTGAAAACTTTTCATCGAATTTTCCATACATTTTAATGCAATTGCCTACTCTAATGCCTACCCATCAAATATAAAACGGCACGCGTCATTCAATGACAGAGCGCTTTTTCCTTTTTTCATTCACTAATGCCAAATATTTGACAGCTATATGCGACGTTGCCAACTGTCGGTCTTAACCCTCTTAAATTGATTCTTGTCCATTGGGCTTTACGCATACCTATCATACCATTGCTTGTACCAAATGCTAGTTTTAGTATTTAGTACTATTTCCATTTCTTTTAGGTACCTGACTCACCTCAATATTTGGGTCAATCAACTATTTCTTGTTGTTATTCTGTCCCGTTTTCCAGGGGACAAAATGAGAGGGGTTTCTTGGAAAACCTGTTACTATATAGAATTCTAAGACGCTTACAAAATGATTCATTAGGGAAGGGATTGAACATGGCAAAGAAACCCCACATTTAAAGAATTAAAGAATTATTTATTGAGTAACTTAAAGTACATATTGGTTTACAGTGGTGGGAACCTCTCTTTAGGTATGTAAATACCTGTGTTAAGAGGTACCGCTCTTCCGGTGGTATTGGTAGGTATAGTACTAAGTTTAATCTTATAATAATTATGTATAATCTAATTATACAAGTATATTATAATTATATATATAAATTTTAATTAATGTGAATTTCTACAACATCAAGTTTTAGTGTGCGTAAGTGTGTGTATGTGTGAATATGTGTGTGTGTGTGTGTGTTCTTGAGTGTATGTTTGTGTGTGTGTGTGTGTTTGTTTGTGTGTGTATTTAAACCCACAGAATAGCAGTTTTAAAAGTGGTCCAGGGGACGGTAACCATGGCAACTATTGACATAAAAAAGTTGATTCACCCATTTACTTCTCTCCACCTTCTCTCAGTGTACCTAAGTCGTATCGTTTTGCAGAGTTATCCATCATTCAGAGTAAATACAAATATACTCGCAGCGCCTAAGGAATAAGTAATAACATCCACGTGTAGAAAGATACGTAGCTAAAGAATTATCTCTTAATACCGCCCATAATGGCTTCCGGTGACATGACGAGGAAAAAACCGGCCAAGTGCGTGTCGGGCCACACGCAAAGTATAGGGTTCCGAAGTTGACGATGCCCACAGTACATACCTTTCTAAGACTTATTAGCATCTAGCTAGCCTGTGGTATGACGTGCCCGCCCGACGCCCCTGCCGCTGTCTGTAATTTTAATCATTTCATAAGTTGGTCGACTATGACTCGTAAGTTTGTACAGCCTACTTAGCCGAGATAGTTTTCCTTTCAACTACGTTATATATGCCATAACCGTGATTTTTTTCAGCCATCCAAATACCACCATTTAGCTGGCAGGGGGGGGGGGACACGTGACTCTAACAAAAAATAGCACTTTAAAGCTTAATATTTCACAAACGCATCACTTAATCAAAAAAATGGTCTTAACAAACCCACAATCTCTTTAAGACCTATTCAACGATATGCCGCACTATGGGGTACGCAAGAAAAAAAATATACATCCCCACTTTACGAGTAGGGGAGGTACCCTATAAAAAAAATATTTCAAAATTTTATTGTACCACTTTATCAGCGTAACTAATATGTATATTCATGCCAAATTACAGCTTTCTAGAACTAAGCATCTCCGAGAAATAGTGCGGACAGACGGACGGACGGACGGACGGACATGGCGAAACTATAAGGGTTCCTCGTGGACTTCGGAAGCCTAAAAAAATAACTCGAGTTTTTATACAATGAAATCGTAATGAAACGAATTAGTACTGACGTTTTAGAGAGCGCTCGGCTCCCGTCCCATAACCTAAGCTATTTCACCAAGGTGTGTGTTATGTCATGCATTTAGAATGGATCAGTACTTCTAGAATGAGCCTTCACGACGTACTTACAGCAACGCACGCGTTAGAAAATGCTGATCTAAGAAGCATCTGAGCTTGGCGTCGACAAAACAAAACCGTGAGAACGCGATATGTATGAATCATACGCCGTGCTTACATTATACTTAACAAATTTTTTTAAATCATTATTTTCAACTGTTCCAATTTGATTGTATGTTCAGCAATAAAAATCGTTCACCTTCGCCCATCAAATAAACAATCTCGTTGGTGAACAAATCACATCCTTGGCAACATAGTCACATGGCGGACACGGCCTGTAAAAGCACGATTTCATGTTTCGAACACAATCACAGAATATAAATAATAAGACATAAATGAAGCGTCAATTTTTGTGTGCGAGGATGTCTGTACACTGTAATGTGTGTGTACCACTATGCGGGCCAACGATTCACTCTCCATCTCCGGATGAAACAAATGACGGTAAGGGCGAGTTGGGCGCGAGCTGCGCGCCGGCTAGATTCAGGCGGGTTATTCCGTGGCCATTCTGTATTTAGTACCGGGTAGTAAAGGTGAAAAAATTAAGTAAGTCATCTGTTGTATGTGTGAGTAATGTGTGCGAATAGACATTACAAATTTCAAAATTGAATGTCTATTCGCACACATTACTCACACATACAACAGGTGACTTACTTAAGTTTTTCACCTATACTTATTACATATTATGTGCTTATACTAGCAATATGGTTCATTGCTAGTCGGTGCGCATACATACATACATAGGTAGGTAAACACATTACCCTTACTTTGTAATGCGCAGTCGGGTAAAAAGTACAATCACGCTTTCCGCAGTGTCAGTGTCACGCTATGAAACGGTATTTTTAACAGTTTCACAATTATAATTATTAGCGCTAGTGAAGTTACATTTAATTTAAAAAAATGTATTGTACGTTGTATATTAATAAAAATAGGTTCAGTAGTTTTTACTTAGTACCTGGGCGGCACAGCTTTTGCTCGGGTGAATAGTACATTTTGATGCAAGTGCGAAAATGACAATTTCGCACGTGTATTAAACATTTTTTAATACACGTGCGATCAGCCAGGCAGTCAGGCGCCGTGTAACCGATTCGTTTCTCGATAACCCAAATAACTTCATTTCATTAAAGAAAATGAGTATAAAACCAGTTAAAATCGTTTTATTATGTGGATCGACATTAAACAAACGAATGTTGCCTCGCATCGGCTGGTTATCCAAATAACAGTCGAGATCCGTCTGTGTTCAGTGGATGTTTGTCCGAGATGAATATAATTTCAATATTTTTTCTAACACTTACTGTGACTTGTGCAGTAGGTCAACTTCGTAGGTAAGCCCGTATTGAAAAACATTTTTGTGGTTAGCAATAGGTAGAGAGATCTTCTACTATCTAAAGTCCCGCGCCTTCACGTTTCAAAACGCTTCATTTTTTTCATTATTATTTAAAAAGCACCACCAATACTCTCAACGCATATGGATGGCTGTCTCAGCACGCACACATGTGTTGAGAGTGTTGGTGGTGCTTTTTAAATACATTGAAGCGTTTTGAAATGTGAAGGCGCGGGACTTTAGATAGTAGAAGATCTCTAGGTACATTGACATGTAGGATCACTTTTGATCGAATATTATGTCAAGATAGGGTAACATATATAAACTGGTATGTTGACGTGTATAACAAGACTGCTGGGTTGTGGAACTAGAATAGACATAGTCAAGTTAGGGGTCTACCAAATCTTCTTCAAGCGGCTATTATCGTCAACGTATTGGTTACGTTACGCCTCTGGTATTTCAAACTTTTTCTGTAGCATGCACCATAAGCCCGCCAAAAGTAAATAGGTAATACCTATTAGTTCTATTTTATCTACCATTTAAACTGCCATAAATGACCACACCAAGGATAAGCAACAGCAAAAGTATAGCCATGTCTGGTCTAAGGCATTCTAAACTCAGTCTCAGCAGAAGACAGCTGCGATATATAGTTGGAGCGTTCACGGGTCACTTCGGCGTTCGAAGCCAATTAGTGAAGATGGGACTATGTACCTACCGATGTAGCTTGCAGAATGTGTGGTGAAGAGGATGAGTTAATGCGACACATCCTGTGCGAATGTGATGCACTCGCAAGGCTCAGAAACTCCTAGGTAGCGGTTACCCTGAACCAGGGGATTTCAAAGCACTGCCATTGCACTCCATCATTAACCTATTGGTGAAGGTGAAGGAAGCAATGGGTTAGCTGCACGGAGAAGGGTAATAACACAAAAGATCCCAATCAATGGGTCGAAGTGTATCCGCAAGGACCCCACAGTCTCAAGATACAGGTAAGACTATTTTATTTAATTGATAGACGAGCACACTATGCGGCCTGATGGACACCGAAATGATATGATTTCTTATTAAGAAAGCATAAGATCTTGAATTCGGTTCGTACCCTGAGGCCATGCAGGAATGCGTCTGTGCCAGTAACTTCACCGGCTACCTTGACCCCTACCGGAACACAACAGTGTGTGAGCACTGTTATTTGGCGGCAGGTTAGTGGTTAAGATGGTGATACCAACCCGAACGGACCTAGCACAAGGTTCTGCCACCCCAAAACTATCAAATGGTGTAGTTTTAGGCAGGAGCTTTTCAGAAATGTATTTTGTATCTATCATCATAGAAAAAGTAAAGTAAACCTAAACTGACAGCCATCAAACAAATCAGCTTACACCCTAAATAATTGTTAAACGCGATAATAGATGTCGGTGCCTAGGTGGCCTGTGGCGGCCTTGAACTCCATGAGCAATATCCAGGGGCGCTGTAGTCTTAGGTAGTATGAAAATTTTAAGCGCCCGCCCTCTGGATATTGCCTTGTACGCCGTAATGTTAGGACATTGGCAGTGTAGTATAATTAACATCACCCTTGGCCGTAAAGTGGGATTTTCTGCCCGCTACGCGGAGAGAAAATCTCACTTCTTGGCCAAGGCAAAATGTAAAACTTTTGACAAACCACGGGCGGTAATTCGTAAAGCCCTAGATCGCATATTTATGGCCCTCACCTTCGGTCCAGGCCACAGATTAAACCTGCGATATGGGACATTTACGAATTCACCACCCTAGGTCTGTAATGTACTATTACAATGCATATGCTCAGAAAGCCAGTTTTATGTTGGTAAACATTATCGCAGAAAGTTTTACTTTCCTGCACGTTTGTGCATACTGTGCGGGAATGAAAATAGGAACTACTTTCCCGCACGCTGCAGTGTGCGGGAAAGTAAAATGTCTGTAGCGTCCAAACTAAAGTGATCTGAACAATAAATTACAAAGTTATATTTCTATATTTATTTTTTTGGGTGTTTTAAAATTATAAATGCTTTAATAAATAAAACTTTTACTTTTTAAATATATATTGTATGTGTTTCCTCGCATGATGCATTGTAAAACGTTGTATTACACTCGTGCGGGTAGGTAATTCCCTACTCGTGTCGGTGTAAAACACTCGCTACGCTCGTGTTTTAGTTCACCGCCACTCGTTCGGGAATGACCTACTTTCCGCACTTGTATCATAAATAACTATTACATCACCCTTGGCCGTAAAGTGGGATTTTCTGCCCGCTACGCGGAGAGAAAATCTCACTTCTTGGCCAAGGCAAGACGTAAAACTTTTGACAAACCTCGGGCGGTAATTCGTAAAGCCCCAGATCGCATATTTATGGCCCTCACCTTCGGTTCGGGCCACAGAAACCTGCGATCTGGGACATTAAAAAATTCACCACCTAGGTCTGTAATGTACTATTCCTTGTTTCTGTTATTATGCGCCAGGATCCCTCTGCACCGCATGCCGTCGTTACGCCAGCAGCTAGCAGAGAGCGGCCAGCATCTACCGGTCGATAATGTCACATCACGTGGCGGCAAACATGAAAAGCTCACCAACTACGCCGACGTAAGCGTATTCATCGCAACCCCAGTATATCTATACTATCCGCAAAACTATCTGGCCGGTAGGGCAATAAACGTCCGCTACCGTTAGGGGTGTAACATGTCGATAACTTATGATGTAAACGTCGATATAATTATTATATTTTCAAATGAAATCTATCTTTATTGATATTGTTTTTAAAGTTATCTAATGAATAATAATAGGTACTTATCGCACCACCATCAAAAAAAGTTACCTCACACTGCTCGCGCCGAACGCGCAGTACTTATATTCCATAGCAATATAAGACGGAACAGGCAACCACGCACACGCGCGCACGTATTTCTACGGCATAATATTTCAGTCTGTAGTTTAGGTTCCGTTTATATGGCATGTCGATGGTGTGCAGCATCTTAAAATAATAGGTTTTAGACAGTGTCAAACGGTTTTAGAGACCTTTTCAAATTTCTTCAAAAATTTTTTATTACCGTAAGCTCCGCCGTAATAGTAACCGAATCCGAAATTGTCTGTCCGAACTCCGGAGTAAATATGATTACTTACCGGGGGAGGACATAAGTAGGATACTTTTTGACCCAGAAAAACGCATGGTTCCCGCGGGAACGCCATGACCAACTTCCACGCGGACGAAGTCACGGGCAGAGGCAGAAGCTATTGGTTGTATAATTAATATAGTGATCGTGTACGCAGGCGCAGTATTACGGGCCGATCTCCATCGGCACGCCGCCGCAGCTGTTCAACGTGATCTTCGACACCGGCTCTGGGGACCTGTGGGTGGTGTCCAAGTCCAACCGGATTGCCAGTGAGTGGTACATGGCATACAAAGTCGTGAAGTGGTGGCGAAGAGGATGAGTATTGACTCATCACGCAACATGACCACAGGACACGACATCCTGTGCGAATATGATGCACTCGCCAGACTCAGAATAATTGGCAGTGGTTACCCTGAACCTGGGGATTTCAAAACACCACCATTGTAGTCCATCATTAACTTATTAGAGAAGGTGGAAGAAGCAATGGATTAGCTGCATAGAGAGGGTTAATTACAGAAAAGATCCAAATAGGTCGAGGTGTATCCGCAAGGATCCAAGATAAGAAAAGATGTACAGTTACCATCGGATATATGGAAGCAAACAAGGTAATCACGAATACTGAAAGAACACAATCTTATTGTCAAGACGTTAGATTTCATCACCCTTGTTCGCTAACATATAGGTATACCCATATCTGATGGTGTCTGTTTACTAGTTGACATTTCCATAAGGCCCTATCCGCACCGTGATTTTATTTGCAGAAAATAAAATTAAATCCGCACCGCATTCGTTTTTAACCGCAATTGCGAATACATGTATACTTACCTAAGATTCAATCATCATCATCATTATCATTTCAGTAGAAAGACGTCTATTACTAGACATAGGTCTCCCCCAAGGCGCGCTACATAGACCGGTTATGTGCCACACTTATTGCAGCTACTTTAGCAAAAATCTAGTTAAATTTTTCATTCTTTACATTTTTTTTATTAATTGTAGAACGTGATTTCTCGTTTATATTGTCCATTTCTGATGCCGAAAAAGCTGCACATGCTTTTGTCAACACACTAACAGATATTATGAAGGTTCACACCCGATCTGTGAAGATAAGTAGTAAAATGCGTATTATTAAGCCTTGGATGACGCCTGGATTGTTACGCTGTGTTAGAAATCGTGACCGTCTATATAAACAAACCAAGAAAGAACCTAATAATCAATTGTTCAAACTGATATATACCCGCTATAGAAATTTCTGTACCAATTTGCTGAAAAAAGTTAGGCAAGCTTATGAGCGCATGGAGTTTCACAAAGCGAAAAATAACCCAAAGGCTACTTGGAAACTAATCAAAAACATAACCAACCATAACCGTACCAACTACAATTCTGAAAAACTATTAACATTGGATGAAAATCCTGGAAAGTCAGTAAATGCTGTGAACACATATTTTAGTGGTATAGGGAAAGAGTTAGCCTTAAAATTTACTAGTCAACCCAACCATGACACAGTCTCTGATCAAGAGAATAGTACTCAAGTAAACTGTATGGCTTTGTTAGAAACTGATTGTGAAGAAGTTGAACGAATTACCATGGAACTTCGAGATTGTGCTGTGGGATGGGATAACATTCCTGCATCACTTCTTAAGTCTGCACGATCCGTGCTTGTGCCAATAATGACACATATATTCAACTTGTGTTTGTCTTCGGGAATTTTTCCATTTATTTTCAAGAGAGCCCTTGTACATCCTATTTATAAAGGAGGGGACAGAGATAGTGTCACCAATTATAGGCATATTTCTGTACTATGTACACTCTCAAAGATTCTGGAGAAAATTTTGAATTCTCGTTTAGTAAAATTTCTTGACGCTTACTCTATACTTTCAAATAACCAATTTGGCTTTCGGAGTGGAAAATCCACGGAGGACGCTGTTTTGGCTCTTACTAATACGATTATGAGCAACTTTAATTCTAAACTTAAAACGATTGGTATTTTTCTAGATCTTTCCAAGGCCTTCGACACTGTCTCTGTTCCAATCCTCTTGAAAAAACTAGAACACATTGGCGTAAGAGGACTTCCTTTTGATATCTTCAAAAGCTACCTCACTAGTCGTACGCAGCGGGTCCGCCGACCAGTGATGATGCCCCCATCACGTTTGGAGTGCCGCAAGGTAGTGTCCTTGGACCTACCTTATTTCTAATTTATGTTAACGATCTCTGCAATCTGAAGATAAACAATGTAAAAATTTTGGCCTATGCTGACGATACGGCTCTAATAATTCAAACACCTTCTTGGGATGAATCTCGTGTTCTTGCTGAACACTCCATGCGTAAAGTGATGCAATGGTTGTCACAAAATTTACTGACCATTAATGTCACCAAAACTACATTTTTAAGCTTTGCCCCCAAAAGATCTTCTCTGCCCGACTCGTCGTTATCAGTTTATGCGCATATTTGCAATCCCAGTGACGTCACATGCACTTGTACTGAACTGGTACAATCCCGATGTGTTAAATACCTTGGTATCTTTATCGATTCTGTAATGTCATGGAATGACCAAGTGGAAGCTTCAGTAGGCAGGATTAGAAAATTAATATATATATTTAAAACCCTTAGAGCTGTCGCTGATCAAGCAGTATTAAAGTCCGTATACTTCTCGCTTGCACAATCTGTTTTATCCTATTGTCTTACTGCCTGGGGCGGGACGGGGAAAACTAGATTTCTTAGAATAGAGAGAGCCCAAAGAGCTGTGCTTAAGGTTATGCTTTGTAAGAAAATCCGTTTTCCGACGACAAAACTATACACAATAGCTAATGTATTAACTGTTAGACAATTATATATTCTTAAAATTATTTTACGCAAACACCTCGACCTACCCTTTGTAAATAGCTCTGAAAAATTCCGACGGGCAGGCCGCGTCTGTAAACTTGTTAATTGTCGTATTGCGCTTGTAAGACGTCACTTTGTATACCTTTCAGCGAAAGTCTATAATGACCTCAATAAATTATTACTGATTTACCCACTTTCTTACCATGAATGTAAAAGTAGAATAACCAATTACCTGCAAAACCTTACGTATCATGACACCGAGTTACTTCTTTATGGAACTGGTAATTGATTGTTATACTTATATTAGATTTAGTATAGATTTAGTTTACTTCAGTTCATGTAAATTAACCTCACTATTACTAAGTAAATTTAATATATAACAACTTAACATTTAACTCATTACTTATTATAAGATACTGTAACTTACTTTACTTAGTTATCTTGCTATTGAACTGTAAACATCGTATTCTTTTCCTTCTACTGTAAACAACTGCGACACAGTTTTATACTAATGCAGTTGTTTATGAATTGTGTAATCATGCTCGTTTTCAAGTTCAATAAAATTATTATTATTATTATTATTATTATTATTATTTTGTTGTTTGGCTGTGAAGCTTCACCAATACTTGTATTGCAGGGACCTTCAACAAGTACGACAGCAGCAAGTCATTAACATACAGACCCATCGGCTCTAACGTCACAATCATCTACGGTTCCGGGTCTGTCCACGGATTCCTGTCCAATGACCTGGTATCCGTGAGTATCACTTCTTCATGATATGAACATTTAAGTTCTTATTGCAAAATAATTATAGTGGCTACTTTTGTGTCTCAATCGCCTTTTAACGATTCTTTATCCATAACTTCTTCATAATTATCAATGTAGCAGAATAAGTAAAAATCACCATCACGATGGTCATCTTTTGTTAAAGACAGGTATCTCACGGTTTTCACTGTAAGGTTTTGTCAGTACGAATTAATAACTTCACACACACCGCTTAAAATGCCTCCAAAATGCAACTCCTTTTATATGAAACCGCTTGAAGTAAATATACTCATAAAATCATATTCAACAATTCAACATGGACTTTTGAAGCTCCTGAAGGTCTGGGACACCCATGGCGTTCCTAGGGACTTTCAAAAGCTTCTGGTTAAAAGTGATTATCTGCATATATTGACAGGTGGCAGGATTGACGGTGCCCAAACAATTGTTTTTAGAAGCAACAGAAATGATCGGGGGTTTTTTCGAGCGGATGATTTTCGACGGTGTCATGGGATTGTCTCCCGAAAGGTATTGTTATTGTCATAAATAACTCGCTTAGAAATATGGCTTTGCAGAATAATGCTGAATACACATGCTAGCTATGCTGCTACAAGGTATGACTGGCCGGTATCTACACATTTATGTACTTTAGTTCTTTCTTGCAATCATTCATATACCGTTTTGCCTTTAATAGTACCTGATAAAGGGACCGGATGGCTACTAAAGGTACAGTAGGTACTGCTCGCACTGTTGTGTTCCGATAAGGGGATCAGAGAGCCGCTGAATTTATCAGCATAGAGGTATTCTATCTTGGTTCTCAAGGTTGGCAACGCATTAGAGATCTTTTGATTCCTTATTTACATCAGCTAGTGTTCACTTATCAATGAAATACCATTAGTTGACCTGTGTGCTCCTTTGCTAACCAATGCTAGGAAAAAAAACTACCGAATTTTTCTACATGCATCTGTATTCTAAGAGCTAAGAATGAAGAGTAATTTGATTATAAATTAAAGGTAATTTTGATTTTTAAAGGTTTGTCACTTTCTTCCAGCACCATCCAGCCGGGCATCCCAACGGTGATGAACAACATGATGGTGCGGAATATATTGGGTTCAGTTCCCGTCTTCTCTTTTTATCTCAACAGGTAAAGTTACATTAAATGCAGGTACCCTATTCGCATCTCATTAAACATCGAATTACTTAATGAAGCAGACAATAAATCACAGAGCATCTTTATCATGGTGAAAGCTGAACATTTCGCAAAACTAAGCGGAAATTTCGATTGCGATCGCGTTTTCTTCAACGTCGTTTTTATCTACGCATCGTTTATGCGTAGATAAAAACGACGTCGAAGAAAACGCGATCGCAATCGAAATTTCCGCTTAGTTTTGCGAAATGTTACAAACACTGGGACCCCTGTGCTCCAAAATCCACAGACTATGTCGGAGGTCGGTAAACCTTCCTGGCAAAAAATTCACTGTTGTAACACCATACACTCAAGTTTACCGCGGTCTTCGCTAGATGGCGCTAGCTGTCGATTACATCGCGCATCTGTTAAAGAATACGTGGACTTAGATTTATAAATTTGTAATATATAATTTGACATACCAATTGTACCATTAATCCTATTACTTGTTAACATTATTTCTTATTTTGGTATGAAAAGACGATCCTAACGGTGAAACATTTTATTCCTGATTTTCATTTTATTTTTATTTTGTATTCTTTCTGACGATCTCAATGTGAAATTCTCTTATTTTGACATGTAAAATATGCTGTAATTTGATATTGAGAAATAAATGTCTATGTCTGTCTATGTCTATCGTTTGGTCACCACCAAACAGTGACATTCGGTCATATGCAGACATTTGTCGTTCCTTCCGGTTAGGGCCTGGTACTTAGCACGTTATACGCTTTCACCTCTGATGAAACGTATTAGTGTCGAGTATCCACACAAATCCGTGGCTTGGATTCACTTTTCACTGATTCATTTTGTCAGACGGTGACGTCCTCGTTCTTAAGGTTGGGTTTTTGCTTGTCTCTCGCCTCGCCCAGTTATACTCTCTCTTAAAGGAACATGCATGCATCTAATGGCGGAGAGCTGGTCCTTGGTGGCGTCAACCCGGCTCACTTCCGCGGCCCGATCACCTTCGTGCCCGTCAGTCGTCGCAACCACTGGCAGATCCGCGTGAACTCCATCGCCACAACCGTCGGCGGACGAAAAGTTGAGCTGTGTGCTAATGTGAGACATCAATTCAATATTCAACCACAGATTAAGTAATTACAACGTAACGAGAAGTCAATACGTTTGACACATCTGAACGTGACGTCAATAAAGTACATCGTAAGAGCACAAGGCTTTCCAAATATCGCAAGTAGTTGCTATAAGAAAGTCAATGAGGCCAACAGGTAAACAGAGTAATATTTCTGAAATAAGCTGATGATATATTTCACACTGAAGATATATTTTAGATGTGCTGTTAAAACTTTTCGACCCAGATAACTTGGAAGTAATTAAGCATCACGGTATCCCATGAAATGTCGTGGAGGCATAATCACCAGCAGAAGCTTAATGACTGATACGACCTTAAGGACCTTGCGTGTGTAACGAAGGATTTTTTTATAAATGAGGTTTTTTTTAATGTGCAGGGTTGTGAAGCCATTGCGGATACGGGCACATCACTGATCTCCGGGCCACCAGTCGAGATCCACAAGCTCTTCAAGCTGCTTGGTGCTGCGCAGTTTGGACCAATCCACATCGTGGACTGCTCAGCCATACACACACTGCCGAAGGTCACCTTCACTATTGGCGGCAGAGGACTTCCCCTGGATAGCCACGATTACATAAAAAAAGTGAGTATCTATCAAACTAGATAGGAGGCTAGTAAAGTTAAGTTTGGTTAAAAGTTACATAAGTACCTGATTATTCCTATTAAGGGCTGTTTTTTCAATCGTCAGATAAAATTTGTTAGTCGAATAGTGCATACAAAATTTTAAATTGTTCCAGAATGAATTCGAATTTTGTATGGACTATCCGAAGACCTTAGTAGAGACTGATCGATCGCACAGTCAAACCGTGTAAACTGTTTTGTAGGACACTATTCTAGTTGAAGATTTTTGTATTTTTAATAAATATATAAATAATACTACTACTACTACTACTACAGCCTATTTTGCGTCCCACTGCTGGGCACAGGCCTTCTCTCATCATAAGAGGGTTTGGGCTATAGTCCCCACACGGGCCCAGTGCCGATTAGGGACTTCACACACATCTTTGAATTACTTCGCAGATGCTTTCCTTCACCGGATAGCTCAGTGGTAAATTCTAATTGAATTTCGCACATAAGTAAACTTAGAGGAGCGAGCCGGAATCTAATCCCCGATCCTCTGCATGAGAGGCGGTAGGTCGAACCACACTAGACTATTCTTTTATTTAATTTAGTTACCTACAGAATCCTGATGCTAAGCAATCAAAAACACAGGCAGCTTCGATACAATCAATCACCATTGCGTTGACGACTTTCTGCTTTCTAAAAAAATAGAAAGCATTTGAAAACTAATACAGTAATGAAAAAAATCCGTATAGGTAATAAGGGTCCATGCCGACTATACTGCTCGGCATTCCTGAGGCCGTCGCGGCAATAATTATACTAGTAATAACGTAGGTATTCGTAGGTATGCCGCAGGATCCTTTCACGTGCCGGCACTTGCCGAGACTTTTACGAGAAAAATTACGAGGCCGCCGCGAGGCTACGTAACAATTAAAAAACAATCTTAGAAAGACTTACTAGTTTTATCAGTACTCTTTTTTAAAACTTCAAAATGAGGATAGTTCGAAATTCGAATTTTGAACAGCGCTGACACCATTGGCTGAAGCTAACTTTTTCTTTGAGTAAAAAGAAAAGGAACATTTCCGTTACGCGGTCGGACATGACCAAGACAAGAAAGTTGTGTGTTTGAATCGGCAGCAAAGGCTATATCGCATCTTCCTAATACATTGATTGTATTAAGTTTTGCTATGCTGAGGAGTCTATCTTTCAACTGCTCGCTACACTCGTGGTTCAATACCAGGCCCCTCGTTTGTTCAGCTTCCAATAAGACTTTTTAGGCCCCCATATATGTACGGTACGATGAATCGTTTCGATCGATCTGATAAAAAACGTGACGATCGATCGCATCAAAACTGTCAACCATACACGAAGCGATCAGTCGGTGCGATCGATCGCTTACTTGCATTGATGCCACTCAATACTCATACATACACGGGGCAATATGGCCAGAGTGCGATCGACGGGCAAACAAAGACAAAATCGAACCGTTCATCGCAAAGAACAAATCACTGTCGTCGATGCGTCGTTACGGTGTGTCTGAACTCTGATTGCATTGGTTTTTGTTGCGGTCTCCGATATCGTCTTCGATCTAGTAAATCGTGAAATATTGACATGCACTAGCAAATCGTCGTTTCGATCGCTCTGAAACGACGGATCGTACAGACGAATCGTATCGTATATATGGGGCCCTTAAGACGTTAACAAGAGCTAATGACCCTGAGCAATCGAGGCAGGCAACTGTCTCAGCGGACAATGTCTGTTTGTATTGGAGGGAGCGAGAAGCACGACCCTGGCATGTGGGCGATATACGTAGAAAATCAGAAAAATGAAGATTAAAAAAATACCACATTGCATGAAGAATATAAATTTGAAATTTAAAAAAAATTACTTCTAGAACCATTTAAATAGGATTAGAAGACGTAACTTCTAGACGTAAATCCTTTTTACGAAGTAGCAAGTTTTTTAAGTACATAGTCAATATTAACATATATTTTACTCGCCCTACAAAATCAAATAGTTTTCGTTTGAATACTGCTTAAAGAAAGTCAATTCAGGTCTTGTCAGCGACTTAACAAGGTAACCATTGTTTGTCCAGGATAACTGGATGGGTCAGAGGGTGTGCACGGTGGGGTTCCAGGCCAGCCTGGACCGCAGCCCCGTGTGGGTCCTCGGGGACGTGTTCCTCGGCCGCTACTACAGCGTGTTCGACGTCGCGGGACAGGCCATCGGCTTTGCTGACGCCGTCTAACGCGTACTTTATACTGATTTATAATTAGCTTCGTTAACAAAATAAACAATCATAATTTTGGTCAAGAACTTTTAATACAAGCTTCATCTAACACAGTAGGTGTATCTTATAGTTTATAGTACCAGCGTACAGTAGCCACACTCAACTCCTCGGCACGATGCAAGCGCGGAAGTATTTGTACGCCGTATTACTTTAGGGATATCACCATTTCTGATTCTATCACGCAGAGAAGCCCCGAGCATAGCCCTCTCCATTGCCCTCTGGGTGACTTTGAGCCTTCTTATGGGGCCCATCGTAAGCGCTTCACGTCTCGGAACCATAAGTCATCACTGGCAACTGGCAACACACACTGGTCGAAGACTTTCGACTTAAGACACTGCGATAATTTAGACGAAAAGACACTGTGAAGCAGTAGAACTAGGGTCACCGACATAGCCCAAAGAATTGAGAACCTTAGGGCGGGGCACATTTCTCGCAGGACTGATGGCCGATGGGGCCAGAAAGTTCTGGAGTGGCGTCCGCGAACCGGTAGACGAGCTGTCGGTAGAAGCATCGGGTTACCTACTTTTTATTTTGCTCGCTTTCCAGAAAACAGTTTATAAAGAAGTATTTGTTCGGTCTTTAAAAAATTCTAAAGCAATTTTTATCTATTCGATAAGCTTGGAAAGTCATGTCATCGCTGATAAAAATAGGAGGTCATTACGATGATAAATGACGCTGTGATTTTTTACAACGACTAATGGGAACGGAGTTTAGGTACCCTGTCCCAGAGGAGGTACTAGGAGTTCTCGATAGAATATCGCCCTTTAACTCACATTTTACTCCAAACTACCTGAAAATGGCAATTAATATACGAGTATAATTATAACTCTTCCGTTACTTACTGCCTGGCTGGTTACAACGCACCACTGAGACTACTGGTATTAGGAAGTGGAAATTTGTAGTTTCGACGGGATGACCCGACGCGAAAAATAAGATTTTAAATCTTATTGTTTATGGGCGGACGAAGTCGCGGGCAAAAGCTACTAACTTACAGTGTAAACTTTTCGTTCATTTATCACACTGCTTGCTATCTTTTTTGTGGGTAGGTTACTATTTTTGGAGGCGATATAGTGTAATAGTGGACCTTAGTAACTCATCGCGTTCGTGTTCCGTGCAGTGATAAAGTAGTTACAGTCCAGTTCACTCATATGGGTACAATTTTGGCTCTCATTTCAGCGGAGTACGGTACACAAGTGTATATAATTATCGGCGACCGCGCCTGTACTCTCGAGAGAACCGTCACCCGGAACTCGAACTTCGTCCTTAATGATGCCATTTGAAAGTCTCTGAAACTGGCTTTTAAGTCACTTTTAAAGAAACAAGTAATTTAATCAATTGAATTCATCATCATCATTATATCAGCCGATATAGACATCCACTGCTGAACATAGGCCTCCCCCAAGTGCCAATGTGCCGCTCGCAATGTGCCGCTCGCATCCACCGACTTCCCGCGACTTCCACCAGGTCATCACTCCACCTTGTTGGAGGCCTACCGACAGCAGGAAAGGGAACTATAAGATTGCGAGTGCTTTGCTAACGCCGAGGACTAAGATTAAATGCTACTGTTGGCTGGTAATGGCATGGGCGTAGCGAGGTTCTCACCCAGGGGGGGGGGGGGCACAAGCCTCCTCTAGTCACGATTATCATGAGAGGGGTTGGACTATAGTCCCCACGCGGGCCCAGTACGGATTGGGGACTTCACACACATCCTAGATTAACTTCACGAACATCTCTCACGCTAAATTAAATATATTCCCACTATGTTATAATAAAGTTAAGAATACTCTTCAGGAAGCTCTTCAAAAATTGTCCTACGATGATACAGAGCAACTTTTATTATTAATTAAATAATAAGTAGTTATAAAAAATTAGCTTGTAGGTACTGTAGATATAACTTTGTGAATATGTTTCCACGAGAATGTTTAATGTATAAGTTATTTCAAATAAATATTTAAGACCTTCTTCTGCCTGAAACACAGGTTTACCCTAGCTCAGGCACAGAAGTAGGTAATGTTTTCGCCGCATTAAGATTATTCATACCTTTGTTAGTTAATTAAGATATCATAAACGCCTATTGTAATTTTATGAAATATTGTAAACTTATCTACTGAATAAAATTATTATTATTATTATTAATTATTATCTCTGCAAGAAAGGCTGTGGGTCAAACCAGTAGGCTACCACTGGACTTTCTTCAGCTGGCTAACCTCGGGTTAGTCTCTTAACCCACGTCAAATTCATACAAATAAATCTGGCCTCAAACATCTTACTCGCATGTCAAAAGGATCTGTTTGATGATTCATTAAAAATAATGTGGTTAATCTGGTTTTAAAGGTTAAGCGAAATTTCTCTTGCGAATAAATTGTGGTCTTTTAATAGGTCTTCTTTCAAACGTAAATGATTTAGGTGTACTCTTACAAGACTCTTGACAGCTAAAATATTTATATTTTCCCAGCGACTCATATTCTATAAAGTAAATTAAAGACGACATGTTGAATATTTTACTCGGCGGCCGTAAATTATATTCAGGGATGACATGTGGGATGTAATAGTACATTACAGACCTAGGGTGGTGAATTCGTAAATGTCCCAGATCGCAGGTTTCTGTGGCCCGAACCGAAGGTGAGGGCCATAAATATACGATCTGGGGCTTTACGAATTACCGCCCGTGGTTTGTCAAAAGTTTTACATTTTGCCTTGGCCAAGAAGTGAGATTTTCTCTCCGCGTAGCGGGCAGAAAATCCGCACACACTACGAAGTAAGTCAAAGATGTGTGTGAAGTCCCCAATACGCACTGGGCCCGCTTGGGGACTATATATATATATATATATATATATATATAGCCCAAACCCTCTCGTGATGAGAGAGGGCTGTGTCCAGCAGTGGGACGTACATATGCTGTTGTGGTTGTTGTGCTGTGCTGTGGTAGTGGGTTCATCATCCCATGTCAACTGCAAGACGTCCATTACTGGTAATGTGTTCCTGCTGACCAGTTGGCAGTGTGTGAGGTGTAGGGATGTCAATGTCAAAGATTGTAATTCTATTCTATATAAATTAATGGCTTCTGTCTTGGACACTTCGCCAATATCAAAGTAAGGGCCACAGGCCTGCAAGTTGTTCGGTAATAAAGGTACGGTGTAAATCATTAATGAAATAAAATTGGAGAGACTCAACAAACGTCAACGTCCATCTTAGGTGACGGCCATTGATTTTCCAAGATTGTAATTACATAGAGGTACAATGGTGTCAATGTCACTGTCACGGTTTTGGTTTGAAAGACCTCAGTGATGCTACTTTAACGTATCTATAACTGGGCGACCGAGCTCTGCTAGGGTGAAATACGATAGCTAAAAATGCATTTTCCCAGATACTAGGTCGGTGTTTCTGATCCGCATATTTAATTGGCTTACAGTTGCGAAATTGCTAATGTTTCGCCATCTAGATCGCATCATCGGTGGCATCTACGAGGCTGTTATTCATATACATGAAACTTAAACATATTTGCTTTAAACGATCAAAGGTGAAAATACGATTAGAAACAACTGCCTCGATACTTTTATTTTTCAATGATAGGACTATTTTTTTAAATTTTTACTTGGGACGTGGAATTCTCAAGGTCTATAACGACTAATTTTTGCTTTCCAGATAATAAATAACTTGTTTTTGATTTCCTGAAAACCTTTTTTGAATTAGTTTCGTACTTTCATTGTAAATAACAATTAATGCTTACGCCGCCGGTAATTTCCAGATTATGTCCGCTATCCCATTTTCGCCGCCCGCAACAGTGGCCTCTTAAGATCCCTTAACTTTGGACTGTCCACAGGAAAGATAATGATTGTGTAACGCTACAACGCAACTATTGCATGTTTTTTCGTCAGCGCAGCCGGCGTTCATCAATTTATGACGTTACGTGACGTGACGTTTAGACGTTATCACGTCAAAATGCGTATGATCCACTTGTTTAAAGATAATATGGAACATTTAAGAAAATAAAATGACTTGTATACAAATAAAATTGGTACTACAAGTACCTAAGTATTTTTTTAACTGAGTTTACTTCTTTGTCTACCGTATTTTATCTGTACCTACTCTTGTTTGTCTTTGTTTAGTCCCGATGTAAACTCGTAGAGAATGCTTTCAGGCATTCAGTACGCTATTTATACTAAGTATTTCAATTCTGAAATGTTTTCGTTATAAAATCCTGACACACTTGATGGATTAAGAGGACATCCATGTAAGACGCGTTAGGTACACGTATAATCCATTCTGTTTTGACAATTGGATTGTCTTTTCGTTCGCTCCAGTATAGGCTTCGATTTCACGAAAAAGTGTGAACACCTTATATCTCGGAGAGATGTGAAGATATGACATTCAAAAAATTCTCAAAAGACGCGTATTAACGAGAGCTGTAAGGTGCAAAAAGAATTATTCGAGAAAGTAAAAAACCAAAAAAAAAATGTTATGGCCGAAAAAGTGAAAAACAAAACCCAAAATTTTGATTTTGGCGTTCGATAATTTGGAAACGAAGAATGATATCAAAAATTTGAGAAAAAATCCTGTGGATAAAATCAGCTACAATTTCAGCCTAAAACAAAGACGATCGGGTTAAGAGTTTTTTCTGTAGCCTCACCTTTTTGAAAAATGACAAAAAGTCAGAACGACATTTTTCGTAGATTCGTTTCCAATGTGCTCGATAGACGAGTACTGATTCGATCGCTTAAATTTTTAGTGAAAAATCAAATCCGAATGCATTTTTACGGTTCATGGAAATGGGGTAAATATATGATGTTGCTTTCTCCAAAAACCTAAGCTGTTATCCTTGAAATAATTTATTTGTTTATTACTCTTTTGTGATAAGTAAAGTATGTATCCCTTGGTTAGTAGGTAGTCTGTGGTGATAAAAACATAGAAGTGTTCTTTACGTCTTATGCCCACGCTGGGCCGTCATATATTTTTGCAGACTGAACACGATTGTAACTGATGAGGGTTCACAATGGTTGTCCAATATACACACCTTCGTGGTTCATTCATCATGGACTACACGGTTTCCTGACACCTACGTCAAGTGAGATTTATCCTTCCAAAATAAAAATACCTATTCAAATTGCGGGATGCCGAGGAAACCTTTGTGACTTGTGGTCGGTCGTGTTCAATTATGTGGGAAATTCGATTTCAATATCAATGAGAATTTCCATGAAGAGAATCCGCACGCGTCTGCAAAGTCCCCAATTCATATTGGGTCTACTACTATTAATACTACAACAGCCTATTTGCGTCCCATTGCTGGCCACAGGCCTCCCCTCATCACGAGTGGGTTTGGGCTAGTCAGTGCGGATTGGGGACTTCACACACATCTTTGAATTACTTCGCAGATGCGTGCAGGTTATTGGGTGCGGGATATTGGGTCTGCGTGGCGGCTATTCCCGAACCCTCTCGTGATGACAGGAGGCCTGTGCCCAGCAGCAGTGTGACGTAAGTAAATGGGATTTTTTCATCGTATGATATTCACAACTTCTGTAAAACCTCAGTAGGTACATATCGATTGTTAACCACAGATCAACAGTTACATTTTCAAGATGCGTGTGATGCGAGGTGCCAATCCGCACTGGGCCCACGTGGGGTCTATGACCCAAACTCATACTCATGGTCATTTATTGTCTCATGGTTTAGCATAATTCAAAAGGTGTTAGTTTTTTTTTTATAATTCTCTCGTAATTAATAACTCTCGTGATGTTGTGGTTGTGGTTTCAATATTTGCGGCAGTAGCCACGTTGCATAAGTTGCGCCGTCTGTTTGTCCGTAAAATATACTAGTTTTCCATGAATATCGTATATTCTCGGTTACCGCGCGGAATTAGGTTCGGATTAGGCCGTCGACCCGTGTCTCTTGTTTGCCAATTAGCTCACCAAAGGAAGACACTAATTGCGCTCATAGGGGAAATAATACATGTGTAAGCGAATTTTGGAATAGTTGTAGGTGAAGGTGCCTTAAACAACATACTAAAAGTACTGATGGGGGGGAGCGCCGCTAACGAGTGGGGGGGGGGTCCAAAGGTCCCTTTTTTGGTTTTTCGTAAATATCTCGTAAACAATAACCCGCAACAAAAAATGTTCTAAGACATAAATAATTTACATTAAATTTTCTACAAAACGATATACACACTTTTTTCCTAGTGTAAATATTGAAATAGATAATGAAGGGAAAAGTTAACGATAACGATAAGTTAAGAAAAATAAAAAGTAGCCAATGTCCTTTCTCGGAACTCCAACTATTTTCATACCAAATTTCATCAAAATCGGACCAGTAGTTTTAAACGAGACATACCACGTGTGCCCAGTCAACCAGGAACTCAATCGACCGCTAGATTTATCGCTTTTGAAGCTCTTAATTGAAGTTAATGACTGCCTTATATAAAAATGCATCTTACCTTAAACAGCATTTTCTGTTAATCAAGTGGACTAATTTAACATTATTTCTTTAAATGTGATAAACTGGCTTCAATTTTAAATGAAATTCCTTGAAATTAACAATTTAAATGGCCCATGATAAATAGAAAAATTCAGAGTAGTTGGTTAATATTCTCAATATTTTCTTTATTATTTAAAGTAGACAGTATTGTTATACCATGTTCAAATCTGCATTACATGCGCCAACTTTTGAAAAAGTGGCACTGCACATCACCATACATTTTTATATCAAACTTACTAAAATAAATTGTTAAATTTAGAAATTTGTAATATCGATCTAAAGTTAAGAAAAACCACCAATAAAAATGAGTAATTGTGAATTAGATTTAATGAAGCATTTAGTAAGGATTATTTCGCAATAAACAGCATCTCTTAACTCCTACAATTTTTGGAAATATATAGGTCTAACTGAAGCGCGGCGGAAGCAAAGTTTCCCCCTCTCCCCCCACCAACCGAGTGGTGTCCCGCGGTGGCCCTCAGTATGAATCCACTCAAAATTATCCAAAGGACAACTGTGTCAAGTATGAGCCCTTATCTAAAAAGAATCAGGGTACAACGAACCAAATCCCGAACCTACGTGTAAAATCGTTTATCGTTAACTTTCCCCTTTATTATCTATTTCAATATTTACACCAAGGATATCACCGACATAGCCCGAAGAATAGCGAGCCTTATCTCGCGTTAAGGTCGCGGGAAACCGGTGGAAGCAAGTAGCACAAGACCGGTCTGAGTGGCGAGCCTTGGGGAAGGCCTATGTCCAGCAGTGGACGTCTTTTGGCTGAAATGATGATGATGATGATGATGATCACGACGGTATTACCACGATCGCTTCAGTATGATAATTACCTTATTGCAGATCCTCGCTAATTACCTTATTAACGGTCAAAATAAGTCGATTCAGAGACAAATTCTGCTCACCTTCAAGTTGATTTAGTGAGTTTTAGAATCTTTGGCATAGGCGCTCATCCCATCCAATGTACTCATATAGAATATCGTTTCCGAAAACTGTCTAGATAAATTATCTTAAAAATACACAGTTCAACATAGAACATCTTCATTTCTTTGAAAATTTTAGGAACCAAACAATTATAATTATTGTAGCCGTCCGTTAATCTTGGCTAACTGCCTGTCCGAATTGTGACAAAGGTACAGTAACCAAGTTGAGAAAACACAGATTTATCCGCAGTCCAGTTTCCCTCCGTGATATTTTTTTTTATACTTATGGTACAGGCAAACGATCGCACAGCCCACCTGATGGTAAGTGGTCACTGCGGCCCATGGACACCAAAATCTTATGATCCCCCATTAAGAAACCATAAGATGTCAAATGCGTTGCCTACCCTGAGGCCTAAGATGGAATGCCTCTTATGAGCCTTGATCAGTCGTTGCGACGTGAAGGAAGGACCAACAAACACACTTTCACATTAATAATTTTAGTATGGATTCACTTTGACGTCGGTTAAAAGCAGATAAACGAATAAGACTGTAGGTCATAGTTCTTTCGAAACGGCGTATTCAGTTTGGAAAATGATATGCTAACCGTAACCCAACCCCGTGCGCTTGTAACTACTACTACTACTACTTCAGCCTATTTGCGTCCCACTGCTGGGCACAGGACTCCACTCTTCACGAGAGGGCTTGGGCCAAGTTTGGGCTATAGTCCCCACGCAGGCCCAGTGCGGATTGGGGACTTCACACACATCTTTGAATTACTTCGCAGATGCGTGCAGGTTTCCTCACGATGTTTTCCTTCACCGAAAAGCTCATGGTAAATTCAAATTGAATTTCGCACATAAGTAAACTTAGAGGTGCGAACGATTGTAACTGATGAGGGTTCACAATGGTTGTCCAATATACACACCTTCGTGGTTCATTCATCATGGACTACACGGTTTCCTGACACCTACGTCAAGTGAGATTTATCCTTCCAAAATAAAAATACCTATTCAAATTGCGGGATGCCGAGGAAACCTTTGTGACTTGTGGTCGGTCGTGTTCAATTATGTGGGAAATTCGATTTCAATATCAATGAGAATTTCCATGAAGAGAATCCGCACGCGTCTGCAAAGTCCCCAATTCATATTGGGTCTACTACTATTAATACTACAACAGCCTATTTGCGTCCCATTGCTGGCCACAGGCCTCCCCTCATCACGAGTGGGTTTGGGCTAGTCAGTGCGGATTGGGGACTTCACACACATCTTTGAATTACTTCGCAGATGCGTGCAGGTTATTGGGTGCGGGATATTGGGTCTGCGTGGCGGCTATTCCCGAACCCTCTCGTGATGACAGGAGGCCTGTGCCCAGCAGCAGTGTGACGTAAGTAAATGGGATTTTTTCATCGTATGATATTCACAACTTCTGTAAAACCTCAGTAGGTACATATCGATTGTTAACCACAGATCAACAGTTACATTTTCAAGATGCGTGTGATGCGAGGTGCCAATCCGCACTGGGCCCACGTGGGGTCTATGACCCAAACTCATACTCATGGTCATTTATTGTCTCATGGTTTAGCATAATTCAAAAGGTGTTAGTTTTTTTTTTATAATTCTCTCGTAATTAATAACTCTCGTGATGTTGTGGTTGGGGTTTCAATATTTGCGGCAGTAGCCACGTTGCATAAGTTGCGCCGTCTGTTTGTCCGTAAAATATACTAGTTTTCCATGAATATCGTATATTCTCGGTTACCGCGCGGAATTAGGTTCGGATTAGGCCGTCGACCCGTGTCTCTTGTTTGCCAATTAGCTCACCAAAGGAAGACACTAATTGCGCTCATAGGGGAAATAATACATGTGTAAGCGAATTTTGGAATAGTTGTAGGTGAAGGTGCCTTAAACAACATACTAAAAGTACTGATGGGGGGGAGCGCCGCTAACGAGTGGGGGGGGGGGGGGTCCAAAGGTCCCTTTTTTGGTTTTTCGTAAATATCTCGTAAACAATAACCCGCAACAAAAAATGTTCTAAGACATAAATAATTTACATTAAATTTTCTACAAAACGATATACACACTTTTTTCCTAGTGTAAATATTGAAATAGATAATGAAGGGAAAAGTTAACGATAACGATAAGTTAAGAAAAATAAAAAGTAGCCAATGTCCTTTCTCGGAACTCCAACTATTTTCATACCAAATTTCATCAAAATCGGACCAGTAGTTTTAAACGAGACATACCACGTGTGCCCAGTCAACCAGGAACTCAATCGACCGCTAGATTTATCGCTTTTGAAGCTCTTAATTGAAGTTAATGACTGCCTTATATAAAAATGCATCTTACCTTAAACAGCATTTTCTGTTAATCAAGTGGACTAATTTAACATTATTTCTTTAAATGTGATAAACTGGCTTCAATTTTAAATGAAATTCCTTGAAATTAACAATTTAAATGGCCCATGATAAATAGAAAAATTCAGAGTAGTTGGTTAATATTCTCAATATTTTCTTTATTATTTAAAGTAGACAGTATTGTTATACCATGTTCAAATCTGCATTACATGCGCCAACTTTTGAAAAAGTGGCACTGCACATCACCATACATTTTTATATCAAACTTACTAAAATAAATTGTTAAATTTAGAAATTTGTAATATCGATCTAAAGTTAAGAAAAACCACCAATAAAAATGAGTAATTGTGAATTAGATTTAATGAAGCATTTAGTAAGGATTATTTCGCAATAAACAGCATCTCTTAACTCCTACAATTTTTGGAAATATATAGGTCTAACTGAAGCGCGGCGGAAGCAAAGTTTCCCCCTCTCCCCCCACCAACCGAGTGGTGTCCCGCGGTGGCCCTCAGTATGAATCCACTCAAAATTATCCAAAGGACAACTGTGTCAAGTATGAGCCCTTATCTAAAAAGAATCAGGGTACAACGAACCAAATCCCGAACCTACGTGTAAAATCGTTTATCGTTAACTTTCCCCTTTATTATCTATTTCAATATTTACACTAGCAAAAAAGTGTGTATATCTTTTTGTAGAAAATTTAATGTAAATTATTTATGTCTTAGAACATTTTTTGTTGTGAGTTATGGTTTACGAGATATTTACGAAAAACCAAAAAAAGGGACCTTTGGACCCCCCCCACACGTTAGCGGCGCTTCCCCCCATCAGTACTTTTAGTATGTTGTTTAAGGCACCTTCACCTACAACTATTCCAAAATTCGCTTACACATGTATTATTTCCCCTAAGTTTTGCTTCCTTTGGTGGGCTAAATATGATAACACATTCCAACATTGGCAAAAAGACGTACACTCTAGATGAGTTTTTAGATTAGTATTTTATTTGTTTACTAGTTGTGCCCTGCGACTTCGTCTGCGTGGATTATATAATTGACAATAACTTTTCTTTCCGGTATCACGACGGTGATAGAATCAGAAATGAGGATATCACCGACATAGCCCGAAGAATAGCGAGCCTTATCTCGCGTTAAGGTCGCGGGAAACCGGTGGAAGCAAGTAGCACAAGACCGGTCTGAGTGGCGAGCCTTGGGGAAGGCCTATGTCCAGCAGTGGACGTCTTTTGGCTGAAATGATGATGATGATGATGATGATCACGACGGTATTACCACGATCGCTTCAGTATGATAATTACCTTATTGCAGATCCTCGCTAATTACCTTATTAACGGTCAAAATAAGTCGATTCAGAGACAAATTCTGCTCACCTTCAAGTTGATTTAGTGAGTTTTAGAATCTTTGGCATAGGCGCTCATCCCATCCAATGTACTCATATAGAATATCGTTTCCGAAAACTGTCTAGATAAATTATCTTAAAAATACACAGTTCAACATAGAACATCTTCATTTCTTTGAAAATTTTAGGAACTTAACAATTATAATTATTGTAGCCGTCCGTTAATCTTGGCTAACTGCCTGTCCGAATTGTGACAAAGGTACAGTAACCAAGTTGAGAAAACACAGATTTATCCGCAGTCCAGTTTCCCTCCGTGATATTTTTTTTTATACTTATGGTACAGGCAAACGATCGCACAGCCCACCTGATGGTAAGTGGTCACTGCGGCCCATGGACACCAAAATCTTATGATCCCCCATTAAGAAACCATAAGATGTCAAATGCGTTGCCTACCCTGAGGCCTAAGATGGAATGCCTCTTATGAGCCTTGATCAGTCGTTGCGACGTGAAGGAAGGACCAACAAACACACTTTCACATTAATAATTTTAGTATGGATTCACTTTGACGTCGGTTAAAAGCAGATAAACGAATAAGACTGTAGGTCATAGTTCTTTCGAAACGGCGTATTCAGTTTGGAAAATGATATGCTAACCGTAACCCAACCCCGTGCGCTTGTAACTACTACTACTACTACTTCAGCCTATTTGCGTCCCACTGCTGGGCACAGGACTCCACTCTTCACGAGAGGGCTTGGGCCAAGTTTGGGCTATAGTCCCCACGCAGGCCCAGTGCGGATTGGGGACTTCACACACATCTTTGAATTACTTCGCAGATGCGTGCAGGTTTCCTCACGATGTTTTCCTTCACCGAAAAGCTCAGTGGTAAATTCAAATTGAATTTCGCACGTAAGTAAACTTAGAGGTGCGAACCGGAATCGAACCCCCGACCCTCGCATGAGAGGCGGTAGGTCGAACTACTGGGCCACCACGGCTTCGCGTTTGCGCTTGTAAATATGGCTGAAATTTCTAGGGACCTGACGGCTCAAGTATGGAAGGGTAATGAAAGTTATTTGCAAGCACTTTGGGCCAAACGGGACACGTGTCGGATTCATCGCCAGGGATTTAACCGAGAGAGTACCTACTATTTCAAATTTTTCGTGGCATTTCCAAACTAAATCTCACAAATCCAAAATCTTTTATCGATCGGTTGTCAACCCGGGAGCCGCCAGTTGCACACAACTTCGAAAGTAAACAAAAAACGTATCGAGTAGACCTTTCCATTATTTATCTTCACCCTTATGAAAACGGCTCAAACAGACCTTCTACAAATAAATAAATAAATAAAATAAAATTTGTTTATTTCAAGTACTTTTCACTCATACAATGCAATAATAATGAATAATAATGACATAATAATGAATAGACAGACACAAACAATACAATACAAATAAAAATGGACATAAGTACAATTACTATTATTTCTATGGTAATCTGAGAACATGCCGCCACAACAATGTCGAATATAGGCAGCGAGGACGTTCTTGAAATTTTCGGGCATTTGAAATAACTATGGCAGATTCTTTTCTTTATTTGCAATGAAATGAAATATCTTTATTCGGCTATTTTGAACAAAACAAAATACACAAAACTAAAAATAAACATGAAATAAAATAATTTATACTACTTCTACTACTACAGCCTATTTGCGTCCCACTTCTGGGCAAAGGGTTTGGGCAATAGTCCTCACGCGGGCCCAGTTTGGGCGGCGGATTGGGGATTTCACACACATCTTTCAATTACTTCGCAGAAGCGTGCAGGTTTCCTCACCATGTTTTCCTTCACCGAAAAGCTCATGGTAAATTCAAATTGAATTTCGCACGTAAGTAAATTTAGAGGTGCGAGCCGGAATCGAACCCCCGACATGCATGAGAGGCAGTAGGCCATACCACTAGGCCACCACGGCTGTTTACTAAAATAAAAAAATAAGAATCTTAAGTAATTTATAACCTCATTTTAAATAAAACGAAAGGGCTAAAAGCTCAGCATAATACTGTGGCCCGGAGCCCGGAGCGCTGATTTGGTTGTATTATGGTCGTAAAAGGTTTCCGACCCCTGCATCCCATAACAATGGCGCGCAGACGTTGTTCGAGAACTTTCTGGCCTCATCGGGCAACCTTATATAATGATAGTTAATCTTTGATTTATAAATATGCCTTGATATCGTTAATTTAATTTGCCAAATATAATTGATTTGATATACTCGTTGTATAGGAGTTGTTACAGCTATTCGCTAGAGCGAAGGCGAGTCGAGTGGTGTAGATAATAAATATCTGCAACTAATGTTGAATTGTACCTACGTATTATTTTTATGTAACGAAAACTATAAAATGTAAATACTCATTTTCTTTTCTTTGCCTCAACGAAGCATTAAAGCCGCCTTTTGTATACTTAGTTTTCTTTGCGCTATGAACATCCATAAAAGGGACGCCTTACATTGGTCCTTCAAGCCGGAGACGTCCCAAGAGCGGCAAGGTTCATTGTAATACATATATTATCGTTTTTCTCTCACACTATCTCTACCACATTTTCCCACTACTTTTATTCCTTTTAAAATGCAAATATGCCCCGTGAAGTGGAAAGACTACGTAATTCCGTCGTGAACCTGCAACGCTCCACGTTTGTAACACTTGTAACTTATATCTTCTTATTGCTTATATCGTTAGTGCTTTCCGGTGAACGGATTTAAAAATGGAGCAAGAGAAAACTCGCGATTAATTTACCTAATATCGATTCATCCGTTACGGAGATACGAAGACACAACACACACGGTTACCACCCACACACACTCGTCAAACTTATAACCCTTTTCATGTCTTAGGTTAAGAATAGTTAAAACAGATATTGAAATATTTAGTTAGTACAAACGTGGACTATCTGTGCTAGCTGTGTTTGCCCTTTTCAACGCCATGTGAAATACAAAAAACCGGCCAAGTGTAGGGTAGCGCAAAGTATAGGGTTCCGAAGTTGACGATGCCCACAGTACCTTTCTAAGACTTATTAGCATCTAGCTAGCCTGTGGTATGACGTGCCCGCCCGACGCCCCTGCCGCTCGAGAAAAATCTTTGGTTTTTTTAATCATTTCATAAGTTGGTCTATGACTCGTAAATTTGTACAGCCTACTTAGCTGTGATAGATTTCCTTTCAACAACGTTATATATGCCATAACCGTGATTTGTTTCAGCCATCCAAATATCACCATTTAGCTGACAGGGGGGGGGGGGACACGTGATTCTAACAACAAATTGCACTTTAAAGCTTAATATTTCACAAACGCACCACTTAATCTATTTATATTTTCTAATAATCTATAGGATATTTTTTAAGATCTATTCAACGATATGCCGCACCATGGGGTACGCAAGAAAAAAAAATTACATCCCCACTTGACGAGTAGGGGAGGTACCATATAAAAAAAAATATTTCACAATTTTATTGTACTACTTTCTCAGCGTAACTAATATGTATATTCATGCCAAATTACAGCTTTTTTAGAACTAAGCATCTCCGAGAAATAGTGCGGACAGACGGACGGACGGACGGACGGACGGACGGACATGGCGAAACTATAAGGGTTCCTTGTGGACTTCGGAACCCTAAAAACCATCACTCACACGCCGAGGGTGGCTGACGTCTAAAGCGAATATGGATTTTACACATTAGCTTACTTCATTTTCCCCCTGTGTTTTTGTGCAAGTAGCACAGGACCGGTCTGAGTGGCGAGCCTTGGGGGAGGCCTATGTCCAGCAGTGGACGTCTTTCGGCTGAAATGATGATGATGATGATGATTTTCCCCCAATCCGCACCGGGCCCGCGTGGGGACTATTGCCCAAACCCTCTCATGATGAGAGGAGACCTGTGCCCAGCAGTGGGACACAAATAGGCTGTAGTAGTAGTAGTAGTAGTTACTTTATTTTAGCTGTCGTTGGCGCGGTAGGTAGGCACGGCAACGCATGGCAACTGTAAATGTTCTTGACGTCCAAAGGGTTAATTGCCGTCAACGTATAAAGCGCCGAATTCACCACTAGGTACATAATTAAGGCTTTCCAGATAGCCTGCAGCCTACAGGCTTCATCAGCGTTATGTTTGAGGACCCGACACGGCCTGGGCGGGGCCGGGCGCTCTCACACGGAATATTGGAGTGGACGAAAATTGCATTACGGAATTTTAAGCAAAGCCGTTCAGGATTTAGCTATCTCATGAATAAATACCTATAACAGATACTGTGCCTATACATGCCTATGTAAAGGCACAGTGTATCTTATAGGTAAAACTACTAGTAGCATAGAGAGATGATACAAGAAGAGTGGCGAGTCTATACTGTAGTGCGTACTCCGAAACCCGGGTTAACACTAGATCGACATCTAGCTTCCAGTGGCTGAACCCCGATTACCCGACCGTTTAGCAGTTACACAGCTACTTGAAGCTAGATGCCGAGCCGAACGCAAAGTGTATTTCTAAACAATTTACAACTTATATTATAACTTGAACTCTTTTTTGAAATCCTCTTATTACACAGAGACTTCGGGTTGTACGTTGTAAACTGTTAAGCAATAAAATATGCTTTGCGTTCGGCTCGCCATCTAGCTTCAAGTAGCGGTAGCAACTGCTAAACGGTCGGGTAATCAGGGTTCAGCCACTGGACGCTAGACGTCGATCTAGTGTTAACCCCGGTTTCGGAGCACGCACTACGGTAGCTATAGACTATGCCACTCTTCTGGTATCATTTCTCTATGCTAGTAGCGACACGCACCGCCCCGCACCAACACAATAAGTTTTACCTCACACCGGGGTAACTTATTGTGTTGGTACGCGCGACTTACTGTAGAAAAAACAGTCTGAACGTGTACTCACACATATTTGTACAACATAATAGTTTAGTGTGCTGATTACGTTCAGTTTGTATGAAGTGTCGTAGGTGTTAATTAGCGAAGGCCGGTAATAGGTATTATCATATTGAAGCACCCGTCCTGGTACAGTACAGTTGGTAATAATATCATGCATCTGTAGAGTACAAATTTAGAAATAAAAATCAGAACAGTAAAGGGACGCTTACACCGTGGACGATGGGCTAATAACCTCATCATTTCACCCGAAAGACATCCACTGCTGGACATAGGCCTCTTCCAAGGCGCGCCACTCAGACCAGTCCTGTGCCACGTGCATTCACCGCGTTCCCGTGACCTTTACAAGGTCGTCACTCCATCTTGTTGGGAGGCCTACCGACAGCTCGTCCACCGGTTCGCGGATGCCAATCCAGAACTTTCCGGCCCCATCGGCCATCAGTCCTGCGAGCAATGTGCCCCGCCCACTGCCTCTTAAGGTTCGCAATTCTTCTGGCTGATAACCTGTCAGTACAAATATGCCAATGTTGATGATGCGGGGTAGACAGAGCGGAAGTGAACGCTCAAGGGAATATACGCTTGATGATATGCATGTATATATATGTATGTATAAAAATCAAAGAATCTCCGTCAAACAATAACAGACTGCAATTTCGTTGTGAAGTTAAGCATATAAAGGCTGCCTTTCTACTAAAACGGTGACCAGCGGAGCGGAGCATAGAGGAGACGTTCAGGAATCAAACCAGGGCTGATGACTGATGACACTCCAATTAGATTTCCGAACCGAATATATCAATCAATTATAGTTGGTACGAATTGTATTCACCTCCCGAACCATCACTATGGAGACTAAAGTTCTCCCATTCATACGACCTGTCCAAATTATGTGTACACACGTTGTGTTCGAGTTGCTTCTAGTTAGAGGTCAAGTTATACTGGTTTATGTCATTTGAATGCACTAATTGGGTACGTGTGAATACAATTAGAACTTATGCTGTAACTACGTAACACCTCGTGCCTCGAGACAGGCTTACTGTTTTTGGAACTTGAGAATTGATCATGGTCTAGTGTAAAGAGTTGTAGGTATAAGCGATGATTAAAAAATAGTACATTACAGACCTAGGGTGGTGAATTCGTAAATGTCCCAGATCGCAGGTTTCTGTGACCCGAACCGAAGGTGAGGGCCATGAATATGTGATCTGGGGCTTTACGAATTACCGCCCGTGGTTTGTCATAGTACATTACAGACCTAGGGTGGTGAATCACCTTCGGTTCGGGCCACAGAAACCTGCGATCAGGGCTTTACGAATTACCGCCCGTGGTTTGTCAAAAGTTTTACGTCTTGCCTTGGCCAAGAAGTGAGATTTTCTTTCCGCGTAGCGGGCAGAAAATCCCAATTTATGGCCAAGGGTGATGTAAAAAGTTTTACGTCTTGCCTTGGCCAAGAAGTGACATTACGGCCAAGGGTGATGTAAAAACTGTTTATTTCGGTGAAATTTCTGGCACAGAGGCATTCCATCTTATGCCTCAGGGTAGGCAACGCATTCGAGATCTTATGATTTCTTAATGGGGGATTTCGGTGTCCATGGGCCGCGTGACCACTTACCGTCCCATCAGGTGGGCTGTGCGCTCACTTGTCTAACCCGTATAACTTTTCAATTTATCTCGCAAAACAGTTTGAGCAGTATTAACTAGGAACCTTAACAGACAAGGCCGAATCGGAACAATTTAACATGTTGCATCCGTAAATCAAGTCCTAAATTGAAAGGAATGTGCTTTATTACATTTTATCCCATAAACATGTTACCCGGGAAAGATATTCCAGTTTCCAATCCCTGTAACGCTGACATTTCCATTTTTATTACTGAAATGACTGATGAATAGCGTATTACGGGTGTAACGAAACCGAATTTGTCAGCCATTTTGTAAACGTAAAATTATTGTCTAATGTGTTGTCTAATGTACATTGTCTAACGTAAAATGATGCCAATTTACTCCTATTACATGTAATAAAAGGTCTCTAAGGTCATAGCGCGATGCGATATTAAGTAAGTTACAAACTTGAACTTAAAACAAAGCGTTCTAAAAGTTCATACTGGTGACCTATTTTTTGTGTGGGTGTGTGTGTGTGTGTGTGTGTGTGTGTGTGTGGAAAGGGTAAGGCGTGAATAAGAAACGAAAGAGTCTAGAAGGCAATAAGGGAGTACGAAAATTACCTTAAAACAACTAGATACTACATACATACCTACACTGCAATGAAAACTTTGTATGAAAATTCCTATACACAGACCTACCGCCTCTCATGCAGAGGGTCGCGGGTTCAAATCCGGCTCGCACGTCTGAAATTATTTATGTGCAAAGTTCAATTTCAATTTACCACTGAGCTTTTCGGTGAAGGAAAACATCTTGAGGAAACCTGCACGCATCTGCGAAGTAATTTAAGTATGTGTGTGAAAGGCCCCAATCCGCACTGGGCCCGCGTGGGGAATATAACCCAACCTTCTCGTGATAAGAATGAGACCTGTGCCCAGCAGTGGGCCGTAAATAGGCTGCTGTAGTAGTAGTAATTGAATACAGAAGCGACAATAGAAGCCGTGGTGGCTTAGTGGTTTGGTTGGACCTCCGCCCTGCATGCAGAGGGTCGGGGGTTCGAATCCCGCTACCACCTCAAAGTTTACTTATTATGTGCGAAATTCAATTTGAAATTACCCTATGAAATTTTCGGTGACGGAAAACATCGTGAGGTAACCTGCACGCATCTGCGAAGTAATTCAAGGATGTGTGTGAATTCCCCAATCCGCACTGCTCAAACCCTCTCATGATGAGAGGAGGCCTGTGCCCATCAGTGGGACGTAAATAGGCTGTTTCGGTTGCAGAATTGAACACGCTCCAATATAAGTAATACATAATATGAATTGTAATTTCATATGATTCGCATTCTTGTTTCATACCTGAAGGCATCAGGTAATATATCTCACTAGAATAAAATATAGCGTTTTTATTGTTAGCACGCTGCGCCCTCGTAAAACACGAGTACGAAAACATACTAAGTTACATTTATTTATTTAGGTATGGTCCAGGATCTTTCATCTCTGTGTGTTGCCAGTGATGACTTATGGTTCCGAGACGTGGGCGCTTACGATGGGTCTCATAAGAAGGCTCAAAGTCACCCAGAGGGCAATGGAAAGGGCTATTGCTCGGTGTTTCTCTGCGTGATAGAATCAGAAATGAGGATATCCGCAGTAGAACTGGGGTCACTGACATAGCCCGAAGAATTGCGAGCCTTAAGTGGCAGTGGGCGGGGCATATTGCTCGCAGGACTGATGGCCGATGGGGCCGGAAAGTTCTCGAGTGGCGTCCGCGAACCGGGAGACGAGTTGTCGGTAGGCCTCCAACAAGATAGAGCGACGACCTCGTGAAAGTCGCGGGAAGCCGGTGGAAGCAGTAGCACAGGACCAGTTTGAGTGGCAAGCCTTGGGGGAGGCCTTGTTCAGCAGTGGACGTCTTTCGGCTGAAATGATGATGATGATGATCATGATCTTTCCTCCGGGAGCACACAAAATCATCACATCATAAATATGTTATTGAATAGGTAGGTACTTAAAGAAACTCTCAACGTATTGAAATCTAATAAGACCTGGAGCGGCGGCATAGGCGACGGAAACTCTTAAAGTAATAAATACAGATCTCTCGGCACCGAATTCTGTTTTATACCATTTGGTGTCGAGACACTCGGTCCGTGGGGTCCTAAAGCTCTTGATTTTTACAAAGAAATTTCAAAGAGATTAGTCGACGAAACCAGGGACCGAAGAGCTGGCAGCTTCCTCGTTCAACGCTTGAGCATCGCTATACAACGGGGAAATGCTGCCAGCATATTCGGTACCATGCCGCGGGGGCCGTTTTTAGATTTTGTTTAATTTTTATGTATTTTTAAGTATTTTAGTTATTTTTAAGTAGTTTTAATTCTTGTTAAGTGTAACTAACATCAGAAAAATATCATTTTGTGCCGCGATCTGGATCTTTTTAACTTCCCTGCGGCTCGAAATAATCATGTCAATATGTTTAGGGAATATTATGTAATATTCCGAGTAAAACACGTAATTCACAAGAGAGATTAGTTATTTATTCGCTGAGAGTCGTCTCATGCTACATCAACGAGGCCGAATACACAAAATTTTATCCAAATCGTTCCAGCGGTTTAACCGTGGTGAGGTAACAGACAGTCAGACAGAATTACTTTTTTCATACATAATATTGACATGGTCTAATAAAAACCTAATTTAACAAAGAACTCTACGTCAATGAAGTTATAATACCCAAGATGATTAATAATGTTTTTACAAGGAAACCCAACAGGTACTCGATCTTCTATATTGGTTTTCCCAATTTTCCTACATGACACTCCTGCCAACTCAGAAACAACAACAACTTTGTAAACTTTTCTACTAATAATAAAATCAATTACCTACCCTACCTGTATAGGCCATCACAACCACAAATTCGCGCGCGGATTAAATAAAATAAAAATATAAATATCTTGGGACATTTCACACATATTGACCTAGCCCCAAACTAAGCAAAGCTTGTAGGTACTATGGGTGCTAGACAACGATATAAATACTTATATAGAGAATACATACATAATATAGGTATAAATACTAACATCCATGACTCGAGTACAAACATTCGTGTTCATTACACAAAGTTTGCCCCGAATGGGACTCGAACCCGCGACCATCGGAACAGAAGGCAGGGTCACTACCAACTGGACCAATCCGGCCGTCAAATTAAGGTAGCAATAACACGGTCAAAGTTATGGCACACGGCGGACACGGCCTATAAAAGCACGATTTCAAACACAATTCGAATGAAGTGTCAATGTTTGCGTGCGTAGACGTCTGTGTGCTAGCGAGGACGTCTGTACACTTGTAAATGTGTGTGTACCACTACGCGGACCAATGATTCACTCTCCATCTCCGCATGAAACAAATGACGGTAAGGGCTAGTTGGGCGCGAGTTGCGCGCCGGCTAGATTCAGGCGGGTGATTCCGTGGCTATTCTGTATGTAGGTTATGGTCTCCGATCGATCGCAGCCGCATATATATATTTTTTGCCTTAACTTTATTTACAGTTACTAAAATAATCATGTGGGCTCAGTAATGGAAACATTTTTTGTAGTAGATAATAATATATATAGGAAACAAAGGTAAAGGCCAAAAACGATAAAACCATTGATCTATAGTAAGTAATAACATATGGACGAACAGTGCCTAACAGAATATGTCAAAACATATGGCGCAAACTGACATTAGAAAATACGTTCCAATATGCTAATAACGCCTCTTTATAACGAAGGCCAAACGGGTGCCCGAGCTGTTCGGGCACCCGTTTTGACGGGGCCATTTTTATCCGGCTGATTGTGAATCCTTACTTATGATAAAACTCATGTCGGCCGCATGCGGCTGCGATCGATCGGAGACCATGACTACTACTACTACTACAGCCTATTTGCGTCCCACTGCTGGGCACAGGCCTCCTCTCATCACGAGAGGGTTTGGGATATAGTCCCCACGCGGGCCCAGTGCGGATTGGGGACTTCACACACATCTTTCAATTACTTCGCAGATGCGTGAAGGTTTCCTCAGGATGTTTTCCTTCACCGAAAAGCTCAGTGGTAAGTTCAAATTGAATTTCGCACATAAGTAAACTTAGAGGTGCGAGCCGGAATCGAACCCCCGACCCTCTGCATGAGAGGCGGGTGGTCGAACCACTAGGCCACCACGGAGACCATGACACACCGTTGTAATTGCTTCGCCGTGCGCCTTCTAAACTGTGTCGTGCTATATTGTGTCCTTATTCAATAAACCAAGTTTTCCAATAAGTGCTTTGTAAGATACAAGGAAGCATTTCACTTAGGTAACTTGCTGTTTGGCAACTTTGAAACCATCTCTACCTACTCCGGTACCTTTTTTGAATATCGTATATGTATTTTATTACCATTACCACCTACTTGGACTGAAAATTATCATCATTATCATTTTTATTCACAACTTCGAGGATCGCTCACGCGTCGTGTGAACTTTAAGCAGCTAGATTTAAAGTTCAACTTGACGCGTGAGCGATCCTATAGGGATAAGCGAGATCCCTATTTAAGACTTCGAATATAGCCCCAGAAAACTTAACAGAAGAAAACCTTTCTGCAAATTATACGACGGACGCTATGACATAGACATAGACATAGACATTTATTTCTCAATATCAAATTACAGCATATTTTACATGTCAAAATAAGAGAATTCACATTGAGATCGTCAGAAAGAATACAAAAGAAAAAGAAAATCAGGAATAAAATGTTTCACCGTTAGGATCGTCTTTTCATACCAAAATAAGAAATAATGTTAACAAGTAATACGATTAATGGTACAATTGGTATGTCAAATTATATATTACAAATTTATAAATCTAAGTCCATGTATTCTTTAACAGAATATAACGGATGTTCCAACAAAAGGTTCTTAAGTTGACGTCGAAACACCACGTCAGACGGTTCACTTTTTAGCTGTGCGGGTAGACGCTTGTAGTAAGACGGACCGATAACTCGCGGGGGTGTGGGTATGTGGGTGTTGTCATTCATGTAACAGTTCAGATTACTGTCTCCGTCACATTTTAATCATAGATGCTGTCAATGTGGGCGGCAATCTCCTTTCTTGCTGGCTAACTTATATTTATATTTCTTTCTATTACATTTGTGGCGGGCATTTGCTCGATTGCCTTTTCTAGGGTCGGGCAAAAACTCGGAAACCACACCCTTTTTAATATCCGCCGTTCATCTTCGGAGGCTCGTTTTTTGGGCTACCCCACTTGTGTAATATACTAAGGTACAATTTCTCCTAATTACACCTTTTATCTTACCTATTAGACTAGGATTCCTCAACAATAACACAAAATAAGTAATACTCAATAGTCTGGTTATTCGAATTATTTTATATAACACTAGCTTTTTGGGTTTGAAAAATAGCTTACGTCCTAATCTCAGACCTACTGAACATATACACCAAATTTCATAAGAATCGGTCGAGCCGTTTCGGAGGAGTTTGGTTACAAACACTGTGACACGAGAATTTTATATATTAGATGAATAAGTACCTAATGTTCATTTACCTAGGGACGAATTGGAAACATCGAAACATGTCATTATTAAGCAAATAGCTTCTGCCCGCGACTGCCCCCGCGTGGAATTCGATTATCGCGTTACCGCGGGAATTCTGCGCTTTTTCGAGTCTCTGTCCTTTCCCGGGACTTCAACTGCCATACCAAATTTCATTATAATCGGTCCAACGGTTGCAGACAAAAATGCTACTTTCGCGTTTTTAATATTGGTGTTCTTTTCAGCTGAAATTAGTCACGTACAAAACCGTGTTAAGTGGTCCAGTTAAATAAATAAAAACAAGCGTCTATATCCGTTCAACATTATTTTACTTCAAGATATTTTCAAAAATGTAACATACCATTACACGACGTCAATTAATTAAAACAATTCGAGTTATAATAACAAACAATACTTATTGATTATACATAATTATTTATTTTACTTGAAGGGACATTTAAGAGGGTACGTGAGCTGAGCCCTTTTTCAGATTGGAGTTTTTTAAATAAATATTGCTGTCTCGCAGGCGCGGGCGGAGCGACAAAAGGTGCGATAAGGACCACTGCAGCTCCGTCGAAAAATCCGACGTAAAAAACTCAGAAATCGAGGTTTTGTTTTGACATTTTTCTCCTCTAAAATTAAACCAATCGTAATGAAATTTTGGGAACTGAATGAGAAGGAAATTATCTGTGTCTGGCCGTTTTAATTTTTGCGTTTATTATTGTGGTTTTTGTATACCAGGCATTTTTTTGCGGCCTATTCAATCGGGCCGTTTTCAGCACTGTTTGTAGTCAGTCACCTAGTTCTATTAAGAACAAAAATATTTCTAAAAGCAAAACGTACCGACACAGATACTGACGAAATTGATCTTATTTCAAAAAATCATTGATCTACGATCAAAATCCAGGGAGGAATATGCCGAGAACGTTTGTATGGAAAAATGACCACCAGCGTGTCCTCTTAGGTAAGACCGTTGTATTCCGATAAGGCGAAGAGATTCATTCATTCATTCAAGAGCCGGTGAAATTAACAGCAAAAAAATATTTAAACGTATTGCACAGGATTGGCAACGCATTCGAAATCTTATGATTTCTTACAGTCAGTCAATACTATCAACAAATAAAAACTTCACTCGAAATTCCAATATACCTTTACGTTACCAAAACAAATTAAAAGATCATCAAAATCGTCCTTATTCCTTTGTTGAATATTACAAAACAGACTCTCGGTTTTGACTGTAATAGTTGCCTACATTGAATGTAAACAACATCGTTTTCAAAAGCTGACATCGCAATCTTTTTTGTCATCTGTTCCACTCTCATTGACCACGAGTTTATTCTCCTTGTTGTTGTATGGAGAAGACTCAGCGCTGTTGAGAAGACAGGAGTCCTTGCTCTTGAAATAGTTGACCTTCCACCGGTCAGAGGAGACGCTGCTGCTATCAGTGTAGCTGGCGCGCCTGAAGACCTTGCTGCTGACGCGGCGCCGCCTGTCAAGGAAGGAGATAAATCTAGTATTACCATAGAAGAAGTAAGGTAAACCTAGAAGGACAGCGTAATAAATCAGGGAACGACTGAAATAAGTGTTAAATGCGATAATAGATGTCGCTGCCTAGGTAGACTTGACAATTTGAGTGCCTCTAGGATATTGCTCACTTACAGACCTTTTCCTATATTTTCCGTTGTACGCTGTTCCGCAATGTAAGGTGATTGACAGTGTATATAAATTACCTTTACGTCACCCCTGGCCGTAAAGTGGAATTTTCTGGCGAGAAAATCTCGCTTCCCGGCCAAGGCAAAAATTTTAGAAAACCTACGGGCGGTAATTCGTAAAGTCAACAGGTCTGTAATGTACTATGTCTCTGTTATTACTGTTTTTGTTGTGTTACAATAAGGGGGTACGAGAGCTGAAGATATTACTAGCATAGAGGTATTAAATCTTAGTCTAGGTTGGTGACAAATTCGCAATCTTATGATCCTGTATGTCCATGAACCACAGTGACCACACCATCAGTCGGCCTATGTGCCTGATTGCTAACCAATACCATAATATGAACTGACCTAGAGATTAGCAGGATAGATTTTGATAAGAATTTTGGGGGAGGCGTATGACCAGTTGGTTCTTTGGTTGAAACGATGATGATGTGAGCTAAAAGACACCAGGGTCAACTGAAAACTACGTACGTTGAAATGTTGGGCGATCAATTACATAAGGTTGTTATATGTTCAACTTTGTTAATATTCATAGCTCGAGGCTCGTTACAGTGGGCTACTTTCCTCGTAGTAATTGAACTTTAGTCTTAAAAATAACGTCCCTTGGTGAACTATTCATACTCCTTTATGTTCAGTATTCAAGCTTAAGTAAATAACTAAAGGACTTTGGTCTTTGGGTCAGGCGACAATTTCTCGGCACGGATGTATTCAACGATTCCAACTAAATTGGTAATTTAAAATGCCTTGTAATCCTAACATAATTGGGGTACACGAGACTTTCAGCGTTTTGGGGTCTTACAAACCTCTTTAGCTTTATTAAGATGGCTAGTTGTAGGTGTATGTCTTATAAGTTTTGTGGAAGGTCTCTTAAATTGTGTTCAAATTCCGTCAGTTTAGATACATAGTAATTAAGAATATCATGGAACACTTGACCCAGCCCTACACTAAGCAAAGTTTGTACTGTACAGTCGACATCAAAGAAATTTTTAAACACTTGTACCTTAATACAACAGGTGCAAAAGTGTAAACATACCTTTGACGTGGACCGTAGTATGTAATGGGTACTAGACAACGATATAAATACCTATTTAGACAAATACATACAGACATTGACAGATATTAAACATACAATATACAATGAATCGAGTACAAACTTTTGCGTTTATACACAAAGTCTGTCCCTAGCGGGATTCGAACCCACAACCTTCGGAACTAGACAGAGTCACTACCAACACAAGTAGCACTGCAAGTAGTTGTTAGTTTCGATAAAACCAATAAGTACGTACTTTTCTAAAACTAGTTCCTTAGACAATAGTAGGTAAATACTTAACTTTGTAAAAAAAAAACACAATTTCAACAGTTTTTGAATGGAAGACGAAAGACGTTTAAAAGAAATATTTGCTTTAGTTGATTTGCGGGTCATCGTATCTCCCAAGAATTTTTCGCGTTATTTTACTTCCCCTAATTTACTTCTCAAATATTTTTCAGACTTCAAACACCAATGTTGACATTGAAATGAATAAGCAATTCAAATTTCGTCAAGGAAGAAAACATTTTACAGTACTAAGGTACTATAAAGTGTTCTAACAATTTAGCCTCCGCCAGAAGAGTCTGGCGGAGGCTAAATTGTCACTTACACACTTATCTAGAGAGATAAGTGTCGTACTAAATTACGGCAAATCATTATAATTTTTTCACATTGTTACGAAATTAAATCTAAAAGACCTTCATAATTTATGTTGAGTGTGAGTGATTTCAACTTGATGCCTGTAATTTTCTAGACATGAAATGAAGTGCCGCCGTTTAGGAACGGAGGGGCTTAAACACAGAGGTCAGATACTATCTCTCTCGATCTGTGTTCTGTGGGCTTAAAGCTTTTCTTTATTATGCTTAAACAGTTTTGGTGCCTTTTTTAAGTGAGTGTAATTGACGTTGAACTGTATGTATAGTTTGTTTTTGAGATTTGTTATGGAGGAGACTTTTGTTTTTACGTATCCACCACCACCACCACAACAGGCTATTTACGGCCCACTGCTGAGCCCAGGCCTCCTCTCATCACGAGGGTTTGGGCTATAGTTCCCACGCGGGCCCAGAGCGGATTGGGGACTTCACACACATCCTTGAATTACTTCGCATGAAGTAATATAAGATATTACTTCACTCTTGGCCGTACAGTGGGATTTAGGAAATACAAGTAATTCAAGGATGTGTGTGAAGTCCCCAATCCGCTCTGGGCCCGCGTGGGAACTATAGCCCAAACCCTCTCGTGAGAGGCTGGGGCTTATATTCGTACTCTTCCATTACTGACTGACTGACTGTCTCCTGGGTCACTTTCTAAAACTGCGAGTTTATGGTTTTAAGCTCACCCGATGGTTTCTTTGCCATTTCCAGTGGAGCATCTTTGCATCATAGAAATCCATTACTGATTTTTCTAAAAAAAACCTGTAATTTTTATCGAATAAGAATTTCCCGCGACTTCGTCCCGCGTAGACTTTGAATTTGCGTACCCGATGATATGTATGTGGGAATGAATGTTCATGAACTTATGTCCACAACGAAGAAAAGGCCGGACGAGACTTGTATAGACTACATGTTGAGTATGAAGAGTCTTGGCAAGCGAGGAAAGTTAGCGGATTATGTTGCTATTAAGTACATTGTCGAAGGAATACCGGATCGAGAAATTAATAAAGTAATGCTATATGGTGTTACAAGTTACGTTGAGCTCAAGGAGAAATTGAAAATATACGAGCAACTGAAAGAAAATATGAGGCTGGCTGAGGTCAGCATACCACAAGTTTGTAGTGCCGATTCTACACAAAAGATGACAGGATATGTGAGGTGTTATAACTGTGGAGAGAGAAAGCATATTTCCTTGGAGTGCCCACATCTTACGAAGGGACGAAGTGCTTCAGGTGCAATGAATTTGGGCATTTGTCATCGGAGTGCAAAAAGATGGCGGCGTTGACGGCGAGTACATCGGCCGACGGGAAGGTATTGGGTTCGAGCGGAAACGGCCGGAAGTTCGGCAGCACTGTGCAGCAGCAAGGTCGGCAACATGCAGAGCCGAAACAGCTGATGGTCGCGGAGACGCAAGATGGCGCTTATTGCTGTGACGTTTGTGCGAGCGGTTCGAAAGATGAAGTCTATGACGATAACAACCAAAGAGAAATGATGTTGACGGCGGTTGGCAACACTGCGGACAATGGCGGCGTAATGACAGCAATGTCAGCTGAAAGCCTGAAGATGAACGTCATGAACTGTCAAAGTCACCTCAGCATAAACAAGAAAGGGCCGGAATGTTTACGTGAAAAACCAACGAAAACGGTGGAAATCAGCGGGAAAAGTGCGTTATCGCTTATTGATTCGGGAAGTGAGGTGAATTTAGTAACGTGCGAGTACTATCACGAGATCGGTGCGCCCGTGCGCGATGTAAATAAGTGCGTTGTTTTGTCAGGACTTGGTTCGTCAAAAGTCGATTCCGTGGAACAATTTTCATGTGAAATCATGGTCGACGGCCGTAAATACGTGAACGTGGATTTCTATGTGGTTCCTAGAGACACTATTCCGTATAAAGTTATTTTAGGCCAAGAGTTCTTATGTAAAGTACGTGTGGTGATGAGTGGAGGTTGTGTGTGGTTACTGCCTATTAACGAGGTATGGTTGTGTGACATAAACTGTGCTACAATTGATATTTTTTCCACAGATCACGTCATTAGTAAAGATATTAAAGAAGAGGTAATGAAATGTGTTGAGGGACACAAGCCTCTGCAGACGAAGGAGGCACCGATTGAAATGAAGATTGACATGAAGGATGACAGAATTGTTTCGCAGGGGCCTAGGTGCATCTCAATCATGGTGGAGCAGGAGGAGGCTGAGCGGCAGATATTGGAGTGGCTGGACAAAGGGATCATTCGTGTGAGTTACTCTGAGTATTCAAGCTCATTAGTATTCGTGCGCAAGAAAGGTGGAACAGTACCTCAACTATTGCAGACTTCATGAAAGCCCTGCATGGCCTGCTGGAGGCGATGCAGTTGGAAACTAGGTTAGGCAGTGAAAGTGCAGTAGCAAGGCATATCTGTTTTTTTTAAAGGCTTGATGAATGGATGAAGTAAGAGTGTATGTGATGTTAGGTTTCGGTTATTATTTATATGTTTAAGATATTTCATTTACCCTGTATTAACACATAAGTGGTGTATATCATGCATGAGGCATGCATGTGTCAGGATGCCCGATTGTGGGAATGAATGTTGATGAACGAATGTGGTTTCTGAACGAGGAGTGTGGAAGAGTTGCTGGCAGCCGTTGGCTGCTAAACGTCTGTTACATTTTACTACCACTTGTTTATTATTTGACATTCAACAATTTCGAAGAATTACGGATCCAGCATTTTATTTCTCTCCAATCACGAACCATCCCACATGTATGTAGACAGTTATAGTTATAGAAGTACTTAAAAATAGGTTTGACCCGTGGAAAACCCGTTCCCGTGGAAATATCGGGATAAAAAGTATCCTATGTTATTGCCCGGGTCTCAAACTATCTTCATAACAAAAATACAAATCGGTCCACTCGTTGCGGCGTGAAGGAAGGACAAACAAACAAACACACTTTCACATTTATAATATTAGTAAATAAGTAAGTATGGATTGAAACACGTGTCACTTCCCTGCCAAGTAAGAACAGCTCTTGGTCGTTTTCCTTCCACTCTAACCGTCACCATCAGTTGCTCGAGAGTGTCGTCACTTTTGCAGGTAATGTTGCCGAAGTATCGCATGGTGCGCTGACGGCAGATTTGTAGACAGCCGTGGTGTGCTCTCAATTTTAAGTGGAGATTAGTACGGTGGGCTGTCCATGGTATTCTTAAAAGGCGACGCCAACATAGTATTCCCTGCCATTGCCACAGTATTCCCTGTAGTGTCCACTTGATAGAGGATACTAAAGCTTTGCCGTTACCTGTCTCTGCCGTAACCGTCCGAGGTATGGTCGACGGTGACTTCTCTGACGCTGGAGTGCTCCCTGTAGTATCTACTTGAAAACGTATCCTTGAGGATCCTAGAGCTGTGCCGTTACCTGTCTTTGGTGTGCCAACAACGGACGCACACCAGCCGTCAGCCGTGAGAGGTGTGGTTAACGGGGATTTCCCTGATGCTGTAATGTTCCCTGTAGTATCTACTTGAAAGCGTATCCTAGAGGATCCTAGAGATGTGCCGTTATCTGTCTTTGATCTGCGATCGGACGCGCACCGGGCGTCAGCCGTGAGAGGTGTGGTTAACGGGGATTTCCCTGATGATGGAGTGTTACCTGCAGTATATACTTAGAAACTTACTCAAGAGAATGCTAAAGCTGTGCCGTTACCTGTCTCTGGTCTGCGATCGGACTCGGACCAGGTGCGAGCCATCAGCAGTATGGTTGACAGTGGTTTCCCTGATGCTGGAGTGTTCCCGGTAGTACTTGCTCTTGCTTCTCGCTCGGCCGAAGCAGAGGGTCTCTTTGAATGCGATCCGGTACCTGCAAGCGAAAGTATTAGATATACTTTTAGCACAGTCTTAATATTAACTAATAGTCAGCCAACTCATGTGCACGGGGCAACAGGGGGCCGCGGGGAAGCGAGCGGCAGGGTCAGCGCAATCTCTTGGTAGTTTGTGCTCTACGAATTAGATGAAGTATTACTTGTTGTCTAATATGCACGTGCACAATTGTTTACAGTATATGATTTGTTTTTACCGGTGAATCTTAATCTAGTATTTAATATATGTCTTTGCACATTTTTTTCACGCTTTACTTTTTTTTTCAAGCAAAACTGTTTAGTAGCTTTTGTTGTAACAACCCTGATCTTTGGCGCACGTTAGGTATACACAGCATGCATTTAAGGCCCTTCCCTGACCCAGCATCGTCAAATTGCTCATGTAAGATCATAATTTTCTAAGAAATGTTAAAAGTTAAAAATATGAAAAAAACATATGTTACATTTGATTATATCATCCTTACATTGACAGCTTTCGTTACACGTTTCACGAAACATCGCTTGATACAATTTAATTCCAAACTAACCTCCAACTCGGACCTTTAATCCAACTTTACTCCAGTTTATTATATCAAACAGTATAAAACTAAATATAACAGAAAAAATATCCATATTATATGCATACATTGACAGCTTTATAAATACCATATTTTTAGACGGTATTTTTATAGAAATTAAAACGCGTTAAATACTAACTAAATCGGGCGTTCTGTGCGTAGCGCTTTCTCTTTCACTCGTTGCCCTCGTTGCACGAGTGACAGTGAGCTGGGTATAGGAACGAGTTTAACTAGATAAGTAAGAGTCGGACTACTGTTTCCCAGCGAAAAAGAAGGTTTCTTAATGGGTTTGAGTCCTTTTAGATAGAAAGAAGAGGACGACGACAAAAGTATAATTAGGACGTTTAATTAAGAAGAATTTGAGATTGAATTAATTAAATCTTCAATTCTTCTTAAATATCATCATAACAGGACAAAATGATGCCGAGAATAATTCTATACAAACAGATAATGAAGTTTACTTAAAATCATTAAATTTGTCTTGGAATATTAAATAAGCATTAATCAGGTAGGTACTCTAAAACAACACTTTTTGAAATATGTGAAGACAATAACTATATATTGTAGATTCGTAATAAGTATCATATTTTATTTTACTTTACTTAATATAAGTAGAAGGTGTTATAAGTTGCCTTTATACATGGTGGGTCAGAAAATATGGCAAATAATTAACCCACAGTATCGGCTATCGATTCTAAGTATATTGTATAGGTCTTTAATTTTTTTCGAGATGGTAAAAAAAAATATTTTGTATAGGATTCAGGCGTCGCTCACACAACCAATCCCATGTACAATTTTTTTTTTACCAACTCGAAAAAAATTAAAGACCTATACAATATACTTAGAATCGATAGCCGATACGGTGGGTTAATTATTTGCCATATTTTCTGACCCACCGTGTATAGAATGACGAACTCCCCATCGGCAGAAAAACCTATCTCAGGTTTTGCCAATGATGGGTTAAGAATTTTTGCATGTCTTTTTTGTAATTTGTTTTTTTTTTAATTCAATTAAAAAAAAAAGGTGAGGCTTAAGTTAAGTAAACCTAATTATGGAACCCGAAGTAACTTCAAGTTCATTATTTATAAGAAGGCGTAAAGTTTCGTGGAAGGGAACCAATCAGCATTTATTGAAATAACCGTTTCCAATCAATTCTCATAATTTTCAAGTCAAATCCGTTGCTTAACTATGTTTTTCGTTGACGAAATGAAAGAATTTAATTGCCAGGTTTCACTTGTGAGTAATTTAAGGATTAATTTTCATTACCTATTACCACAGGGCGGACACGGCCTATAAAAGCACGATTTCGAACACAATTCGAATGCAGCGTCAATGTTTGCGTGAGAGATCTCCGGATGAAACAAATGACGGTAAGGGCGAGTTGGGCGTGAGTTGCGCGCCGGCTAGATTCAGGCGGTTTGATTCCGTGGCTATTCTGTATGTAGTATTATTAAATATTCTGTGGTATTACTTCAGTTTACGTTGAGATTTTCAAAAGTATTACATACTACGAGATGACTAGGAGTAGTCCCAGAAGCTCTATGAAGGTACAAATAAGAAAAGATGCCTTTGCTGAAGACATTGGGGCCCGGACCCCAGGCAAAGGCAACGCATTCGCCCAACGACCACTTTAAATCGGGTAGATCTGATCGTTCAGATATAACAATTTAAAAAATCCTCAGAATAGCTATAAAGACATGCACCGACACATAATCCGTATCACCCTCTTTTGGGCGATAGCTTGAAATTTTCAAATACAAACAGACGATCAAAGAACACTTTGAACATACCCGCACTATTCAATAACTGGCTAATGCCTTGAAAAAATGCAATAACCCATGATACGACATGTGCCTCATAAATATTCTAATTCCTTTGTGAAAGAGAAACTTTGCGAAAGACGTCGTCCGTGTTGCCGAAATTGGGATAAGAATAGATATTTGTTTTTAAACTTGGTTTGGAACATTTTCTTTTAAAAGTTATTTGAATATCTTGAAGACATGTTTAAGATTATTTTTACTTTCGAAACCTAAGTGGCAGTCTGTCTAGCAAAACTGACGGCCGATGGTGTGAGAAAGTTCAAAAATGTCGTCTGCGTACCAGAAAACATGTGGTGTCTATCGGTAAGCCTCCAAAAAGATGGAGCGATGACTTGGTGAAGGCTTGGGATGATGCCATGAATGTTGGTCCGACTAGAGAATCTTGATTTTGAACCTTTGTTTTACTGATTATGATGTCAAAGAAGGCAATGATGAAACTGTTAGTAGTTTTCTTCATATCGCAGTTAAGTTATTTAGTTTTGTAAGTCCAAACTCTCATACGATGCAAGTTTCAAAAGTTTACATGATTTTGTCACAGAAGAGAGACCACTTCAAAATTATTTCCTTATAAAAATAAAAGAGATACTTTTAACAGAGCGTAGGAACACGTTCATGATACTTGGGTTAAAAATACAAGACCGTTTTATACGAACAATAATAGAAAACGTAAATGTTTTCAAGAAACTGTACCATGGCAGTGTTATGCAAATTCTAAAAATATTCCCTTGATTTCTCCCCGAATGGAATTCTTCCGAATACAATTCATAAAAAAAAACTCGAGAGGTAATGCGCTTGGTGAAAGCTTTTATGGTACGAAACAAACAATACAAAAATAGAGATATAAAAATAGAGAGTACTTTCAATAAAAGACAATCGAGGTTCGTCCGCATGTAATTCGATTATCGCGTTCCCGATATGTCCTTTCTTGGGACTCCAACTATCTTCATAAGAAATTTCATGAAAATCGGTCTTCTAGTTTTCACGTGATGCGCGGTGAAATAAACAGACAAAGAGATAAACAAACAGACAAAAATTCTAAAAACTGTTGGAATGTGTTCTGTTATTGATTCTAAGTATCCTCAGCCAACTTTTTTCGAATATCTTCCATGTACCTACAGACTTTCGACCCTCTTTAGCTTTACCTCTATTATATGTGAGTACACTCAACAGCAATGAAAACGGGTCACTTTATTTAGGATTTTCCATAGCCGCCGTTTACTTTGCCTTGGCTAGCCGTTTTCTAATACAGGGCCGTGTAATAATGTAATGTAATACCTACGGCCGATTATAAAATCCGCCGCGACATATTATAGCTATATTCTCAATTAAAATCAAAGTTGATCATCAACTCCACTTATTACTTTTAGTGTTGTACTTTGGCATTGGGCTGTGGTTAACTTGGGCCGTTCACGAACTTCAAACAAAGGTCCAAGTTTAAGGTCCACTTGATAAGTAATGGGATCCGAAGACTACTTAAAGGTCAATTTACATTGAAGACGATTGGTGATAAATTAAAATGAACTAATAGGGGCGTAAGGCTGCAGTTCTATTGCGACACAACATACTAAGGAAGCTACGGTGTTCAACGTCGATCAATAGTTATTTGTTATGCAAGGCTGCAAAGTTGTTGTTTGCTGTGAGTGCGTGATTGAGACCCGAGTGAACGAAGGATTCTAGGGTTGAACCATGAGCGAAGCGAGTGGTTCAAATATAGAATCCTGAGTGTAACGAGGGTTTCAAGGCACGAGACAGCAAACGACTTTGCTGCTGAGCGCAACACAAAATTTTTCACCTCACGCGCGATTTTTCGGGAAGAAGACTTAGTTCGGCGTCACGTACAGTTTGTGCTAACTCTGGAGTAGTTAAATTCGTATCGTCATCGCTAGAATCGCTCATATTTTCTTTATTACTTCGTATATTAGGTATTTAAATTACAAAACCAGCAATCTAAAGCTTTTTTTTTATTTTATTTTTCCGGAGGTTGCGTTCCAAATCACTCCTACTCGTACTTCAAGATTCAATTATTCATTGAATACAGTTAAAATAAACACATATTTAAGTATTTTTGTGATAAAACATAGTGAAATAATGAAATACATCTGAAACGGTGTATTATTAATATAATACACCGTTTCAGATTATTAATGATGATATTAAGTAAATTGAACCTTTATTTTAATAAAACTCTCACGACGAATTGCGTTTCAGAACGTATCGTTGTTTTTTTTATTGTGACAGTGGCGTCATGCGTCGTTCGAATTTCAAAAACACTTTCCACGCTAGCGGATAAAAACAACTTTTGCGCTCGGATATCAAGCTGCAAAACGACCACTTTCGAGCCAGTGAGGTGAAAAATACTTTTTCACCCCTCCTATTCGAAAAGAAGTGTTTTGTTCCCCGTTTAGAGGGAGCAAAATGCGATTTTGCTCCCTCTTCTTTTTTTTTTAATTTTTTTTCATTTCTGCCCCGCTAACAGGGAGCAAAATACGTCTTAGCAGTGCGTTCACGGAGCTGCGGAGACTGTAAAAAGTTGCATTCAAAAGTCGCGTCTTTTTCGTATTTAGAACATATTTCGCATTTACATAAATACTTTATTACTCATACTAAAAATCCATAAATTCGTAGATATATACTTACTTTTGATAAATTATTTTCTATTTTTTATTTTCAATTTGGCTGAATGGTGCAGGCCAATGCCGTAGCATTCCTCGTAAACTCGTCGTGTGATCGAATTAAAAAAAAACTCGAACCCGCGAATTTCGTGAGCGCTCATTTCCTTGCCGTATTATTTTACACTTAATTTCCAAAATAAAACGAGCCTTATGTAGTGTTATGAATTATTTCGTAGAAAATTAATGAAATCAAAAAGTGATTTAGGTGATGCAATGTATTGGGATCAACACCTCTTAGAATTCCAAAGGAATATTATGTAAGTACGTAATATGAATTGCACTGCCCTTTTTTCATTTTATCGCAAATGTATTAAAAAACCGTGATAGACTAGCTACGAGTATGTGATACAGTATGTGCGAAATTGTCATAAAATGTACTTTATTTCACATTTGTTAAATTTACCTATTAAGTATTATGAACGCAACGCGTGCGAGCATGACAGAATATAAATACAATATAAGTAGTTACTGATTCTTCAATATGGAAGCCATTTTCGCCTTCTACCTATGAATTTATGATAAGCGCGCGAAACACACGTTCTTTTTAACCTTATTTGTTTCTAAATGTATAATTTTTTTGCTTTACTTAATTTAAAGACAATAATGAACGAATGATCTAATGATTTTCTCATAGGAGGGGTGAAAAGCAGAGTGTACAACACGGTAGCAAAGTTATTTATGCCTTGGGTGACAAAGCTTGAATCCCTCGCTAGCTCAAGATTCCACGCTAGAATCCCTCGCTTACGCTCGGGATTCTATTCTGGAATCTTTTGCGTCGCTCTGGATTCAATCCGTCACCCGCGGTAAAATATACCTTTTTGCTCCCTAGTCATACAATCTACTATTTCATGGAACGTTTGTAAAATTGCCACATTTCTAGGACCCGTACCTACCGGGTATTTTAATTTCCATTTTGTTTTCTATCAGTTAAAATTATGTGATAAGTTGCATTGTAAGTAGTATCTAAGTCGTAATATGTATGGTTTATTATGAGTTCCGCAAGAAATGTAGAAAACTCTTTAAATATTGCACACTTCTATTTCAATCTTCTAAGTCAATTTTAAGACTATAAATACATATTGATTAGTCATATTAGGATCCTTTACCCGAAAACCCAGTTCTTCAAATCAATACCAACGTTCACGATCTTCGTGTAACTCACCAGAGAGCAACTAGAAGACTAACCTCTTCTTGACACACTTGCGACACTCCATAAAAACGGAGCCTAAACCGCACATTATGGTATTACGGTACACATACGTGCGCGTGTGTTGCTTGAGATTACCCATTCCGATCGGTTTCTTTTTCGGTTTGGGTATTTTGTTTTGGTGCGGGGCGGTATAGCACGACACCACTTAGAAGGCGCGCAACGAAATACTTAACCCTTTGACATAGAGTCTAATATTGCTTAATCAGCTCGCCTTCTATGTTGCGCCGTGCTGTGTTATACAACAACACTTATACTGTGCAGTTACTTACCTGTGGCTCATAACATTATAGAGTATGGGATTGACGGTAGCAGAGACGTAATACAGGCCGCCAGCTACGAAGAACAGGCATTCGTTGATGACAGGGAAGTGGGGCGAGGACTTCCCGTAGATGAAGAACAGGCGTTGGAAGTGGAACGGAGCCCAGCACACGAAGAAAGCTACCACCACAGCGGCTGCAACAATAAGACGTTTTTGGAAATAACGAAATTAAAACTCGGCCTCGTGTCTTCTGAACCACATTATAAATTTATGAAAAAGGCAAACAAAATAATGGACGGGTTGGACTGAAATTTGGAACACTGATAGGTACTACACGACCTCCACTAAGAAATCTAGACCCCCCCCCCCCCAACCTTTTTGAAGTCAATAAAAAAGAAGGAGCTCCTCTTCTCATCTCAGGTAGATTACATCTCCTTGTCTGACTCCCCGCTGCAGTGGAATAGGCTGGGTGCCATCTATTTGGCATAATTATTTTTGTCCGAAACTGTTTACGCATAACAGGCTTCGCATAATTTATTTACGTCGAATCTTGACTTTGCCGAATTTTTATTAAGCATCCCAAGTAGCAAACAAGAATAGTGATTAAATCTTACATATCTTAACTTTGTCTTAAATCAGAATTAGCTAATAAAAAAAAGACTCCGTTAAGTCATTTTAGTCTTTAAAACTAAATAGTTTTAAGCTACCGCTACTTTAGCAAGTTAAGAATACCTAAATCCTAGTTAAGTATTTTAAAAACCATTTAGTATTAAGTGCGCCCACACTTAAGTCTAAAAATGATTCTTTTACTCTACTCAGATTATTTCAAGACTCACTAAAGACTCAATGGTATAATCAAAGTATCAGTTTAGAATTGCTAAGTAAAAATTGAATCTGTAGACAAACTTAGATGATCGTAACACTATAAGTTCTAGAAATTGCTTTTGTGAAGAATATTTTATTCTTTTATCCCTAAATTTAATAAGCTTTAAGTAAAAATAAGCTTAACGGGACGCTTTTCGACAAAATAAACCAAGTGAAAGATGGATGAAATAAAAAAAAAACTACTTCAAAAAATTTGGTTTTAATCATTCGGCGTGTTGCGAAATATAGAAAACTAGCTTTTACCCGCAACTTCGTACGCGCAGAAATATTAAAATGAAAAATCCCGTTTTTTTCACGTTCCCGTGGAAATTTCGCAAACTCCTTTCTTAGCGTATGCCTACGTCATAACATCTACCTGCATGCCAAATTTCAGCCCGATCCGACCAGTGGTTTGGGCTGTGCGTTGTTAGATCACTATGTCAGTCAGTCACCTTTGAGTTTTATATATTTAGATTAACCTCAAATTGTGTGCGGTGCAAGTGATGTGCTTCAAATATGTTAACAGTGCGACATCTTGGAGTGAGATTTCAGTGTCTCTTACCCAGTAGCTATTAAAAATAGATCACGAGACAGTAGAGGATACTTAAAGCGTCAAATTTGGAAATGGAAGTAGCGGACAGCAGTGATTCTCATTGCACGGCAATTTACGATCTGGGGGCACGGCAGTGCCCCTGCCAAGACGAGTCAACGGAAGCGTAGGGCATTATATCTACCTTGTCTTGAAACGTTTTGTCGTATTTTCGTAGATTCGGTCTGGCAATTGCTAGAATATATTTTTTTTTAGTATGGAAATATGGATATTTTTTTGTATTTGGCCAATTAGCTGAATAAGTGATTGAATCCATAAATAAAAATAATAATAGGATAAAAAGTAGCCTATGTCCTTTCCCGGGACTCCAACTATCTTCATGTCAAATTTCATCCAAATCGGTCCAGCGGTTGAAGCGTGAAGAGTTAACAGACAGACAGACAGACACACACGAGTTACTTTTGCTTTTATAATATTACTAGCTTCTGCCCGCGTAGAATTTGGTTATCGGGTTTCCGCGGGAACTAGATATGCGTTTTTCCGGGATCAAAAGTAGCCTATGTCCTTTCCCGGGACTCCAACTATCTCCATACCAAATTTCATCCTAATCGGTCCAGCGGTTGAAGCGTGAAAAGGTAACAGACATACAGAAAGACAGACAGAGTTACTTTCGCATTCATAATATTAATATAGATGTATAACTAGTAAAACTTTAGATTTTATTAATATCTAAAACTAGCCGATGCGTGCGACTTCGTCCCGCGTAGACGTAGAATTTGCGTTTCCGATGATTACCTACACATAATAGACGGTTAGTTATAATGAAAGTATTGAAAAACTCATTTGACCCGTGAAAAACCCGTTCCCGTGGAAATATCGGGATAAAAAAAAGTGTTATTTCCCGGTTCTCAAACTATATAAAACTATCTCCATACCGAATTTCATCATAATCGTTCCAGCCATTTTGTCATAAAGAAAGGACAAAGAAACAAAAGTTTCCTTTCTTTTCTTTAAAACATCTTATCTCATCAGCTAATTGGCAAAATATATTAAAAAAACATTAAACGATTATAGCCATGCGTTTGAAACTATGTATAATAAAGGTACTCTATAGTCATAATATAACTACTCAACATTTCGACTTTCTAGCACTATCCATGACGAATCTTTAAAGGTACCTATGAAAATACGATTAAAGGCTTTGAGAAAAGGTAGGTGTGCCCAGCGCTTCTGTTGACTCGTCTTGGCGGGAGCACTAGCGTGCCCCCAGACATCCCATGAAAAACATTTTACCTATCTAAAATGCTACGTAGGTAATGTGTCGCCTCTTAGATACTTACTGCCTAAATATTGCTTGCACTGTACAAAATTTTAAAGATATAATTGAGAACAAGCGTGTCGTTCAAAAAGTCAAAATGTGGGGCTTGGTCGTTTCGTTACTCAATTTTAAGCACAAAATTCACGCCTGGTTAGCTTTCTGTTGATAAACCGCTATGAGTGTTTGCGTCACTGTCACTAAACGGCCTGGCCCTACATTTTGACTTTTTGAACGACACAGCTTGGCTCCCCATGAGATCTTATATAACTTCTTCGCAGCGCAAGCAATGTAGTATACTCGTATTAGTAGGTACTCGCTTTGGCATGACATTACATAAAAATGTTTTTGGTGGGATGGTTCTTCTTGCATAAACAATACCGTAAATTTGACGGTAAATTGTATAAACTAAATCAAAGTAAAGATTATTTAAAGTCCATTAAGAATTAACTAGACCTACACTAATTCGGTTTTTAGTATAAGTTAAGTATCATTTCTCTAAACCGGTACTACTCCAAATGCAATTTGTCTATACTTTATCTAAAGTAACCTTACAAATTCAGTATTGTCTAAAGTCATACTTCGTTAAGAATTGTAAGACTTAACGCCATTTTGCACTTTAAGTTAGAAAACATATTGAAAAATTCCGACGCTAAATCATAAAAAATAAAGTACATTGAAGTTAGATTTTTGTTTTAACATGTTAGTGTTGTGTTAGTGTTTGTGTTATATCTCCAACGTATACGGAAAAGTAGTATTCTGCGCTGTATGTAAGTAAATTTTTCATTTAGCAACAAAATATTCCAAATATTTAGTGCTTATTTTCCAGTATTTTGTAAGCCCGTCTGTTTTATAGCACTTTCGATCAATTTTACACGATAAACAATCATGCGTTATAGTTTTCAAGTACCAATAGGGACATAAAACGGTATTTTATAAACGTAAAAAATAGTTAGTTAATCGCCATTTCGATAAACCTACAATGAATTCTCTTTTAAGTAAAAGAGTTCGCCATGGTTTCTAAAATAACAATTCCATAAGTAAAAAAAGTTTTAAAATTTTCTTTGTTAAGAGATGATTGAATTAGTACAACTCGGTGTTAATAGTATTAAGTAAGTATTAAAGATATCTTTAAGCTTATTTTTTGGTATTAAGTCAACCTTAAAGATATCTTGAAATCGAAGTTAAGAGATCTGTTAAGCCCTCAGTCTTAAGTAGGGTTAAAGTCTGTCTAAAGAGTAGTATTAACTCTTTCTTAAAATTGACTTAAATACTGTGCCCACTTTGTCTTAACTCAGTCTTGGAGATATCTTCAAGATATCTTGAGGGACATAATAGTTTTAGTCAAGACAACTGATAGAATTAGTAAACTTTTCTTAAAGATATCTATAATTCCTTTTTAAGACACTTGATTGCTACTTGGGATAATTCTTAATTGGCCGGATGGGTGTTTACCCGAATATTGTGTTGGCATAATGTTGACTTGGCTGAATTTTATTATGCATAATATTGTTTGGCATACTAGTAATTTAGCAGAATTTTGATAGGCCTAAATATTGTCCGAATTTATGTCCGAAAAACAATTAATGTAGGGAGCGCCAAAGTTCATATAAAATTGCTAGTCCGAAAACTGGAATTCCGAAAATGTATGTCATAAACGATTTTAGCTAAGTATAAAATTGTGTATGATATAATTTGTTCAACATACTTATCTTTATTAGATAGAGTTCGGCAGTTCACGGTGTGCGGTAACACCAAAGTTTGGAGCAAAGTAGACTCGCATAGGTTAGGTTAGGTTATTTTTTATATAAGCAAACGAAATTATCATTTAGTAAAAATCCCCCCTCTCCCTATTTAGATAATCATCAATGTTATACAGGATACTCATTTAATTAAATCGGCGAAAATAAAGGTATGCGAAAGTAGTTTTCGGCGTAACAAATTTCGGCGAAAGTAACTTTCTGCCTAAATAATATTCGGAATTCGAAAATTATGCGTGAATACTATTCGGCGTAAATAGATTATGCATAATAGAATTCGACGAAAAAAACGACGTTATTCGAGATTAGTTTCGGCGTAAACACTATTATGCCTATACTGATTATGCAAAATCGAATTCTGCCATTAAAAATCATGCGTAAACAAGGGGAACCGAATAGGCTTCGTGGTCTGGTTCTGGTTAGATCTCAGGTATTCTAGATGACACAGCATCCCCGCCTTAGCGGATTGCTTTGCGGCCACCAGCCGCCACATTTTAATAGTAACTAACTTATAAAGCGTCTCGTCCCACAAGCTTTATCGATTAATCTAGACAACCTTAATACATTTTATTACGTATTGTATTAATTAAAGTAGTAGTAATTCAATAATTAAATCAAGTTAAACGAGCAAGAACATTTATTTCATACCTATCGACACCTAAGTTCCCATTTTTTTTATAACAACAATAGAATATATAATAGAGTAAAGCAAAACGTTGTGACGATATGTTACCCACAGATATTATAAGCACGTTTTTTAGGTTCTTGATTTTTTTCAAGTCTTTAAAAAAAATATGGGACGCAGGTATCGCTCACACCATCAATCCCATACTGGCCCATACTATTTTTTTTTACCAACTAGAAAAAGAATTAAATCCTACAAAACATGCTAAGCATCGATAGCTGAACACATGGGTAATGATAGGTAACATATCGTCACAAGGTTTTGCGTGACCCTGTGGGTAAGTATATACCTAGTAGTCTAGTTGTTTTGAGATAGAATTACGAAATGAATACTGTATTATGATCCTACTGATCCCAGTCACAAATGAAGTAGAACTAGCTTCTGCCCGCGACTTGGTTAATAGCATTGCCGCGGGAACTATGCATTTTTCCGGGATAAAAAGTATCCTATATGTTGACCAGTATTATAAACTACCCCCATACCAAATTTTGTTGCAATCTGTCCAGTAGTTTTAGAGTTAAATCCGGACATACAATACATACAGACTATTTATTTAAAAATCGTTATTTTATCTAAGTTTTTTTTCAATTTAGTAAAAAAATTCTATGGCCCAGTATGAGTGTGAGCAATACCTGAAATCCATACATTTTTGTTACATACTCGAAAAAAATTAAAAACCTAAAAAGCATACTTATAATCGATAGCTAATTCTGTGGATAAAATATCGTTACGTTTTGCTTTGACCCTGTATAGTTCTAATATAACTTTCTAAATTGTAAATACACAAAGTTTCGAATTTCAATTACTTACTCAACTATCTGCCTTTAAAATGAAAGAAATAAAACTTTGCTAATAAACGTTTCTATAAAGTTTAAAGCCCCTACCGTCTTTAAATACATCTTTAAATGAGCTAACCGTCTTTATTTATGAATACTTACAGAACTCTCTTAGAAAAAGCTGTAGTCGTTTGGACGCAATTTGCAACAGGTTTTGCGGGGGCGACAAATCGACTTATCGAGTCTTATATCTGCTAAAAATGTTTTTGTTCCATTTTCACCCGAGAATAGCTCGGTTTCCAGGTATTATGTACAATACAACCTTAAAGTAGACACACGCAAATAATAAACTATTAAATAAACTACTTAGATCATGAAATAATCGTAGGCAACAATAATTAAGAGTCCTCCTTTCTCCATACAAACGTAGTTATACGTTTTATTTCGCAACCAAATTATCAGATTGCCACCAAATTTTACAAGTAATAGTGGAGCAGAGATATCAGTGTCCAAAATACACTTTGATTATAACAAATTGAATAACAAAGTAACCAGGAGCATTTTAGTTTCCTCCATACAAACTACAAAATTCAGTTTTTTGGCTGTAATTTAATTTTGTTTTATTTTACCACGACATTTACTAATTTCGGACACTCACAATAATGATTTTATTATGTATACCAAGTTTCAAGTTAATCTGATTAGTAATTTGTGAATAAAAGCGAAACTACGTTTGTATGAAAAGTTGAGAAACGCCGTGCGTACTGGGGACTCTGAAGAGGATATGTGAGCTGAGCCCCTTTTCAGATTGGATAAATTTAAATAAATGTTGCGGTCTCGCAGACGCGGGCGGAGCGACAAAAGGTGCGATAAGGACAACTGCAGCTCCGTCGAAAAATCCGACGTAAAAAACTTAGAAATCGAGGTTTCGTTCTCGACATTTTCCTCCTCCAAAATTAAACCAATCGTAATGAAATTTTGGGAACTGGATGAGAAGGAAATTATCTGTGTGGGACCGTTTTGATTTTTGCGTTTATTATTGTGGTTTTTGTATACCAGGCATTTCTTTGCGGCTTATTCAATCGGGCCGTTTTCAGCACTGTTTGGAGTCACCTAGTTCTATTAAGAACAAAAATATCACTAAAAGCAAATCGTACCGACACAGATACTGACGAAATTGATCTTATTTCAAAAAATCATTGATCTACGATCAAAATCCAGCGAGGAATATGCCGAGAACGTTTGTATGGAAAAATGACCACTAGCGTGTCCTCTTAAGCCTGGGTCACACGTCTAATTATAGTCCCATTAGCCATATTGCATAGACTTTGCTTTGCGTGTTTGGAAGTATTTAATGTTAGTAGAAAAATATATAACGTCAATGTTAAAACGTTTGTTATCATCAGTCTTTAGTAAATTGGATAAAGCTAAACGAATTTGAACTGGATCCAAGTGTGACTTGCAGAATGTTAACAAATTGTGTGACGTCAGCACTTTTACTGTGTACAGTGAGAAGTGGTTCTAGTATTATGTTCTAGTATTATATTATGTCTATACTGTTCCTTGAATGTGTATTGTTCAATAAAATATATTGTACTAGCTTTTCCCCGCGACTTCGTACGCGCCTAAACATTAAAGTGTAAAAATCCCACTTTTTTCCGTTCCCGTGGGAATTTCGGGAAATCCTTTCTTAGTGCTCCCCTACGCTCCCCTAGGAACTTGCATGCCAAATTTCAGCTCTCTACGACCAGTAGTTTCGGTAGGTACGACCAGTAGGAACGTAGGCGAGCAGTAAGAGAGGATTTCCCGAAATTCCCACGAGAACGGGGAAAAAACGGGATTTTTCGTTTTACTATTTCCGCGCATACGAAGTTGCGGGAAAAAGCAGTTTAAGTATATTGTACTGATTATACAGTACAGGTACATAATACAGCCGATACCACCTTAGGGGTATTTTTTTTTTTTTTTTTTTATTACAAATGGGCTTGCGTTTGACCCTGATCACACCTGATGGAAAGTAATGATAGGGTCTAAGGTGGAACACGCTTACCCAGAAGATGCCTATTCACTCTATGTATAGCGACTATCTTACCCAAAACCGGCCGGGCGTAGACTGTCTCGATGAACAGTAAATATATATACGTTCCCAAGGCGCCAAAAATATCTGTACAGTTGATTAGCCATTTACATGGCCATAAATAAATGTACAATGTCAGTCAAATATATGTAGGCAAATAGGAGGCCATAAATATCTGGGACAGAGAGACGGAGCTTGACAGACAGAGTTACTTTCGCATTTATAATATTAGTATGGATGGTATAGGTTTTTTATGTTTATTCGACCACTCTTAACGCTAATAGTTGCCAAGCCATATTGGTTTCTCTCTAACATATTAAATCTAAGCAGCACAGGGTTTATAATCGTTTGTTTAATCCATTTCGGCATTCCGAGTGCATGTAACTGGCCTTAACCGGTAGTGTTTGTACAAAACTCGACCATAACTCCACATACCATCCCGCTATTTTAGAAGTTATCATAAAAACTATAAGGTCTATTATACATTGGAGACCTATTGGAACGAAGCCCGAAATTCAGATTTCATTCTATTAATTTAAATTGCTTTGTGAATCAAATTCGTAGAATCGCTGAGTAATTTTAACTAATATAATAGCTTAAATGACTTTCCTTAATTTATTTAATTACGCTTTCCTTTCGAAAATGCTTGATCGGGAAATAAATCATAATTAAGGCAAATTTGAATTCCTTTTGAGACGAGAAAAATTTGATCAGTTTTCAAAACGTTCACTGAGTGAATTTTAGTGCAAATCAAAAAAAAACTAAACGATATAAACCCCTCGTTTTCGAAATTTAACGAAAATATGCAAATGTCATTTAAGGCCAAGCGCGCACCACGATATTTGGCAATTCGCTGCAGAAATGCAACGTATGGGTTTATATGCGCGTACTGACATTACTTATAAACCTATAAGCTGCATTTCTGCGATAAAATTAACGCACGACAAAATATCGAGATGCGCTCTTGGCCTAATTTTACACTTTGAATGTACCTGCTTTTATAACTAGATCCTGAAAGAAAGAAAAATATCACATAAGTCACTGGTCCTCAAACCTACCAAAGCTAAGCCTATTATGCACACAAGCTCTGGCTTTTAATTCGCAAGTTCTATTAACTGCCTGTGCATTGTTATGTCTTCACCCCAATATAAAAGCATCTAAGTAATAACAATCTGTAATATTATCTAGAGCGATGAATAATATGTACACAAACATATTCTGTGCTTAGGTATATTAAAGTTTCAATTTAGATCGATTTGTGTTCAGAAACTCCGAGTCGCCAATAACTTTTCGCAAACCCACTTATCAGCTTTAACTTTAGGGTAAAAAACTATTATTCTTTAATCCATCAAAACTATGACAAACTTTTCGGCCTCGGCGGTCCGAGGAATTAAGGCCAACAGGGTTGTTCTCGAAACGCTTATTTAGGCGATACCCAGAATTACCCGAAAAAAAGTTACCGTCGCACCGGGCATAGCGTTGCCATCTCCTAAAATGAAAAAGCCGGACTCTGCCCAGTAAAAAGCCGGACATGTTACACTAAAAGCCTGACATCACCACAACGTCCACAACTAAAAGCCAAACAAAACTTTATAAAGCCAGATATACCCTTTTTTAAATGTTTAACCCCATTTTCCCGTTCCCGTGGGAATTTCGGCAAATCCTCTAGTAGAGTTCCCTTACAAAGTCCTCAAAGAAGCTACTTAATTGCTTAATTTCAGCATCCGATCGGTACGACAGTAGTGATGATGATGATTGCTTCGCTGACGCTACCAAAAAGCCAAACAAAAACCGGACAGGCCGGACATAACTCGAAAAAGCCAAATATGTCCTGCTAAATACAAACAGATGGCAACCCAAACCGGGCAGCGCGGAGAGGGGGCGGTCACGGAATTCCGTGACCGCGGAAGAATGTAATTACAACAGCAAATGAAATCTGAAAGTCTACTTTGGTGAATCACCTTTTTTATGTCAGTTGCTATGGTTACAGCCCCTTTGGGCCCCTTCGGACCTTTAAAACTGCGATTGTGTGAGTTTTAATCCACCAAAATGTGGGGCTTCTTTGCCATTTTCAATCCTTTCCCTTATGGGGCATTTTCTAAGGATCTTAAAAGCTTTTTTCTCCCCGGACAACGGAACACAGAATTAACAATGTATATCATTCCGTCCCACCTACTCCGTTGTCTGCTGTATTTGGAATGAAAGTGACAGACAGTTTCAATGTCGGTTCTATATTTGTCTCTAAAGGGCTAAGGGTTAACAAAGTGGGAAATCCATACTAATATTAAAAATGCGAAAGTAACTCTGTCTGTCTGTCTGTCTGTCTGTTACCTCTTCACGCTTCAACCGCTGGACCGATTGAGATGAAATTTGGCATGGAGATAGTTGGGGTCCCGGGAAAGGATATAGGCTACTTTTTATCCCGGAAAAACGCATAGTTCCCGCGGGATCGCGATAACCGAATTCCACGCGGGCGAAGTCACAGGCAGAAGCTAGTGATAAATAAGTCAAATATTTGAAAATATCGTAGATAAGACACGTTTGTCCGTGCCGTCAGCTGAGTTGCATAAAGTGACCTTTGATCACTTGGAATTTTGAGTAGAGAGTACACGGGAGATCATGGGCAAAACATTGTTTCATAAAATACCAATGAGTGATGATAACAATTAGTCCTGTATACGTGCTATATTTTAGAATACTGATGGGAAAAAAAAAACACGGATTACTAGAAGTTACACCTATGGAACAAGATCAGAAAATATTGATAATAAAGGATATGAGATTAGTAGTTAGGGTAGTAGTAGTATTAAGGATATGAAAGGAAGCACTGACCCAGCATCCGAATGATGGTCTTCCTCGACTGGGCCTGGCGAGCCTCTCCGTGCACGCTGCCGTTCACTCCGTTGAGGGTCCCAGGGCTGCCGGAGCTATTGCATGATGACCTGAAGAATAAAAATATTGCTAAGATCCTCTGTTCGAACCTGTCCTGTATGTCCTTATCACTGATCACCATTTCAGGTGAAAATACATCCACATGACATCGTCTACCACAAAGACATATGATAGGCATCGTCAACCACAAAGCAGAAAACATATGTTTATTTGTCATCAGCCGCTGTTTGTTGGTTGTCCCTTGACATAGGCCTCCCCCAATTTTCTTCCAGTCGTATCTGGTCTTAATAAATCTTCGCGATTCTTTCGGTAAATCATCCTTCCATCTTTTGATTTGACGTCCTTTTTGTCTTTTTCCATTTGCCTTCATTATGCCTTTTTTTTTAAATTTATTTATTCAAAATAAAAATAAAAAAAACTTATTACTATTACAATTTTTTTACGCTTGCTGAAGCCTCCTTAGGCTTGTTTGCAAGAGTCAGTCGCGTCTTAAAATATGTTAAAAGACTAATTATATTTCTTGATTAAAATATTCATTCGGTACTAGTGTTATAGCAATCTATGTAATATTTTTTTAAGTACTCTTACACATGTATTAACATTTTTGTTTCCTGTATTTTTTTTACAATTTCTAACGGTAGTTGGTTAAACATGTGAGGTAGCATAAAGTCTGAGATGCACTTTCCATTATATATTCTTATAGCTAGGTAAAGTGCTTTAGTCGTTTTTATGATGTGACCATTCAGACCAGTTCAGCGATGCCACACCTTAACTCAGTATCATTATGATCGCTCTTTAATTGTGAAAGTTTAATGGTATCGATACACGGATACAATAACCAATTCGTAACTTACTAACTACTAGTTGGGATTCTATTAGAACATAGTTTCCGATATTTAGAAATTGGATTGTATGGAGGGCACGTTAATTATAAACTAGATAGACCCTATTTCAAATTGTAATGATATTCGATATTACTTGTAACAGGCCTTCAATAACTTTCGGTCTGCTTAATAGAAAGGCAATATTTAAATGTGTTGACATTGGAACGTATCAAAATGTTGATCTTCTATTAAGAACTTGTTTCCAGAAAAAAAATGTTCATTCAATTACATGGTTACAAATGAAAGAAAAAGCTAGGCGCCTAAGTACCTATATTATATTTTCCTCAAATTAGATGAGAACCTGAGACTAATTAGGTACCTACTCTAAGCAAATATTTTCTTGTTTTTTTTATTTTACACGGGTCTGAATTAGATCCAGTACCGGAAACTATATGTACCTAGAGAGATTGAGAAGATATGTACCTAGAGAGATTGATAGATTTTTTTTTGAAGTTTCTATACTAACAGCAACTTGGTTAAGACAAGGATATTTAAGAAGGAATTAAACAAGTAAATAGATGGATCGTTAGTATAAAATTTCAGTGCCGTTAACTAGATGATCTTTGTTTTTTTAATAAAAATTAAATTTTGATTTTGTTATCGTAGGGCCTGGTGCTAGGTCCATTCGGGGTGTTACCACCGTCTTTCCCCGCTAACCTGCCGCCAAATAGCAGTGCTCGCACTGTTCTGTTCCGGTAGGGGGTTAAGGCAGCCGGTGAATTTTTTGGCACATAGGCATTCCATCTTAGACCTCAGGGTAGGCAACGTATGCGAGATATTATGGTTTCTTAATAAGAAATCATAAGATGTCGGTGTCCATGGGCCGCAGCGTGCTCGTTTGCCTACCAATGACATAATTAATCAAACATTCGATGATTCGACTTAAAAACAATAAAATATAAGTGTAGATATTTCACTTCTGTTTCTTTCTATGAAACCGATAAATAAGCTATTATCGCCAACGAAACCTTGACTGAGATTTAATGTTAGCTCTAAAGACATCAATTCTTGATCATAAAAGTACATTTCTATTTAAAACAATGCTCGCCATCAGTTCTGCGAAGAGATCAGTACCAATTTATTTAGGTTCAATATTCCAAAGTCAATGTTGTCCTTAAAAATAATGTTTACACGTCGAGACAAACCAAATGGAAAGGTCATAAAAACTGAAAGGTCGTAATTTAGGTACACCTACCTAAATTACGACGATTAGGTCGGAATAAATTAAAAATAATAACATGCCAGCTGGCCCTCGTCTCGCTCGAGCAATAAAAATAATGAAAGCCATACAAACTGGATGTCAGGACAATTTGAATAACAAATTCTTTCAGATTTGAGATGAAATATTGCATTACAGCTTTTAAGTGAATGATGGCTATGAGATTAATTTTCAAAATGTTTGTCTTATAATCTGTCAATTTTCTGTCAAAATGTCAATGGCTAGGTAAAATTACTCTAAACCGACGAGCATATTGTGTTCGCAGTGGAATTAAAGTTGAAGAAGTGAAACCTACTTACTACCTATATTATTTAGCCCTTTACGGTGGAACAAAGATCTATACACAAACATAGATCTATTCAGTTTATATTTAGTTTTTTTTTTATGTTTTACTCTAATTATTTTATATTTCTTTAATTACCATGTAAGCCATTAAGGCTGTAAGCATTTATTATTGTTTTTTGCCACGCATATATTGTTTTCTGCCTCTGATTTCCGTTCCCACTCCGGTTCCCATTATGACAAACCAAAAAAGAATCTTAAATAAACCTCACGTCGAAAACAAACCGCACACTCGTAGTCAATAAAATACAAAAACTTTCTTCTCTTTTTAAAGTCGTAACAGCGTCATATAAAAATGTTTTCATCCAGCAAACTTTTGGCGCCCAAAGTTAATCAAGTTATAATGCGCGTTGTTGATATCTTCCAAGCAAGAAAAATATGTTTGAGAATTGAGTTTTTAATCCAGCTCTTACATTCATATCTTTAAATTAAATTTCATTTTATTTTTCTGTTGTTGACGTCTGAGAATTCGCGTTTAACAAGACCATCATTTTCAGATGACAACATTTAAATTTTTTAACACTTATATTTTATTAGCTACTTAGAAAGTTGGAAAAATTTAAAAGGACACGTATTTTTTTTTCGCAAGTCGTAAATTTCACACCTACAGAAAATTGAGATTATAAATCTCCTCATTCTTAAAGGGCGTAGGTAAGTCAAAAATTACGTAGAAGAGCTCTTTCGGCGCATACTTCTTAGATTATATTTCTGCGCGTAGAGCCCGCTCTTAGCGAGAGTCAGGGAATTGAGTGAAATGACGTCACGCACCAGTTACTACTAAAACGCGATTTTCTCTAAAAGTAATGAACAAAAAAATCGGAAACTTTTTTATTGACTTCTTTAGATAGAGATACCGAAATGGTATTCGAATTACGCCTTACTAAAGTTTTGAAATGTTGTCAATTGGTGAAGCAATTGTAAAGTCTGTATGAGTCTTACTAAGTACTAAACACAAAATGCGATTTTTGGACTACTTGTGGCCAGGTACACTAGCGTAAAATGTTATGAGTAATAAAATAAACCTTCTACAAAATTGTGTCATGAAAATGTACCAACAAATAATAATAATAAAGTTTTATTGCAGACATCGTCCATATCGTATTAGTTACATTTTACTTATATATAATCTAGGTTAGTAACAGAAAACAGACACAATACATATACGATTCTACTAAAATATGTTATATATATTATACCGTCAAGGATTTTCTCGAGTGAAATAGTATTATAATTAAATAATATATTTTGACATGTTATTAATTATCTTGGCTTCGTCTTCCGAGATTTAAATATTTACTTGACTAAGTAGTAGTTCCGCCTACGCTTCAACCAATCCGCACATAGTGAACTAGCGCCAATGGGTGAACAGAAAAACTTTTCTTACAACTACCCCACGACGCTGCCCCGTCGTCCTCGCGCCTTTCTGGACTCATTCTTGTCCGTGCGCTCACGGCTAACGCACGTAGTCGAAAGTTAATTAAAAAAGTGTTAGACATGCCCAAACGCAGGGCAGAACCTGAGGAGGATCGATGGAGAAGAAAGATCGACGAGTATGAAAGAAAATTGGCGGCAAAGCGTCGTCGCCGCGCAATCGAATACTCTAGCGACAGCGACGATACCCAAGGTGTGTACGAGAATATACAACGTGTATTTAGGTGCGTTTTGGCAAACCCGCTTAGAGTCTGTACGAGATACCGACCGTAGCAATTTTTCTGAGTTAGTACGCGATACTAACCGCGGAAGTTGACTTTGTCCTTCTGTTTTTTTTGCCACTCGCCGTCCATTACAGACGTTAAATGTGACGATGATAATAAATCATCCATCGCTTAGAGTCGGTACGAGATACCGACCGTAGCAATTTTATTTTTTATTTTTCTCCCGAGTTAGTACGCGATATAACCGCAGAAGTTGACTTTATCCTTCTGTTTTATATTCTCTGCCATTCGCCGTCCATTGCAGAACGTAAAAATGTAATGATGATAAGAAACCGCCCAAGGCTCAATGACTTATTCTGTGCAAGATTCCGCCCCTTTATTGGCTTTATTGTAAGCATGGCCGTTTGTTATACATTTCTGTAACACGTATATGTTTGTGTGTTACCCAGATAATCTCGAACTCGACACCGACAGCGACGTGGCGCAGTCCGTCGCCCTCGAGCCACAGCTCGAGCCCGTCGCATCTACGGCGGAGCTGCCGTCAACCGCAGCGGCGCCTGCCGTCGACCCCGCCGCCGGCCCCTCCGCCGGCCCCGCCACCGAGCAACAAGCTTCAGCGACGGACCCGGCCACGGCAGAGGACGTTGACCCGGAGTTCTTACGAGCTCTGGGTGATTTCGAAGGTGAGATAGCGGAATGGGGCAGCGATATAAATGAAAATTTGGCAAGGAGATGGCAGCCTATTTTAAGGTCTGGTCTAAAAAAGGAAATCAAAGACGACATTATTAAAAAATATCTGCTACCTAAGAATTGTGGTTTTATGAAAGCTCCGGTTCTCAATCCTGAGATCAGAGCCATATTGGGCGTGTCGGCTAGAGGCAGGGATTCTAGATTGTTGTCTAAACAAGGTCAAATTGGAATTGCGCTTGCCACACTGGGCAATGCTATGACGGGGATGCTCACGAAGACCCTCGAGACGTCCGCGGCGCTCTCTTTGCTCAGTGACGCCGCCAAATTGATTGCCGACTCCCACTTCGCCGAGACTGAGACTAGGCGTTCACTTATTGTTCCAATGCTAGACAAAGATTTTAGCGAGCAATTCAAAGACAGGAAGAGAGACGAATTTTTATTCGGGCGATAAACTAAACGAATTTATTAAATCATCAAGAGGTCTTAAAAAATCTGGTCA